>JAGDYQ010000049.1:5189530-5605123 GCA_021962125.1 Bulinus truncatus
CTTGCTGACAGTACTAGTTGTATGACAATAACTTGCTGACAGTACTAGTTGTATGACAATAACTTGCTGACAGTACTAGTTGTATGACAATAACTTGCTGACAGTACTAGTTGTATGACAATAACTTGCTGACAGTACTAGTTGTATGACAATAACTTGCTGACAGTACTAGTTGTATGACAATAACTTGCTGACAGTACTAGTTGTATGACAACCTGCCGACAGTACTAGTTGTATGACAATAACTTGCTACAGTACTAGTTGTATGACTACTTGCTGACAGTACTAGATGTATGACAATAACTTGCTGACAGTACTAGTTGTATGACAATAACTTGCTGACAGTACTAGTTGTATGACTACTTGCGGACAGTACTAGATGTATGACAATAACTTGCTGACAGTACTAGTTGTATGACTAGTTGCTGACAGTACTAGTTGTATGACAATAACTTGCTGACAGTACTAGCTGTATGACTACTTGCTGACAGTACTAGATGTATGACAATAACTTGCTGACAGTACTAGTTGTATGACTAGTTGCTGACAGTACTAGTTGTATGACTATAACCTGCTGACAGTACTAGTTGTATGACATTAACTTGCTGACAGTACTTGACATATGACAATATCTTACATCTATACAATCACGTACCGGTAACGTTCGCCACACACACACACAAAAAACGCATGACTATAACTTACATCATCCCAAGCGTATAACAATAACTTACACAACGTATGTATGAATGATAACTATGAATATAATACATTAATGAGCTTTCTTCAGCGTCCTCGTCTGGCTATAAACCAAAGTCTAGATTGAGGAAATATTCTTCAGTATATCCTGTACCATTAATCTTACCCCATCCCTCGGTCTGCGATGGATATTTCTTTCATTATCTACTCACAACAACTACAGAATACCCCCCTCCCCCCTTCCAATTCTCTACCCCACCCCCTTAAAAAAAACAAATTCTTTCGTTATCATAAATCGTACAGCTTGTTGTATTTAAGCTCTCATTTTCATCTTCTCACTAAACATTTTTTTTGTTTGTTTCGATGTTTCTCGCCTGTTATTTTTTTTTCTTTTTGTAGTTGTATATTTCATTTCTTCCTCACTTGCAGAGCCGTGGGCCGCTGTAGCTGGTTTCTGTCATACGGGCCATTACTCTGCCATCCTGCATCACGCGAAGTGACAAGAGTTGCGGTTCCTGTCGCGGTGTAAGGTTGACTCCCACAAAATTACACCCGGTGTCCATTTAGAGATAAAGGAAGAGAAAAAAAAATATGGTTAGAGTGAAAGAAAAGATGGGAAAGTGGGGGGGGGGGGGAGATAAAGGGATAGGGGAGGAGGGGGGGGATATGTTCAACTCGTCGATTAGACAACGATTCCAACATTCTTTTTTTTTCTGTGTGAAAGGTTCTCATCTCGGATAGACAGACTCCTCAATCTGACCACAATCATCTGACACGTTCGACAAAAAAAAATCGGGAATTATCCCCTTTGATTTTTTTTTTTCTATTTTTTTTTTTTGTACTCTAACTTATTCCATGCATTCTGGGATCGAATTCTATTATCACTGGTCATCGACGTTAGACTGACGTGTGAGAGTGGGATGGGAGGATTGGGGGGGGAGGGACATTATCTTTGCGGTGTTGGTGGAGGGTGAAAGGGGGGGGGCCCTGGGTGGTAGGAGAGCTCAGAAATTATCTGGTCACACCGTCAAGGCTGGAGGGATTCCAGACGCTCCGAAGATCCGACCAGATTTGAAAATTGGCCACCCTCCACCAGGAAAAAAAAAAACCGTTGAATATGGAAGAGGGGAAACGTTTAAAGAATATGCAGAGTGGTAAGACGAGGAGATGGGTGGGTGGGGATAGAGATTTTTGAGAAAATGATTGTGATGGTAATCTGTCCGTTATATGGCGTTGTGGTTTTCATGGAACGGCACGCGCCTTAAGAAAGGGAGACCTTTTTTTTTTTTTTTTTGCAGCGGGGTGGGGGGGGGGAGTGGGGAGAGATAGAGAGGGAGCGCGCACCCCACCACCACCACCCCCAGCTGAAGACGACATCACTCTTGAAGTAATAATAAATACCATTTATTGTCATATAAATGCCATTTGTAGGCTTCCCTCCCTCTTCCTCCCCCCCCCCAACCCCTTAATTTCCATGAGAATAATGTTTCTGATTGGCTGTTTCTAAAACAAGATTTGGGGAGGAGGGGGGGGGGGAATGTGTATCGTGACATCTCGAGCCTGTGTTGCTGACCTTTGACCTATGTCTATGATCTCTTAAATCGTCTTCGTTGTTGCTGTCTTGTTGTTGGTTTTTTTCTTCATTTTGTTGTTGTTGTTGTTGTTGTTATTGTTGTTGGTTTTTTTTTCATTTTGTCGTTGTTGTTGTTGTTGTTGTTGTTGTTATTATTGTTGTTGGTTTTTTTCTTCATTTTGTTGTTGTTGTTATTTGTCTTTGTATCTTTAAAGAGGTGGGTGCTCTCCAGTTTCTTTTTGAGTTGTTGTTTTATTTTGACCTCTTGTCATACATGTAGTGCTCACGGACTTTATTTCTGAAATATCCTATGTAAATATTTTATACGTATCATCTTTTTGTTTGTTTGTTTTTTATAACCAAGATGTAGGTCGAAAAATCTCTTTAAAAAAAGATATGTAAAACATATATATATATATATATATATATATATATATATATACATATATATATATATATATACAAACACACACACACACACACACGCAATATGCTTTACAAATCTTTTAGCGATATCTTAAACTGATTCTCTTTTGTTTCCGTTGCAAAAAAAAAAAAAATAGAAAAACAAATGCTATTAAACATCAATCGTTGAGACCCAACAACAACAAAAAAAAATTGTGTTTAGAATTCAATGAATTCAAAAATACAGAAAATTATTTCAGCTGGGATAATATAAATTATAAAGTAGTACAACATGAAACAGTAATACATTCAGGGGTTTTTTTGCTCAATAAGAGGTGGTGGGTCTCTTCAATAAGAGGTGGTGGGTCTCTGAAGTTTTTAACTTTTTACCAAATGAAGAAAACTATAAGAGGTGCCGGGTTGCATTTCAGAGGTGCCGGATCGCAGATCCGGCGCGCTACATGGCAAAAAAAACCCTGAATACATTCAGGGCCAGGTAATGGGATCATGGTATTGGTGGTATTGATGGCATTGAAAGTATTGATGGTATTGATGGCATTGAAAGTAGTGATTGTATTGAAAGTATTGATGGTATTGAAGGTATTGAAAGTATTGATGGTATAGATGGTATTGAAAGTATAGATGGTATAGATGGTATTGAAAGTATAGATGGTATTAATGGTATTGATGGTATTGAAAGTATAGATGGTATTGATGGTATTGATCTTGCAACGGCGGGTCCTTTCATGAGATATGTCCACATCCCACCAATGTCTTGGTAAAAAAAATGTGTCTCTATTGCTTAGTAGCATTATGCCTAGTGAGGGATTAATCCGACCACAGAATACAGTTAAAATTGAACTATACAGATAAAGGTACATAAAGTTGATCCATAAGACAAATGATAGACAGACCGAATGACAGGGACAGAGGGTGAGGGAGAGTAGGAGGGAGAGAGAGGGTCCAAAATATTCATCTAAGTTACCCATAACAATTCGTTTGTCTAGGTATCTAAATATTAGTTTTAGTAAAAATATATAAACTTTAAAAATAAACTCCAATCTGTCAACAATTTTTTTTTCTTCTGGTTTGTCTTGTTTAAAAAATTCTGACCAACATTCGCACTCTAGTTCTTAAATCCTCATTTCTTGACAAACAAACAAGTAAAAAAAAAAAGAAAGACAGAGAGAAATGCAATAGAATTATTCATATCTGAGACCCTATTACTAATATGCTAGTCTCCTGATTGCAGCTTTACCCACCCCTACCCCATCCCCCACGCCACACTCAGAGCTAACTAAATCCGATACTAATGTGTGTAGAATTGGCAACCTGCAGACGCCATTTTGACTCTGAGCTAAATCTTTTCTTAATGCAACCAAACGAGTATCGGGGAAAAAAAATCTTCGGATGTAGGGACCGCAACTCTTGCCCTCCTGGTCCGTCTCGTTCTGGCTTCCTTCCCCTTCATATCTTTTTTCCATATCTGGGCAGTGGAACGACGAAAAACCTTCAGATAACTGGACGGCTCAATGCTTAAGTACAGGGCAGGGGGGACGAGAGGGGGGAAGGTAATGATCGGGTGTGGGGGGGGCGCCTTTATGGCTGTCTGTGTGGGGGGGCGGGGCGGGGCGGCGGTTGGATTGGGAGGGTGAGCGTAGGAAATCTTTAAAAGAAAATGTATAACTTCAGTTTGGCCCTAGTGGTCGAATGCTAATCCAAAAATGTTCCTAGCCTCCTTCCCCCCCCCCTCCCACTCCATTGACTCTGTAGCGCCCCCCCACCCCTCATAACACACACCACCGTACGACGGGCTGCTGTTGACCATGTAGATGGTGATGACTGATACGGTGAGTGACGGGGCGTGGAGAGTGGGGGGGGGGAGATTTGTTAGGGTGACCACTGACCACGGGCTCGCACTGCGTTACTGTTACAGATCAGTTTAGTGAGCTACTTGACCTCATGGAGTCATGGTGGGTGGGGTGGGGGGGGGGAAGTGGGGCGGGTTAGAAACTTCCACGTCATCGGCCCAGTGGTGCAGATGATGGCGCCATTGAAAGCCACTGAAGACCGGCAAGTCACATGTGGAGGGACTGAAGGTTTACACATGTGTCCAACCTACTGGAGGGACTAAAGGTTTACACATGTGTCCAACCTACAGGAGGGACTGAAGGTTTACACATGTGTCCAGCCTACTGGAGGGACTAAAGGTTTACACATGTGTCCAACCTACAGGAGGGACTGAAGGTTTACACATGTGTCCAGCCTACTGGAGGGACTAAAGGTTTACACATGTGTCCAACCTACAGGAGGGGCTAAAGGTTTACACATGTGTCCAACCTACAGGAGTGACTAAAGGTTTACATATGTGTGTGTGTCTCTCTCTCCATCTTTCTTTCCAACTTTCTCCGTAGTAGTCCATAATTTTGTTTCTCTTTTTTCTACTTTAATGTCATTCACAAATATAAAGAACTAGATCGCTCATGTCCTAAACAGGAAGTCGGTCACGTACATCCGGTATGGCCCAAGAGCATGGTCCACCGCCATATTGTGTTGTGTAGCAAAGTACGTACACCGGCATACATATGTCATCTTCAAGCTATTTTAACCATTTCAAAGTCAGCCTTGATGATATTACTGAAACATACAGCTTTTTTTTCCTCCATAAAATAGTACATCTACTTTGTTTCACCGACAAAAGTAACTTAAGACAACACTTGATATTAAAACTAAGTTTAAAAAAAGTTTAGGTTTATTTATTTATTTATTTATTTGGTTTTAATATGTACAGCAGTTTATGACGTGCTGAGTCTAGAAATTAATATTTCATGTAAAAACCAAGATTAAGTTTTATGTTAAAAAAAAACAACCTAGTTTAAATATCTAGATATAATAAACTCTTGTGTCAATCTTTGAGTACTACGTCATCAAAAACTGTTCATATTTTTCACTCCAGCGCCATGACAGCGGTATCAATGGTGTACATCGTGCCGTCTTATCCAAAAAAAATTAAAAAACAACAACAGCGTTTTGATGCATGTAATCGATCTAGTTCCTATAAATCTATAATGTTAGTAATGTCCCCCATGCCCCCCACCCCTAAAACATTACAGCCCCCTTGCCCTCCTCCATCCCTGTCATAAACCTATCACCAGAACACATAACCGACCAAACTGTTAGCGACTCAAACACACACATACACAAAAACACCACCAAACACCAAAAAAAAAAAACAAGATCGTTACCAGATGATTATCAGCAGACGATCAAAACCTCTATCAGGTGATTAATGAAGCTCCTCATTTGCCAATCACAAGTGTACACGTCCAAAAATTAGGCATCGGTTTTTTTTTTTATTTTGGTTGCAAAGAAAGAAAGAAAAAAAACCAGAAACCAATCATTTATCTTAATTTCTCACCCAACCGTTTCTCTGTCCACGTCACTCAATTACTTCCGCGACACACCCACACCCACATTGTTTCCTGCCCACCCCTCCGCCCACACCAAAGTAACATTTTTTTCTGGTGAGATTTTTTTTCGTCAGATGCTACGAAATCTTTTACCGCCAAGTTGGTATCTGTAGGTGAGAACAAAAATACAAACAACCTTTGTCGATAAGCTTGTTTTCATAGCTGCCTCGCGTTCTCACTTTGTCCATCTCTCTACCCCCCCCCCACTACCCCTCTTCAATCTTTTTCTCTCTCTCTCCCTCCTCTCCATCTCCCCCCCCCCCTTGGCGACTTGCTGGACGCACTACCGATCTGGGTGACATCTGACCAACCAAGGAGAAAATCGTATCGCCGGCAACAGAAGAAAATCAAACTCCATTCATTTCGAAGAGCAGCAGGGTCCAAAAGGGGGGGCGAGTTAAGGTGGGGGTGGGGGGTCAAGCCTTGACCGCTCACTAATCAGCGAATGATTGTTTTGGGGGGGGGGGGGCTGCTAACCGCTCTCAGATGGATTACAACTTGCGTGGAGTTTCTTCAATGAGTTGTTTCCATTTAATCTCCTAATTGCAATGATCTGATTAAGAAATGTAAAGAAAACAAATTGACTTCAATAAATAACATCCACTATACCTTCAGGCTTTCGGTAAGTACTGCACATTAGTTGAACGCCTAGGCCAGGAGCGGGCAAACATTTTTGCGTCGCGGCCACTTTGGCGGGGGGGGGGGAAGGGGCGAAAATTTGACCGACGGGCCGCACAGCTGAATGGAATCCTGATATGAACAAATATAAATTTAATGTGAAGACCCTAATATAATAGGCTAGTGATGTGCTTCACTCTGAAATGGGTAACTTGCCGGATTATACAGTCCGGTGGGCCGTATTCGACCCATGGGCTTTAGGCCCCCTGTTCAGTAATGTACATTAGATTCCTGTCTTGGACAAAAGCCCTACTTAGTGCTCTTTACAAGTCTAATGCTCTAACGGCCCCGATAGTACTTTTGCCTTTTGGGCCCTACAATATTTCCTAAAGTCTCCATTTTTGTTTTCCTGATTAATTTTAATTTAGAATTTTCGATCTTTGCATTTTAAAAATAATTACTAGCAGAGTTTCTGCACAATAGGCCTGTCATGTAACCTGTCATAAAACCAATAGTGAAGCTCAACGATCTTCATTGACAATTTGACATATCTGCCTGCAATTAAAAATCTTTTGTAATAAATGTGTATAAACACTATATAATGGGCATAGTACAACACTATATAATGGGCATAGTACAACACTATATAATGGGCATAGTACAACACTATATAATGGGCACAGTACAACACTTTATAATGGGCACAGTACAACACTTTATAATGGGCATAGTACAACACTATATAATGGGCATAGTACAACACTATATTATGGCCATAGAACATCTTTAAACATCGCGTACATTTGTGGACAAATTACCATTACAATAGTTTCTTCTAGAACGACCCCTGCAACATTATTAGTCCAGGCTGTAACAGTAACTTACTTATAAGATTGTGTACAGTTAGGGCCCTACAACAGCAGGGCAGTGGTCCAGTTCAGTGATCCGCAACCTTTTTCTCGCCACGGACCGGTCAGCGTTTGATAATTTCACCGCGGTCCACTGGAAATGGGGGGATTATCTCTCGTCCATGGAAAGTCACACAGTCACGAGAGAAATACACCACAGTAATTAAAAAGGAAATAATTTAATTTTACTTGGGTGGCCCAGTAACACTCGATCCACGGACCGGTCCGCGGCCCGGAGGTCGGGGACCACTGGTCTAGTTGAATTGGTGTTTAGATGATGTCCATAAAATCAAAATCCGTGGAGCAATATTGATGAAGAAACTGAACCAGAGATGGGCAAAACTACGGCCCCGCGGACCAAGCACACGTTTGCTTCAGCCCGCGCTATGCTCGCTTAAGTGAAATAACGGTTTTTATTTAATGGATGATATTAATTCATATAATGCCCCCATACTTCTGCTCTTCTGTCAAATGTAAGAACACATTGAGGCTGAAAGGACAAATAGTCTGTCTCATCCTGACGAACAGATAGACAAATTTCATCTATTTCAGTTGTCAACTTCATCTATTTCAGTTAATAAATTCATCTATTTCAGTTGTCAATTTCATCTGCTTCAGTTGTTAACTGCATCTATCTCAGTTATCAACTACATCTATTTCAGTTGTCAACTTCATCTATTTCAGTTGTCAATTTCATCTATTTCAGTTGACAAGTTCATCTATTTCAGTTGTCAACTTCATCTATTTCAGTTGTCAACTTCATCTATTTCAGTTGTCAACTTCATCTATTTCAGTTGTCAACTTCATCTATTTCAGTTGTCAACTTCATATATTTCAGTTGTCAACTTCATCTATTTCAGTTGTCAACTTCATATATTTCAGTTGTCAACTTCATCTATTTCAGTTGTCAACTTCATCTATTTCAGTTGTCAACTTCATCTATTTCAGTTGTCAAGTTCATCTATTTCAGTTGTCAACTTCATCTATTTCAGTTGTCAACTTCATCTATTTCAGTTGTCAACTTCATCTATTTCAGTTGTCAACTTCATCTATTTCAGTTGTCAACTTCATCTATTTCAGTTGTCTAGGTCTACGTGAACTGAAAGTGATAGACTTTATTTTGTCTGGTTACATGGGGGGGGTGTGGTCACTGACCAAACATGATTCATGGACATGGCCAGGATTTCAATCTACAACATTCTATTGTCCATCTGTCAGCCTGCCCCAATTTAACAGAAGACGTAAACGTTGAAACCGGTCTGGGTAGAAGCGGGCGTAGTGTTGGCTTGGTAAGATATCACACAACTAGTGGATGGTATAATATCACAGGGTGTCAGGTTGATAAGTTGTCACAGACTAACGGGTGGTAAGTTATCACAGACTGACGGGTGGTAAGTTATCACAGACTAACGGGGGTAAGTTATCACAGACTAACGGATGGTAAGTTATCACAGACTAACGGGTGATAAGTTATCACAGAGTATTGGGCCAGGGCCGTCTTTACGCACCTTCCTGTAAACCCCATGAGCGATGACCTCATTGTTAACTGCCCATTTTCGTTTAATTTTTTGTCTGTGATCGTCCATGAGTGGGGGCGTGGGGGGGCCCTAAATGATGTAAAGAGGGGCTCTGTTTGGGGTTTCGATTAAACGTCGAAGTCTTTACCTCTTCACGGATGATTTATCTGGCGACATTGATATACAAGTTTGCAGAGCAGCGTAGACATGTTTTTTGTATTTGTTGTAAACACTGAAACTGAGATAAGCATAACCTATCCAGGCCTGACTTAACACATGAGGCCCGGCCTGGTGAACTGCCCGTGAGGCTTAATCAGTGTAAGGGGGCGGGGGGGCATGATCATCGAATATTTAGATTTTTTATTCTTGTGTTGCGGACCCACATTTCATGTGTAACCCGGGGGCCGATAATGCCGGAGAGACGATTCAGAGATCATCCAGAAGCGCCACACTAAGGGCGACCCAAGCACGCGTTAGGGGCCCCGAGCAATGAGAAGGCCGCGTTGATTTTGAAATTTATATTTTGATTCGAAATTTAGAATAAAAGAAGGTCGATATTTCAGTGGCGTATCGAGCTTAACTCGCGCCCAGGGCACAATAACTTTTTAGCCCCCCCCCCCCCATTCGGAAACGAAATAATATTATTTGTAAAATATACCATTTGGCGCCCCTTTGTGAGTAGCGCCTAGAGCATGATGCACTCCTTTCCCTCCCCTGGCTACACCACTGCGATATTTAGCCAGGGATACTTGATTTTCCGGCTCTCCTCTGGCTGATCAGTCTACATACAATACTTGTTTACTGGCCAGATTGTGGCATCAAACTGAACAACTTCATAATAATACTAGCTGTATCCTGGAAAAACCTTTGCATAGAGTTATATCCCCTTAGGTTTGAATCAGTAGGCTAGGTTATTTTTAGTTTCGGACAGATCCGATATTTTTTTCATGATTTTTATTACTGTTGTTTATGTTTGACGATTTTAAACTGGGATACTGTTGTATTATTTCTTTACTTTCGATTTAACGCAGAACCCACACTGCTATTATTTATGAAATAGATATTTTAGGTTATTAAACAAACGGCAAAGGGAAAAAAATGCATAATTAGGTTTTTCTGTTGATGTTTTTTTTTTTGGGGGGGGGGGTGGCTTTTTAATCAGTAATTGATATTTCTTCTTCTCCACGTGACCTCCTCCACGGTCCAAGGGCCTAAAACTGATGACGATGCACGTTATTTTCCGCTTGGTTGAACTCAGAACTTCGAGGCGAGTGACCAAAAAGCGTTTGATTCAAGCCAGGGAACGGCGTGCATGTTAAATATGTATTTGATGAGTTACAGGTTTTTGATTCGGATCGTGGAAGACATGGAAGATGAATGAAACACTGAATTGATTCACAGAGAAAGTTTCGTTCTTGGCAAACACGCAAATAAAAAGCTAAAAAAAAGAAAAAATTGTAATCTGAACAGGATGTAACATAAAATACGTTAACACCGTATTGTTTTGTTAGTTTTTTACATCAATGACGTATGAATGTTCAGACAATTGGAATGTAAACAGACTTGACTGTAGCAAAAATAAAAAGTCATTCGATACATTAACGTTTTAGCTGATTGGAATAATTGGAGCAATAATTAAAAGCTTTTACTTCCGGACACTTTGATTGAGATGGACAGAGAGCGAGAGAGACAGAGAGAGAGAGAGCAAGAGAGAGAGAGAGAGAAGGGGGGGGGGAGATGTTTGTCAAAGAAACTGAGAAATAAGATGAGCGAAAATGTCATCTAATGTTTCCGGTGGATTCATTTACACGTAGCCAGCCATAATTGATTATTACTTATATCTTCTGCCAACTGTTCTTTTATTAGTATTTATTTATTTTCGTCTTAAAGCAACGATCAGATCTACATATATTATTATTTGTTTGTTTGTTTTTATTTTTCAACTTAAAGAGAATTCCTACATGGATTTAACTGCTGGCGTCCAACAGCCCAATTTCATACTGAATTCACAGTTTTTAAAAAAAAAAAGTCTTTTTAAGGGCCAAATATTTCCTTCTACATCCGGGACCTCTAGTGACCTTATTCCGCCTCTAAGAGTAGTTAATCTATTAATAGATAAGGGCACGTGATGGTAGCACCACCGCCCCCTCCCCTCCCCCCCCCACTGAATGCTTTTCTTTATTTATTAATTCATAAGGTGTCTTGTAGGTGTCATGAATATACAACAATGTACGGTGTAACTAAAATGTCGACTTGATATCATGAATAATGGTTAATAATTCGAGAACCACTTTGACAGGAGACTTACTGCTGTCACACGAGAACCCACTTACTCCTGTCACACGAGAACCCACTTACTGCTGTCACACGAGAACCCACTTACTGCTGTCACACGAGAACCCACTTACTGCTGTCACACGAGAACCCACTTACTGCTGTCACACGAGAACCCACTTACTGCTGTCACACGAGAACCCACTTACTGCTGTCACACGAGAACCCATTTCTGTAATGTCTCTACAAATTATTTTTTTTTTCATCCTCAAGTTGATAAAGAACTGAACCCAAGTAAAACAAAAATATTTTCCTAACCCCACCACCCCCAACCCTCTCGGAATCTATGCCATTGTCGGATATCTCTCTCGCCCCCCTCCCCCCCCCCACTTTCCACCCAACAAAGCTGGACAGTGTCCTGTTTCCTGCAACTTCTGAACCGCCCACCGTCACGACCTACGTGACGCACTGATCCCAGTCGCCGTGGCCTGAAGATGGTCTGAGGGCCAACAGATCATGAGACGGAGAAAAGAAAAACGTCAGCTGGATTATCCCCGCTTCCCTTGTCTGTCTAATTCCTACCCCCCCCCCCCCATTTTATTTACTTCTGACCCCCACCCCCCCCTTTTCACTATTACCCCCCCCCACTTGTCCCCTGGGAGAAGGTAAGGGGGGTGGGGGGGAGGGGCCAAAAAGATAACAAAAAAAAATTGATCCAATGAAGTGAAATCTCAAAACGTCATCTTTGTCATCTGTAAGAAACTTCAGCGTTTTAGTCAGCTGGTCGATGGGATGAAGGGGAGGGGGGGGACTGTTAGTGGAAAGACGGGAGGGGTTAGGGGCAGATCATTTGTAGTTTTTTTTTTTTTTTGCTACTTTATTTTTTATAACTCATCCGCTCCTCGATAATTTTCTAAAGTTGTTTACTTGGTTGACGTCATTGATCGAGCTACAGAAAGTATCGATATGGCTTTGAGTGTATCGATACATCATAGATCGTGTTAATGTAACTTGAGAAGGATTCGGAGGCCGAAAGATTCTAAAAATTATTTACAGGACAGATCAAAGAATCGAAGTTCACAATTGAAAGAAAGGTCTGTGTACATGCACTCTGTAAGTATGGTTAAACAATGTATGTTTACATGCACTTTGTAAGTAGGGTTAAACAATGTATGTTTACATGCACTCTGTAAGTAGGGTTAAGCAATGTATGTTTACATGCACTCTTTAAGTAGGGTTAAACAATGTATGTTTACATGCACTCTGTAAGTAGGGTTAAACAATGTATGTTTACATGCACTCTGTAAGTAGGGTTAAACAATGTATGTTTACATGCACTCTATAAGTAGGGTTAAACAATGTATGTTTACATGCACTCTGTAAGTATGGTTAAACGATGTCTGTTTACATGTACTGTGTAAGTATGATTGATGCTAATTGTTCGTTGTTGTTTTTTTTTTGTAACAAATGAGTAACAAACATTTTTGTTTATCAGTCCCAATATTTTAAAAATAGATCAGCATTTAAATTTAAAAACACCTTCATTTTGATCAAGTTCAATGTTTTAAATTGACCCATTTAACATTTTACTTCATTTATCTTTCATCCCATCAGTCGCCCTGAGTTCAAAGGTCATTGTTGTTTTTTCGAACGTTTCTCAAATCTCCAGAAAATAATGTAAATATCTTATCAAACGTTTTTTGAATATTATGTACAAAATGTGCACACACACACACACACACATATAAATATATATATGAGCTTCTGCATTTCTAACTGTTTTGTCTGGCCCCCTCTGCTTATTTGTTCTACTTAGTAAAATGTATTACCTGCCCCCCCCCCCCCGCTATTGCATGGCCCCTGCTGTAAAATGCCTGGCCCCTGCTGTAGAATTTTCATGCTACGGGGCTGCATTGTACCCCTACATAAATCACTGCATGGCATCACACCGGGCCCTGTGTTGAGGGGGAGCCTCAACGAAGGGCCGCAGTTTAATTATCCTCCGTTTTATCGTAAAATACCTGTTGTAACAGAAACTCCATTAGATCTCTGAATGCACACGCCTCGTGTGTTTCATCAGTTTCAGACACGAAGACATTCAGGAACTTTTACTTAGTTCTTTTGTTTTATAAACGTGTGTTTGTTGTGAAGTTCTGAGTCAACTTATTTTGAATACAGTGTGGCACAGCGTGGTTTGTGGTTTATTAAACGCAAGTGATCTAGTAGTAGTGCATGGTTGTCAGCGAGCAGTATAGTCGGCTTGTGTTCCGTTATGTGTCGCGCAAAGCAGCCTTCGGAAAAATCAGAGGGAACTTGGCTAGGAAGGGGCGCTTATTCTCGTCGACGACAGCCCTAAAGGGCCCTTTTCTGACGACTCTATCCAAAATCACCCTTTAGGAATGAAATAGAACGGACATACACTGTTTATCAAAACCAATTGTATGTCCGACTACTTGGTCAGTATTTTCAAACCACCCCCCTCCTCCTCCTCGCTTGCCCATCTAAAGTTTCCTTCGTTTAGCAAATTGAAACCTCAAGAAGTTGCGGATTCGAAGAATCGCCGCCGAGAACTTAAAGTCAGTATCGAATTCAAAGCTGTGCTCGAATCCAATCTTCAACTACTCCTGTGTTTTCGTCAAGTCTCGCGAGGAACGTTTTGTTGTTGCTATGACGTGCTCTTCTTGCGCTTTACGTCATGTCCGCCTGGGATATGAGCTGATCACGCGCATGCGTGAATGAATGGTGAGATGTTGCTAAATAAACAAACTGGAGACGCGCAGCAAAAGCGGCCAGTGGAAAGGGTGACCGGGTGTCAGCCATTTTCATTAATTTACTCTATACCCGTAATAACTTTTATCTGCCCCCTGAAGGACGCGGAGTGATACATTTTTTTTATGTTTTCTTAAAGGTTCTTCCGCGTGGAACTATATTTCTAATGAAATTACTGGAAAGAGGGGCATGTTTGCGAAACTAAAAATTAAACACTCATTCAATAGAAGGGATTATTTATGGGAGAAACTTCTCTGAGCTGTTAGAGATGGGGCGTGCGCGTCTAGTCAGGACCATACTCAGGGCTTGGGGTGGGGGGGGGGGAGGGGATAACTTTGTGTGAGGGGCGGGGGTCACAACGATTTGGGTTTTGGGTAATTTTTCTGGGGTAGAAGGGATGGAGCACAACGATTAGGGTGATTGTTTGAAACCAACATCGACATGGGTCCTGAACTTTAGGAGGTATGTGGGGAGGGGGGGCCTCGATTTATGGATGTTTCATCCGTTATTCGCAAGATTTTATTTTATTTTTTTTAAAAACCACATAATAAGTATTCAAAGAGATTGTGTGCTATTCGGGGGCCAGTTTTCTGCGTGGGGGCCCTATTCAGTGGCGCAACAAGGGGGGGGGCATTGGGGGGCATTCCCCCCCCCCCCGAAATAAAAAAAAATTAAAAGATTAGACCAGAATTAGTCACATGTAAGTAAGTTGTATCTCATGATGTTTAATACAAGTGATTTTTTTTGCCCCCCCCCCCTTTCCGTGAAAGTTTGGTCTAGTTGCGCCACTGGCCCTATTTCTCGCCCTGGCCATAGTTGTCCTATAACTGGGGACTAATTGACTCTCCAGAATTAGTCTAAGTGTATCAGACCGAACAATTGATAAAATGAAGAACGAATGGAGCTAAGATCCTATTTGCACAAACAACATAGAAATAACTTGACGGTAAAAAAAAAAAAAACCAAATCGAAGCGGTGTAGCTATTTGTGAATATAATCAATACATAAAACACACAATCTTGTGTCGTCTTAACACGGACCTGCCAGCCATGGGCGTCGCTAGGAATTTTTCCGGGGGGGGGGGCAAAAATTTTCCGAGGGGGGGGCAAATAACAACTTTATGACATTTTTTTTAATGTAAGGGGGGAGGGAAGCAAATGCCCCCCTCTTATATGACATTTTTTTCAAAATGTAGGGGGGGGGCAAATGCTCCCCTTGTCCCTCCATGAATACGCCCATACCTCTATTTCTACTAAACACATACATTCTAGAAAAATGTTTTAACTAATTTATTTTTCTAGAATGTATGTGTTTATGTGTTTCATAAACAATTATATTTTCTCAAGGCTAAACAAACTTAATCAAAGCCTCAAAGTAATAAATTTATGTATATCTATCCATATATCTATAGATCTATTCATTTATCTATCTCTTATTACCGTATATATGTACATTAGGGTGATAACAAAAAAAATATTTTTATGAAACCACTTGCAATCGAGGAACTTTTATGTGTAATTTAAGAATATCAATTGCATTTTTGATTTTTTTTAAAAAAGTTCCCCCTCCTCCCCCTTTTTCGGAAGAAAAAAGTGGAAAAATATTTCTTTTTTCAAAAAAAAGGACATTATTTTTTTTAGCTTAACTCAAAAGAGTAATAATAATAACTAATCAACTTTTATTAACAAATAAGATGCAGATCAGTTAGTAATATGTACAGAATGTACAAGAAATGTTTAAAACATATTTTTTCCTATGAACTTCAGATTCAAAAATTGAAATTTTCTCGATTTTGCATGAAGTTCCTCCATCAGTTTCACAGCACGTTCAGCAATTTGGTTAGATCTGGGAATGTCAATTAATGACTTTTCGACTGACCAATGGGTCTTTAAACACTTAATTGCCTTCTTGCATTTTATCCTGATGAGTGAGGTAAACAGTTCATTGAAGGACGCTTCATTATAGTGTTGAGAATGGAACCAAGCATTTGCCCATTCGTAGCAGATGAAGTTGCAGGCAGGAGTGAGGATGTTGCGCCACTCTGGTATCAGAAAAAATGATATAACAGTATATATCGCACGTGAGTTCCATCTTGCCTGGTGTAAATTTGGTAGTTTCTTCCAGTTGATGCGAGGCCAACGTGAAGTTGTTTTGTAATGACGATATGCCTGACATAATTCATATAAGAACTTGAAATCATCTCGCCATCCAGGGTTCTCGTCTGTGCTAACATCATCTGTCGCAACGAGGCGGTAATCAGCCTGAAGAGTGACATAGTTTTGTGTTAATTGGTCAATGAAGGAATAGTTGAGTTTTGGTTTGCTCGTTGGCTCTTGGATAAAAAAATTCATGACATGTTTCAAAAGGAGGTCGAGTACATGGTGCTGACACCCAATATATTGTGGCTTCTGAAAGCCCTTGCTCAAGACATCATCCTGTATGAGCTTTACAATCCCATGCAAACGACCAGTATTTACTGCGGTCGTGTCGCATATTATCATGCCAATATTTTTTCCAAGCATCATATTCATCAAGTAGCTGATGTAGTTCCTTGTGAATGGCCGCGGCAGAACCACTCTCACATTTAATAATACCAAGTTTGATTTCGGTTGTCATATTTTTCAGCAGAACTACTTGATACTCTTCCCCTTGAAATCTTTTACCATCAAACTGGAGGCAATAGAGTTCATTGCTTTGAAGTTTTTGAACAATTTTGGTTTTCATTTTACGTCCTACAGAGATTACTCGTTTCCAGACACCCGCCTGACTTGGAACTGGCACATCGTGACCCTGTTCAGCAATGGTTGCAAGAACATCATATGCTTTATGTGTAGAAATGTTGTTTTGCAGTACTAGCAAACCCGCTGTTGTAGTGCTTGCTCTTTGGTATTTCGGTTTGCATTCAGGAGAAGATGACGTGGAAGAATAGGTTGGCAAGTCGGGTGAAGAAGCAGAGGTTTCAGAATCCGAAGATTCTGAGACAGTTGTATGTGTTTGTATAGGTTGCGATTGAGAAGAGCTGGCTTGTGATTGGGTTTTTGATAGTCGGATTCGTTTTCTTGGGTGGATTGATTCCAAAGGGGCTTGTTTGACCATTGAATAACCAATCTTTCCTCCACTCTTAACTTGCCTCTGGTAGAGTTCTTTATCCTCCGTGCTTTTCCATTCTCCATTAACGTTGGTGACATCAAATAACTGAGAAAGTGTTGTAGTAAATTTATCAGACGGATTCTTTTTGTTTTTGTCATATAAATCAATCAGGCAATTGAGTTTCTTTCTGATGAGTGCGCTGGATAATAATGGAAAGTCTAGAATTTCCCTCCAAAGCAATTCTATATCCGTAATCATAATTTTGATTCGATCCAGTCGCCGTTTCTGGCTATTGAACAGAAAAGTGAAGTTTCCAAGAATTTGACGGTTTGTAGGCATCCGTGTGAGATTGTTTAGCCTATCTGTCTATCTGTCTAACAATATGTCTTTCTATCTATCCATGTCTATCTACTTTCACTATCCTGACAGTAAGACTTGCAATCTTGCACTGAAAACGAGATAGTTTATCCAAAATATTCAAAAATATTCCACAATGTTCTAAAATATTCCAGAATATATATTATATATTTGCACCTGAAACAGAAAATAAAAGAAGTTATAACAATAATGAAATAGTTATATATTGTGAACTCACCCCAAGCTGGGGCGAGTTCAAACTGCGCGATATGTGAACAAAAAATTAAAAATAGGGGGAACTTTTTTCAATTTAAAAAAAAATTAATGTTGCTACTGTCATCTACTTATAATTGTTCCTCGAATGTGAGGGGTTTCAGTTTCGTTACGAAAAATAATGAAAATAGTTATCACCCTAATGTACATACATAATATCCTCACTAATTGCTCAAGAGAAAAATATTCAGATATTTTCGAATTATTTAACAGACATAATAGAGTGACAAATAAAATTCACGATAAATATCTAACCCACCTCTTCCTCTTATGAAATGTATAGCACAATTAAATATCACACTAGTTAACATTATTAAATTCTTGAGATAAACTGCCCAAGGTCATGCCCGTCGACCAGGAAAACAAAACTTGACCCAAATGTTCCGATTGTCGCGGAAAGAAAACAATGAAAGTTTTAGCAATGAACATTTTTTGAACAGATTTTTTGAACAAATGTTTGAACATATTTTTGAACACATTTTTGAAAAAAACAACTTTTGAACAAATTTTTTAACATATTTTTTATCCATGAACATTTTATTTTCAACATATTGTTTATCAATAAACCTATTTTAATCAATGAACATATTATTTATCAATAAACCTATTTTAATCAATGAACATATTATTTATCAATAAACCTATTTTAATCAATGAACAATTGAACATATTATTTATCAATAAACCTATTTTAATTAATGAACAATTGAACATATTATTTATCAATAAACCTATTTTAATTAATGAACAATTGAACATATTATTTATCAATAAACCTATTTTAATCAATGAACAATTGAACATATTATTTATCAATAAACCTATTTTAATCAATGAACATATTTTGTATCAATAATATTGAGTTCAGGTACTTAAGTCTTGTTGTATGTTCAAATGTTTCTCCAACAAAAACAACAAAGGTAAGATGTGATCAGGCCCACCGACTGAAATTTCGGGCCCCTAAGCAGGGCTGTCACGAGCCCCCCCCCCCCCGTGCTGATATTGATATTTTCAAAAGTTGATTGGCCAGCTCAGTCCGTGCCCCTAAAACTCGCCGTGCCCCTGGGCATTTGCACTGGATGTGGTTATGCTGCAGAGTCCTATTTGCCAAATCATGTTGCCGGTTAAAATGAGATCGAGAAATAGAAAGACGCAACGAGAGCAATTCAGCTATAGAGTTTTCAGTGGCTGCTAGTGTATAGGCACTGCGAAACTGCAGCACCCCATATGTCTACATGATATTATCGATAACATTCCATATTGTAATTTCCCCTCTTGTGTAATTCTTTTTTTTTATAGGCCGACTTGTACAATTTATAATCTTTAAGTTAAATGTCTCAACCATTCTCCATTTCATGCAAACATAAAAAAAAAATCTTTGTATGGAAATGAGCATTTCATAGTTACAGCGGCTTGGTATTTGGCTCACTCACTCATGCAGCTGCAGGTGAGGCTGCACGGCAGATAGAGAGCACTATCGCTAACGCAAATTTTATAATGATTATGTCAATTTTCAACTGTAATAAATGAGTTAATAGTAAAAATAAAGCAAGATGTGTTCACGTCACAGTAAGTTTGGTTTTGTTCTTTTAGGACCACAAATTGTCTGGAGCAGCAACAACAACAACAGTAACAACAGCTATATCGGATTAAAACAGACAACTCTACATCAACATGTTACAGACATTGTGTCCAGCTACCATTACATTGTTACCATTACAGCCCAGTTGTTACATTGACTGGTCAGATCGCAGCGATAATGGCCACCAGCCACACTGACCTGTCGCAACGCATACACAAGCCTCAGTATTATTACAATGGACCGAACAACAAAGTTTTATTGTGTCAATAAATAAAATATGAATTTTGAAACAAAAAAAAAATTCGACTAAAGAAATGATTTCCAAGTTTTATTGTGTGACGCCATACAAAGTATGTAACATAACGTAGTAAGACAGATAGAGAGAACTCATATGCCATACAAAATATGTAACATAACGTAGTAAGACAGATAGAGAGAACTCAAGTCAAGAAAACTTTCAAAACTAAAAAGCAGTTCAACTTAAACCAAGTCTAAAGGGATAATAAATAATGAAATGATAAACTGAAACAATATAATGGGAATTAAAAAAAATATATCTTATTCTGTTTGGATACACTGTTGTCAAGTGAAGTTGCATCCATTCATGTATTGATACATTTCAGATGATACAGAACATTTAATAACAATATCAATAAAGTAGACTGAACGCACTTGATGACCGATCTGTCATGTTACAACATTCTGGACATTTTTGGGTGAGAAACAATTAAAAAAAAAAACACAAATGTAGTCGTTTGAAAAAGATCCTGATGCATTTATGCCACAATATCTCAGTCTCTACATGTATACACGCACGGAAAATACAAACAGAAAAAATGTCCCCCCCATTTGTGGACATTTACAATAATAATTAAAGGTTGTTAATTAAGAGGTAAATTGAGAGTAATGAACAATAAAAAAAAGAAGCAAATTATAAATCACCAAATACAATGAGCATTATGACTAAATATTAATAAACACTAAAAAAAAATGTGTATGCATTGCAAGGGAAGGAATAACAAAATTATTACGAGATTTAAATAAGCAGGAGTAGTAGCTCTTGCTAAATCTTCCAACGCACATCCAGGTTACATTACTTACAAGAAAAAATTCTCATTTGTAACAAACGAAAATACTACTTTACCACCAGGGTAGATTTGTTCAGCAAACATTGGTGCATGTATTAAATAGATTAAAACTTAAATATCTAAACTCTGACAAATCATCATTAAAATAAATCATCACCTTCAAGTTGAAACTCAAAAGAATTTTTTTTTTTTAAAGTTAAACTGAGATAAAAAAATTTTAAAAGCAAAACGTCAAAATGAATTTTTAAAAATGAAATAAAAACATGGAATGAGATAAAATATACCATAAACAAAAAGAGGCGCGCCGTGGTCACATGATCACCATAAATGGAATGTGTGGACTTGCCAGAGATGAGCATTGCGTCACTTCCAGTCACAATCTCCACTGTGAGCGTGTCACGTGGGCAGATCTTCGTCACGTGGGCAGGTATTCGTGGACGTAATGAGCTCGTTTACGTGACGGACAGCCCGACTGTGTGGTCGGCGACGTATGTGGCCCCTGGTTGGCGGACTGGTTTTCACGCAGCGGGGCGGGTTTCAGGGAGATCTCTTTCGTGGGTGTCAGAGTGGCGTCAGGGGCTGACGGGGAGACGACGGCTCCCGCAGAGGGGCCCGCAGGACACCTAGCGTGGGGGCCGGGCTTGTCCCTCACCCCCAGGTTCTCCACCAGGATGCACCCCGTGGCGGGCTGGACGGTCACGGAGCACATGGTCATCTTCTTCAACTTGGAGCCTGGGTCACCCGCTTCGGACTTTCTCGATGACGCAGGATCCCCCTTGGTCAGTTTCGGCTCACCGAATGAACGGATGACAATCTTGCTCCCCAGTAGTGACTTGCTGCCTCCGGTGGACTCGGACACAATCTGGACATCACAAGCACCGTCTTTGTCCGCACTGGTGGTACATGCGGAACTCGAGCCCGACGGGTCTTTCGGATCCTGAATGACTTCCACCTGAATGCCTTCTGAATATTTATCCGCATCTGCGCTGCTCTGTGACGCCACACCCTGGACATCAACTTTTACCCCCGGACCAGCAGAGGGTTCACTGCCAGCACTTGCAGGGGCCGGGCTGTCGTCTTCAAGGGCGGTCATTTTTCTCCAAGTTCCCGATGAAAGGTCATGCTGTGTTCCCTGAACTATGGCGTCATGAGGGTTGTTCCCCATTGTTGCTCCCTGGTTGTCGGACGTGAGAGGTTGGCTGACGTCATCATCCTGCACACTGGCAGCCTGAGACAACGCCCTGTGGCTGTCTACGACATTACTGTCACTGTCCGGCTCAGTTCTATCCAGTGAAGTTTTCATCTTGTTAGAAACATCGGGATCGGCCGTGGTGACCCTCTTGTCACTGACCAATCTATCAGCACTGGACTGTTTGCTCAAGGGTGTATGCTTCAAGGCAGAGCTCTCTACCTCCGTGGTACAGGTGCCGACGACTATGAACTCGACCCCCGCCTCGTCGTCTGACCCGCTCACCTGATGCGACGCACTGTCCGCATTTCTTTTACTGGTCAAAGTGTGAGCAGAGTTTCTCTCAAAAGTTTTAGACGCACCCAGGGGACTCAAGCCCTTCCCCAGCGAGGATCTGTTACCCTTGGCCTGGACACTGGCCGACTGAATTGGAAAGTCTATAAACTGACTGGTGGTCAATGATGTGGCCGAACTGTAGGTCGATGTGGTAGAGGACAGGTCGGACGAGCTGCTCACAACGGAGTTGCGATTCACGGACAGCGGGCTGACCACTACTGCAGTCTGTGGGGATAGAGCCGATCTAAGATCACCAGAGTGTCCGGAGCTGGTCACCACCGATATCAACTGGACCTGAGAGCTGGACCTATAACCGGATTGGGAGCCCACGGGTCTCATTGTCCCAATGAAGGATGGCGTGGCTGACCTAGACAAGGCGCAAGGGATGCCATCCACGGACATACCGCTAGTAAAATCTGACTCGTTCTTCACCTGAAGGTTCAGCACTTTGGCCAGCAGGCTGGTCGGCGTGCCAGACCTGACATTAAACTGGGTCGGTTGAGAGCAAGAGGTCATGGTGGAGTATGGCTCAAATGTGCCAGACGACAGACCCATGTTTTTCAGCTTCCCTTTCACGTAGGAAGAAGCCTTCCTTGAACCGCGCAGCTTGGCGATGGGAATCTTCAACGACTGTGTGGGCAGGCAAACTTTGATCTGCTGCAGGTTACTGGGCGCCCTCGCCACGCCCGTCTTCATGGTGGTTCCCAGCGGCACCGCGTGAGAGTTCCGCCGTGATGGGGCGCCGCCCGTCACCCCCGCCGAGACCTGCATCCTGGGCCGGTAGGGCATGACCTGACAGTGGGGGCCGTACACCTGGGTGGACTGGCTGTACTGGCTATACTTTATGTTACGCAGGGGCGACAAGGAAGTGATGAGCGGGCTCTGGGCCGTCAGGGCCCCCATGGCCTGCGGGTAGAGGCGGGAGCTGCTTCTGGCGCCGGCGGGCGTGGATGAGGTCACATGACAGACGTGGTGGGAGCCGAGTTTGTCGAGCACAGCAGCACCGGTGCCGCTGGAGGTGAAGGCCTGGCTCGTGAACCGCTGCTGCTGGAGCCCCCCACATGAGACCGGAACCACGCGAGGGTGAAGCTTCGACTGCTGGTGAACACGTGACGTGACCGGAAGCTGTAAAGACTGCAGGCTGACTTTGGTCTGCGAGGGCAAGGACGCGGGGTCCACCTTGATGCACTTGGGCATGGGCGAGTCCATGTGGCCCTGGGGGTGCATCATGCTCTCCATCGTGATGCTGTATGAATGCATGTCCATAGGGGAGTCCTTCCTGCAGCAGACATTGCGAGCGGGGGAGATGGAAGGAGAGTCCCGCTGGGCGTACCTGTGGGGCAGGGCGGTGCTGAGTGAAAGGGTGGGCCGGGGTTTGTGGCCCGCCGTGCAGGGAGAAGACGATGGTTTCGTGGTTGTGTAGTGGAGGTTCATCTTGGAGTAGGCGACTGCCGAGTCGCTGGCCAGCAGCCGCGGGGAACACGGCGAGCCGCCGACAGTAGGTGACAGGTGGGTGGCCAGATTGTCCACACGGCGCCCGTACAGGTTGATGACACGCCGCTGGGGGCTCGGGTTGACTGACAAACGCGGAGGGGCCAAGAAGATTTGATCTAAAGTCTGCTGGTCGAGCACGGGCAACTCCTTCATCTGATACAGAGAGATATACAGGGTGAGCAGTGCAGACTGTCTGTGTGTCGTTGAAAAAACAGTCAGTGTCACTCTCCCTGTTAGAGAGTTCATTACAGTCCATCACCACGTCACGTGACCGTTCATTACAGTCTATCCCCACGTCACGTGACCGTTCATTACAGTCTATCCCCACGTCACATATGGCCGTTCATTACAGTCCATCACCACGCCATGTGACCGTTCATTACAGTATATAAACACGTCACGTGACCGTTCATTACACCACGTCACTAACCACTATTAGTTCACAACTAAATTTTATTCAACTAACCGCAGTGCGGCTCTTTAAATATGTTTACTATATAAAGTAGTTACCACCAGTGGCGCGGTGAGCTTAACTCGCGCCCGAGGCGCAATACCTTTTTAGCGCCCCCTTCCATTCAAAAACCATATGATATTATATGTAAAATATAACGTTTGGCGCCCCTTCGTGAGTAGCGCTTGGTGCATGATGCCCCCCCTGCCCACTCCTCGCTACACCACCGGTTACCACCGCCCCCGATGAATGGTGAACCAAGGTGTCGACAACTCTACAAACAGCAGTTACACCTATTCCTAGTGTCCCAAACGGTAACCATGTCTAGGACACCCCCCCCCCCTGAATGTACCTTTACTTAGGTAAAACAACATGTGAACGGTTCTGTGATAGACATACAAAGCTGTTATACAGACCTCGTTGACAGACGACAACAAGGTCAAGGCCAAGTCCGTATTTAACAAGGAGTAGTCTGCTTCATCGAAGCTGACGTCATTTCCGCCATGATCAAGTTTAAACTCAAGAATCTGAGGCATCTACATATAAAACACATACGGTTGTATTCTAATTATTTATTTATTTCATTCTATGTCACAGAGAATGATTTTTATTTTTAAAAAAAGTTTCGTTCATTAATTATTAATGATTGCTTTAGTGCTGTAGAATTAGGTGATTGAGATGAGTTGTCAGTATTCAGTAATTCAGTTGTTGTTTTACGGTAAGTTCCAAATGTCACTAGTAATGTTCATCCACGTCAGAGTGTTCAGGCTAGGCATTTGATAGGGCTATATATCATATACAGTGTGCTGCACACAGGCCTCTGACAGTCCGGTGGACCACTGTGATCAATATTTCATATTGTGTAAAGTGACAGACATATCTGTGTCCCACTAAGTGGCAACACTCAACTGTGTTTTATTGCATTTCACTTTCAAATGGCTGTTTTCAAAAACTAAACAACCAAGTCACAAGTAACGCCAACTATACTGACACACTTCTTTAATAAAACAAAAAAAACGACTGACCTTATTGACCACTGTGATATGGACCCTGGCATCGCGGCCCGGCTCCCCGCCAGAGACACTTTCCTCCATCTTCACCTCCTCCTCGAGCTCACCACACGGCAGCGTGTCCTCACTGACCAAGCTGACCACAGAGGAGGACAGGCTGGTGCTGGCTGATCCCGGGACACTGTCCTCGCCGTCCGCGATGTCCAGGTCTTGTAAGACGTCGGTCAGCAGTTCAGACCTGTAGCCGCTCATGGTGTGTGGCCAGACATCGTTGGTGATCAGCTTATGGAGCATCAAACTTCAGACAGGAAAATAAAAAATTTAAAATTCTGGATTACGGAAACGGAAAGAAATAGACTGTGACCGACGGATCATCACTAACTTAGAATGCGGAACACGGAGATACTGCTACAATGTAATAGAATGCTTACATTCATAAGGAAATATTAATAGATGTATACTGTTTTATAAAGTTTATTTAAATCAACTTAAAGTTTTTTTTAGTTTATTTTTTTTAATTCTCCCCTTTTGGCAGTAGGAGCTGGAGATTTTTCCCATAAACTACCAACTGAGCTGTAGTTGGGGGGGGGGGGGGTTCTAGGCCGAGTGTATCATGGGTATTTTTGGGCCCCAGGCAAAAGTAACTGACACTGCCCAGATATTAATTTTAATAAAACTTTGCACTGGAAAGGGGACCCATTGGCAGTGGATTGGTGTGGGTCGCAGGTGATCGCCTAATTTTCCTATTTTAGGATTGTAAAAAAAAAATCAAGTAAAAAATTTTATATTTAAAATTCGTCGGTAGTCGGTAAACTAAATTGTTGAGTTTTTTTTTTTACAAAGAAAGATAACTCTTACAGTTGTGAGGAACAGTTTTAATTAACTTAATTACTTCCCTTAGCATAATAAAACTATTTGTGCGAAGGTATTTTTTTTTACCTGTATGTATCAGAGACCATTTTCTTTTCTTTCAGTTTCTTATCTTTATATATTTCTAAAATTCGAGGTTTGGCCAGTCTTATCATATCAAATAACATTTTGTAATGGGCTGGGTCCAGGCATCTCATGCGAGTCCTCTTCGGTTTGCCATTAGCACCGATGCCGTCCCTTCCACAAGCTCTTTTGAAGGTGACTATAAACTCCACATATTCCTTGCACACACACAAAAAAAAACGGGAAGCAAACGGTTAGATATCATCTCCATAATGTATTAAGAAGTAAAACAAACAAAAACAACAAAGTTTTATCGTAACGAGTTCTGTTTCTAGATTCCGTTACCATAGAGACATCCTACAACAAACTCTTCACTGACAATCTGCGATTGAAAATATTTGATGTACACAATTGGGAATTTGTACGCACTTTTTGTTGTGGTTCTGTTGTATTTATTTATGTTGTTATTTCACGTGTGTTTTTTTTCTATATTGTATTAATCTCATGTATTCTACTTCTGTCCCTGGATCGAGGATATTTAGTTTGTCTACAGGAAGTAAACAAGAAGTAATGATTGTATGCGTTTGTGGGGCTCCAACAACGGATCATTCAATTGTGTAATGTATAGAGGAAAACAATGATTCGGAACTTGAACTATTTGGGAATTCGAACACGTTCCAGAAACGGAGAAGTTCCAGATTATGAAGTATCACTGTACCAAAGTTAACATATAATAATAGATGCTACCATTATCTGGTGTCTGAGCATGCGCCACCCGGGGTGGACTGCCCCCCTTCCCCCATTTACGCCACAGGCAAAACCCAACTGCTCCTGTACATTTTGACAAGATTATAGATTCTCACCAGAATTTCTTTAATAATGCTAAATAAAATTTAAATACCAACATTGGACTATGACTGTTCTTCCTTTAAAGCCACATTTTGGAACTAGCATTTCCACAATAAACCGTTCATTATTGTAGAATTCTCGGAAAAGGTCCCAGCAAGGGATGGACGAAGTAACTCGATTTTTTACATTGTCTGACTATGACTCTTCTTCCTGTCAACTCTTCAACTTAAAATCCAGTAAATTCTAAAAAATTTCATAAGTTTCACACTATTATCGAAATTACCACCGTGCATAGCATTAAAAACTAATCGAAAACTCTTAAAATACATACAACAAAATGTGTTTCTATATTATTGACAATATTTCACTTGTATGTCCTTATTTATAAACAAAAATACAATGAAGTTAGTGAGTGTTGCTTTTAGTCCATGATATCTGTTTTTATATTGACAGCTTTTGATTTATTGCCCAGTTCTGCCTTTGCTGTAAACTGTAAGTGAACGTAATATTAG
Source organism: Bulinus truncatus (assembly GCA_021962125.1). Lineage (NCBI taxonomy): Eukaryota > Metazoa > Mollusca > Gastropoda > Planorbidae > Bulinus > Bulinus truncatus. The sequence continues at coordinate 5,216,928 of JAGDYQ010000049.1, forward strand.
AATGTGACTAAGATATTGATGATAAAACATCATATTTCAGAAAAGTTCTTCTGATTGTTGGTATTTTGTCAAAACTGTTGCAGCACACGGCGGCAGTGGCGGTATCTGGAGTTGGCGACTATGAGAGCAGCACCATCCACTTGCCTGACCGTGGTGGGGGGAGGGGGGGAGAAGCACTAGAAGTCTCTATGATACAGGGAGCCAATTGTCTCGGGCACCGTAGGTGACACTCTACCAAGTAAACTATTAAAAGCACGAAATTTGTGGGTTTTTTTTTTAATTAAATACACCAAATAGTAATTTATCGCATGATGACTGACTAACAGCTAAACAAAGGTGAAATAAAGTATACAACCAACTCGACATTAAAATAACAACACAGCCTTAAGTCAACAGAATTTTTCAATTGTTTATACGTCACGTTGTAACCTCTAAGACTTCACTAGACTTTTCAAATGGATATAAGAGACTTGATAAATTGAAAAAAAAGGGGAAAAATCTGTGTTCAGTACAAGTGACTTTGGGTGTTCAACATTTCACTTCAGGTTCATGCCATGCATATTTAAACGCTATTGTTACTCGACCAGCAAACTGGAATAATAATTTATTTTTTCGCTGACCAGCAATAGATGTGCGCATGTGCGACTAGACGGACTCGGACTGCATATTATTGCATATTTTTTTTTGTTTTCGGGGCTAGGGTTAGGGTTAGGCTTAGGGTTAGGTTTAGGGTTAGGAATAGGGTTAGGGTTAGGAATAGAGTTAGGCGCAATATCTATAGCCGGATCCCGAAAAAAAATAATACCGAGTCCGTCTAGTCGCGCATGCGCACAACTATTGCTGGTCGGCCGGAAAAAAATAATTATTCCAGTTTGCTGGTTTAGTAACAACTGCGTTATTTAAATGGTACAAAAATTAATATTAGTTGTCAACAACTCATACAGCTAATACTGGTGCATGTATTAAATAGATTAAAACTTAAATATCTAAACTCTGACAAATCATCATTTTAAAAAATCATCAGCTTCAAGTTGAAACTCAAAAGAATTTTTCTTTCTTTTTTTAAAAAATCAAACGCAGCTCAAAAATATTTAAAAGCAAAATGCCAAAAAAAAAATTGAAAAAAAGAAAAATAAGAACAGAATGAGATAAAAATGTCCGGTAAACAAAAAGAGGCGCGCCATGGTCACATGACCGCCATAAATGAGAGATGTGTGGAGCCAGGCAGAGATGTGCGTTACCGCCAGACAGAGCTGCACCAGCAGAATGTGGCACACAGCTAGAAAACTTTAAGGGGGAGGGGGTGGGGGAAGAACTGATGGCAAATTCTGGGCCCCATTGTGATGGTCGTGTGGTGGAGAGCCCGAAAATAAACCCCAGAAGGGTTCGAGTCCCGGTGAGTTCTCGGGATTTTGATCAGGTCCCTACATCCACAGAAACCAGTACTTGACATGATCTGGAGACATTGTGGAATGCCGTGTGCACGACACACTATCTCCTCGTATGTCCTGGCTACAGAAACAGGTCAACTGTATATGAAATATAGTGTTAGTAGGACCACAACAGTTGTTTTGCCAAAGTACAGTATCAAACAGACTACTGGATTAACTACAAGGCATAGTACAGTATCAAAATGACAGCTGGATTAACATCAAGCTGCAGTTCTGTATTAAACAGACAACTGGATTAACTTCAAGCCATAGTACAGTATCAAAATGACAGCTGGATTAACTTCAAGCTGCAGTTCTGTATTAAACAGACAACTGGATTAACTTCAAGCCATAGTACAGTATCAAAATGACAGCTGGATTAACTTCAAGCCAAAGCACAGTATCAAACTGACAACTTGATTAACTTCAAGCCAAAGTACAGTATCAAACTGACAACTTGATTAACTTCAAGCCAAAGTACAGTATCAAACTAACAACCGGATTAACTTAAAGCCAAAGTACAGTATCAAACTGACAAATGGATTAACTACAAGCCAAACTACAGTGTCACGGCACTGCAGTCCTAACTCGTGCCTAGCTGACATAGTACCAGTATATGTCTCAGTGTTCTAATGAGGATAGCCGTCTCACCTTTTTGGGTAACATCTTCTGAAAGAACTTGAGCCACTTCCTGAGCAGTTCACGTTGCCTCTCTATGGGCAGGCGGATGAATTCAGTCCGGACCGAGTCGTTGTCGGTGAAGTAGTCCCCTAGTGCGCATGACTCCAGCTCTGAGGAAAGGACCGTGGTCAATCAAGATCAATGGTGTAACCAGCGTTAGTGAAGCTCAAAGCGCTGAAAATGTCCGGGGTGGTCCCCCTTCCTAGTTACGCCACTGGTCTACAACGTTATAAACTCCAGGCTAATTCAAACTACTTTCAGATATTAAAACAAAAATAAAGTTGATATGGAAACTACACGCACACAAACAATCATCATTTTAATAGTACTTTTTTTTTAAGTTTAAATTATTCGGAGTATTATTACAACGAAGTCCACCTGGAGTTTTGAAAAAAAAAAGTAATACTAAATGCCTTCTCCGGCCATTCACCCACGGTTCCTTTGAACTTCCCTCTCCACATCCACATCTTCTCCACATCCACCCTTTCTCCACATAAATCTAAATCTGGGGTGTATATTGCACCTACACGAGTCACTGACTCAACCTCTTCACCTACGGTAGTCACTGACTCAACCTCTTCACCTACGGGAGTCATTGACTCAACCTCTCCACATACAGGAGTCAGCCTCTCCACCTAAATCAGGTGTGTACCAGTGGTGTGTCTGAACAAAATGAATAAATCATTTATGTATGTGTTGTGTGGGTATGTGTTGTGTGGGTATGTGTTGTGTGGGTATGTGTTAGATTGGGTGTGTTGTATGGGTGTGTATGTGTTGTGTGGGTGTGTGGTTGTTGTGTGGGTGTGTGTTGTGTGGGTATGTGCTGTGTGGGTGTGTGTGTGTGGGTAGGTGTTGTGTGGGTAGGTGCTGTGTGTGTGGGTGTTGTGTGGGTATATCTTGTGTGTGTGTGGGTGTTGTGTGGCTGTGTGTTTAATGGGTACATGTTGTGTGGGTGTGTGGTTGTTGTGTGGGTGTGTGGTTTTTGTTGTGGGTGTGTTGTGTGGGTATGTGTTGCGTTGTATGGGTATGTGTTGCGTGGGTGTGTGTGTGTTGTGTTGGTGTGTGATTAGTGATGATATCACTTAATAAGATGTTCACGTGTTTCTGTTGTACTTCCGTGATGTAAACCTGGCACACAGTCCAGTCCGAACTAACAAGATCCAAGTTACTGTTCCAGAATTGTCAGTTCACGTGCAGCTAAACGAACCCATCCCTGGTGGTGCCGCAGGGCGTTAAACTAAATTTTAACCGACACCTGACCTGGAATGTAGTTCAAGATAGACCAGCCAGTTCTCAAAGTGTTTAGTTTTCTCATCTTTTAAAAACTTCTCATCTCATCATTTTTCATGTAATTATTTTCTAACCATCTATGTGAAATGTGAATTATTATTTCTGGCTCGTGGTTTACATGTAAAGTCTAGGTGGTATTTATTTGGACTCGTTCTAATTACTTAATTATAGCCGGTAAACATATAATGTCTCCAAAGAAAATTAATGGATTTTCGTTATTTTGCTGTTCATTTGCGTCACACAACAAAAATCAACTGATGGGTTCTAACAAAAAAATCACACTGTCCCCCCCCCTTTCCCAATCGTTCTAAAAGTGCGAAAACCTTAACAATGAAACATTTTTTTTTAACAACACATCATACTTCATTCGTTCTTTGTCTATTATGTATGTAGTGTACCAACACGTCTTTCTCCCTTCTATAATAATAGGCATGGAACATCCTTCTTTTTATCACTGTCTTGAGCCCTTTCCAAGATTTCATTCCGGCATTTTACATACTTTGGATGGCCACTTAAAAACCTCTAAGCATTATATTTGTAGTGCTGATAGAAATGTCCGTGACTACGCAGTGACTTGCCGATATAGTCAATCAATTGACAACAATCTCGACTGATATCCCAGCATACACATAAATGAGTAATTAAAGTGTTTTTTTTTTAATTTGACAGAAGTGTCGGACCAAGAGCAGAAGAATGAACTGTGTATGTGATCGAACGTAAATAAAATATCAACGTTATTGACTTAAAAATGAACGGAGGGGAAGTGTACTGGGGGGGGGGGGGCAGGATCTTTGCCACACTACTGACGGCTACCACCCTCTTGCTCTACAATAAAATGTGAACAGCCCCTTAGTTTGTTCGCTGTTCATCCTGCAGGTCTAGATCAGCTGTACAATAGCCATCCTTACTACCAACTGCTTTATAAGATTTTGTCAACAAAAAAAAACAGATAGTAGGCCATTGAACTATATTCCTACTGGGTCAGACCTCAGTATTCTTTTTGTTTTTTCTGAAAGTAATGTCTTGTTGTACATTGTTGTTCAACTGTCAAGTCCCTTTGAGTTACTTCTGAATGAAACTTTTTTTTATTTTTAGGTTGTTTTTTTCGTTGTTTTTTTTTTTTTGTTGGGTTTTTTTGTTCTTGGTTTTTTTTCCTTGGGTTTTTTTTGTTCTTGGTTTTTTTTTTGTTGGGTTTTTTTGTTCTTGTGTTTTTTGTTGGGTTTTTTTTTGTTCTTGGTTTTTTTTGTTGGGTTTTTTTGTTCTTGGTTTTTTTTTTTGTTGGGTTTTTTTTTTTGGGATTTGATACACTAAACCCCATACCGTTGTATTTGTTTGTTTGTTTTTTTTGTGTGAGATTGGGGGGGGGGAGTGTTCATGACACTGGGCTAGTTTCAAAATTGTTGCCAAGTGTCTTGTTTTCTTGTTACGGTCCGCGGGTAAACATTGTAAAAAGAACCACCGTGCTAACAAACGAAACAAATTATGAGTTGAAACATTGAAAACAAACAAAACGTTGAACGAACGACTACTCTCAATACACGGACTGAATAGAGAAATCTAAAAATATTCAAAGATAATACACGTGCATCCGTTTGGTTGCTGGTTTGTTTGTTGTGGGTGTTCCTCACATCAAATATTTGGCACTTAGCTAAACAGTTGTCGTTTTTTTAAAGCTGCTTATAAATGTTTGGATTTTTTTTTGTTATTAGTTTCTAGATAGTCAATAGGGATGTAATGAGCTCAACCCGAACTGTAGAATAAAAGTTGAAAAGGAAAAACAACTTTAGGCTTTGTTAGACAAGGTTACCATATCTCAATGTTTCTCAAACTTTTACTTTAATGATGACAAACGTTTTGGTTTCGAGACCTACAATAAAAAAAAAACGGTTGTAGCGGTGGTAAAGCTGTCGACTGTCGACCTGAAAATACCTGGTTCGATCTCCGGTGAGGACCAAGGAAATTTTTCAGGTCTTGGCTTAAGTTCCCGATATATCTCCCGTGGTGCCTCCGTGGCCGTTGCACTATCGGCTATGGTGGGGATGAAAGAAGGGCACCATAAAAACCGTCCCATTAGTGGTTCATAGGACTAAGAGATTGCATCTCATCCTAACAGGGACATCACACACCCACCTGCAACAACAAAACTATGATAAAAGAAAGGTAATAAAAAATAATTATATATATATATATATATATATATATATATATATATGTTACAGCCATTATCATTGGTCGGCTAATGTGAACATTGGCTGGGTGTGACCGGCCAAAGCCGAAGTATCGTAGGAAAGAGAGATGACATCAATTGAGAACTTGTTGTGGGGGGGGGGGGGTTGGGAAAACAATAAAGCAAATAGATTGACTTCTGGGCGTGGCTGACTTCTGTTATTTAATTTGAACAGATCTTGTCGAGTTTGTAGTTCTTTCTTTAAATTAATACAGTTAAAACTATGAAATATTTTTCTCTGTCATCCATTGCTAAACAAAACAAAATAGGTCATAAACAAATGTAGAAGGAGCTTTTTTTTTGTTGTGAGGGTTAGTGAGTTCAAATATTTGAACTGATAAGTCATCTTTCTCTGACATCATGTGTTGCAACAAGATTCAACTTGTGTGTGTCGTCTAGAGCAGCGGCGTGATAAAGTTTACTATTTTTATATTTCCATCGATTTGTTGCACACTTGGTACAAATGATTGTAATAGTCTTGAAATATCAATCGCCTCACTTTGAAATCCACTGACACCGATCACATAATCAGACAAAACTATTTATAATTTGTGGCAGAAGACCTATCCCAGTGGTATAATCTGCTGGAAGTTAATGTAATTTTATTCTAACACAATTATGGCCACCTTTACCTGTTGTCTTTGTAAGACAACACTTAAAGGTTCAAGGCCACGTTTTGTTAAACTTGGGAAGATTGACTGTCAACACCAAAATGACGTCGTCGTATCAAACTTTGTCCTAATATTGTTCAGATCGACACTTTTTAATTAAAGTAGTTTCAAAATAATAAATTTCCAACCACACTGATCACACAAATATCCAAATAAATTATATAGAATAATATAAGAAGAAAGATGATTTATCTTGTGAAATATTTGTACTCAGTAAAACAGAACAGTAAATGAAAATGCTTTATCCAATTTGTTTATGATATCTTATTTCCTTTAGTTTAACAAATTATGATGGCAGAGAAACAAATAATCAACAGTTTTAATTATCGCAATTTAGTATCACAAGAACTAAATCTGTTCAAATTGAACAAAATAAGTCGGCCACGCCCAGCGGACAATCTATTTGTAATATATTTTACCTTGCTGTATTGTTTCCCAACGTTCAAAGAGTTTGCAAATGATGTTATCTCTTTCATACGATATCGTTCACTTCGTCACTTCCACATTGGCCCGTCGCACCCAGCAAATTTTAACATTGGCATACCAATGTCTGACAATAGCCAGTTTTGCTGGATAACAAATTCCACATCTCAACACATGTGTCCCAGGCACCATAGTGTCAACACAGAGGTGTAACAGCACAGTTTTTATATTTCAATACAAATGTAATCAATAACAACAGCTTTACACGTAATAACTCCCACTCTTTACACATCAGCAAATGTGTTACATCTAATTGCAGTTATTCTATTTATGTCTAGTTGGCCAACATCTTCTAATATCAACATAACGTATTATCGATAACCATCTACTCCAAGTGAGGGGAGTGAGTAGACTGTGTGAGAGAGAGGTAGGGAAGCCTCCTGCCACTCCCCCACTATGGGCGTCAAACAACAGACAAACCTGCCATGGAGCCCGTGCGCAGCATGTGGCGGTCATCATCACTGAACGCCTCGCGAGCCCTGAAGAAGAACCTGGACTTGACGCTGTCCGTGACGTCACACCAACGGGAGGACAACATGGCGTCCACTTGGCAGGTGGAAGCCCCGGGATGCTGTACCTCAATCTGGCTGCGATTCTCACTGGATAGAAAGACAACGTGAACATATTTCGGTCAGACCACTGTAGTAACGACTTTGGTCAGTACTTAATGTTTCCGAAACTACAATTGTCATAAATTCTTAAATATTTGGTATCAATATATAATATCTGGACTTATGAAGGGCCCTCTATATCTGAAATAGCTTACGGCGTTATCAAGTCTTAATCCGGCCCTGTTGTATATTACATGACTTAACGCGTGATTCGGTTGAAATTTCTTGTATAATACCTGTATCAGTGCGTGGTGGTTCGTGCGGGACACACTTATTTAATCAGCAATTCACTCTACTAATTTGTACATTGGCCTAATTAGTAGACTGTATTTTTAATTTCTTTTAGTCGTTGTTTTTTGTTTTTAAATATATTTGTATCTCCACCTTGTGGGACTAATACGTGAATAAAAATCTACTCCAGAGAGGTATGGGGGAAAGGGGCGTGGAACTGATTAGGTAATGGGACTAGTATACAGGTGAATGTACAGGTTTTGCTAAAATTTGTTTTGTTTTTTTTTTGTTTTGTTTTAATAAACATGTCTTTGTTAGGTCAACATGACAACTTTGTTTGGATGGAAATGACTGGCTCAAGAAATAGGTCATGAATCATGCAATTAACAGTATTATAAAATACATAACGTAAAATTGGAACAGTGATGAAGAGATAGAATCGTACGTCCAGCACGCACGGGCAGTGGCTGTGACAAGCACAAAGTAACATATTGCTGTGACAAGCACAAAATAACATATGGCTATGACAAGCACAAAATAACATATGACTGTGACAAGCACAAAGTAACATATGACTGTGACAAGCACAAAGTAACATGACTGTGACAAGCACAAAGTAACATATGGCTGTGGCAAGCACAAAGTAACATATGACTATGACAAGCACAAAGTAACATATGACTGTGACAAGCACAAAGTAACATGACTGTGACAAGCACAAAGTAACATATGACTGTGACAAGCACAAAGTAACATGACTGTGACAAGCACAAAGTAACATATGACTGTGACAAGCACAAAGTAACATATGGCTGTGACAAGCACAAAGTAACATATGGCTGTGACAAGCACAAAGTAACATATGACTGTGACAAGCACAAAGTAACATATGGCTGTGACAAGCACAAAGTAACATATGACTGTGACAAGCACAAAGTAACATATGGCTGTGACAAGCACAAAGTAACATATGGCTGTGACAAGCACAAAGTAACATATGACTGTGACAAGCACAAAGTAACATTTGATGCCCAGTAAAAAAAAATATATCCAAACCTCCACCCTTCACCAAAAACCCTGACTGCACACCCCGGAGATTGTAGCTCAACTAACCTGGCCCATAGAATGAAGGCATGCTCCTCAAGCACCGGGTCGGTCATAAGTCCACCCAGTTGACTTGACCGACGTGGTCGTCTTTGACTATTACATCCAGACGAGTCGCAGCTGCTGCTTCTGTTTAACAGGAGACAAAACTTATCATGTCCCACTCATGTATCAAATAAATAAAATATATCCCCCCCCCCCGTTTCCTACTGTATGAAAATATAAATCTAATGGACGGGACAAGCCCAGTTATTTTATCTGTCGAGATGTATAATACTAATATGTTTCGATGTTTCAACTGTTTTAAAGTGTTCAGATAATTACTCCGCGAGCAAACGTTGTGTTTATTATGTTGTGTTCTGTGTTGCTGTTTCTTTTTTTTTTTATACCGCTGTTATCACAAAACTACTACGCATCAAAAAGGTTCTTTTCTACCCATGCTAGTGGGCCTACTACTACTGATAATGTACAAATAATTAAATTAGCTTTTAATTCATTTACCTTTTTTTACATTTGGATTTCTTGATCGGCCATTCTTCATCACAGAATACGTCATAGTCCCCCAGGGCTTCCTCAGCCTTTCTTGTCTTTTTTCTAAACCTTTTACTCTGCATCGTCATGGCTGATGCAGCTCCACCATCCCCAGTGGCGAAAGCATTCTCGCCACCAGAGGCTTCTGTAGTAGATGCACTCGCGTCAGAGGCGTCTGGCTCAACGGCTGGGGATGTTTCCGTGGCCGGGGGCTTTTCTCTCTTCTTGGAAACGATGGGCTTTGTTTTACTTGATGCCGGGGAATGCCTTCTGGCTTTCTTAGACTTGCTGGAAGATTTACTGGCGTGAGGGATCTTGGACTTGAAAGCTTTCTTCTGGCTGTGTTTGTGGCTAGACGGCGTCGACGCGGTACTGGAAGAGGTGGAGGTGACCGATCTGTCGGTCAAGTGAACGCCGCTGTCGTCGTACGTGGAGACGGTGTCCGACCAATGGTCAACGTAGCTGCTTTCTTTTGAGCTGTCGCTGAAACTTGAGGATAAATCATTGTAGGAGCCGTAGTCTGAACCACCAGGGGACGCTTGCTCCGAGCTCGATTTCTTTTCCTCTCGTGAGCGCGACACTGTTTCCTCTATGGACTGGACAATAGCGTCCATCACCTCGCGGGACATGGTGACCTTAGTTCTGGAAGACTCTTTTGACTTTTTGCTCGAGCCTACCTTCTTGCAGACGATGCCAGTTTTCTTTTTCTTTTTCTGGCTGTCTTTGTTAAAGGCCAACTTGGACTTCTTCTTGCTTTTCTGCAGCGAAGGTTTGATCCTGGACCTGGAAGGATCGGTCGGCTTCATGGTGGATATGACGGACTGACTGATGGTCAAGTTGCTCACCCCGGTCTTACACCGCAGCCTCTCACTCCGTTTTAGAGTGTTCTTCTTCTCGTACTCACCCTCGCTGCTCGTCGCCGGCGACATCAGCGACGAAGCAGAGGTAATAATGGTGGTCAGCGAGGTCGCCGGGGGAAACGTGGACGTGGAGCCACCCTGAGGCGTCACCGCCGGCGGTTTCAGAAGGCTGATGGTCTTTTTAGACTGCCTGACATCGTCGGTGGTGATCTCGTGGATGCTGACGGAACCGGAGGACGATGTAGTGTACCCGGCGTGGTGGTGGTGGTGGTGGTGCTCGGCGAGAATTTCTTCCATGATCGGGTGCTGGGACGATTGGCTGACCGCCACGTGCGTAGTGACTACATCCTTGTTCTGATCGGAAGAATAGGGGAGTTTTTTGAAGTCTTGTTCCACGTGACGGTCTTTGGTCTCTCCGGTTTGACTGACCTCGTATGTCTCGTCTTTCCCGGCTTTTTTCCTGTTGTCAGTCTCACTGTACTCTTGTGCATCTTTGTCTAATTTCTCCTTAGATCTAGACACGCGTCGTCCGCTCCCTTTGTCTATTCTCACTACGTGGACACGGGCCTCAATTGGACAAATAGACGTGCTCCCCCGGTCCTGACTTTGAGACTTGTTCCTTACAGATACAGGATCGCTGGCGTAGGAATCACTAGCGGCGTGGGTGGGAGATAAAAACTGGCGCAGGCCGCAGCCGACCCTTACCATCCCTGACGACGTCTTCACCATGTTCAGTTCTTTATTCTTATCTTTCGACAGCGATACGAAGAATGGCTCTCCTGGAACTTCCGGAATCGTAGAAAAATCGGCACTGTTTTCATGCCGGTGGTCGCAGTTGGGGAAAAAGCACACTGACTGGGGCAGGGGAAACGTGGGCGGGTGCTCGTCGGTTGACGCCCATTTCCGTTCATGCGCGTCGGCGGCCGTGTAGCAGTGACTTTTCGCCCCTTCCTTTTCCTCTTCTTTTCTTTGATCGATATATTCCACTTTGGCCTGGCAGCCGGGCACTAATGGCTCCCCTTCCAGAAGAGACAGGAGTATCTCAGGTTTCCTTCCTCTTTTACAGACTTCGGGAAGAGAGTTTTTAGCCGACGCGCTCAAAGTTTCCGAGTTCTGATCCTCTTCTTCTGTTTCTCTCACCGGACAAATCTGAGCAACATTTGCGCATTCCTTTTGAACATTTCCCATTCGCTCCCAAATGTTCAAAGGTGGTGGTGGTGGCGAAGAGCTGCTATCCTCGGGCGATCCTGTGGCGCACTTATATTCGGCAGGTGGGTGTTTTTTGTCAAGGACTTCCACATGGGTGGGCTGAGTTTTGCTCTCCCTGACGTCCGCATCTACCGGATGCTTATCCTGCGCCGACTTCTGTTTCTGCTGCTGCCTTTGTTGCTTTCTGGACGGTGTCTGCCTCAATCTGCGAGGCTCGGCGGGGCATCCCAGTGGTGCGCCACTACGGGTACGTCTCGAGGTCATTGTGCCAAGTGCAGCGTCTTGATCGACTTCATGATAATTGTACTCAGTAACTCAACAGTTCAATGATTTAAATAGTATCCCGACTTCTAAAGGAATCATTATTTACGCTGTGAAACAATGTTCTCATGAGTGTAGAGAAAACCTAATGAGTAACATCTTTTTGAAACAAACAAATTTAATCAGGACAAAAATGGTAGTTAAATCCGATCATGGTAAACAAATGATTAAAACTAAATATGTACAAATGTGAAGTTTTCCGTTTTAGCTGTTTCTGTGGGTTTATTTAAATATTTAAACTTTAAAAAAAAAAAGAAAAAAAATTTTTTTTTTCAATTTAGTAAATAAAAAAAAAGTTTTTAAAACGAATAGCTGGGATGGGTGTATGAGACACACCCCCCCAACACACCACTCCTTTCGTTATCTCTAGCTTGTGGACATATTTTATGTATTATAGTAGCTATACACTGGCAAATACGAGAATATTTTGGGGTTTTTTTTATTTAGGTCAGGCTAAACGGAAAATAGTATGAGAGCTAAGGAACGATCACACAGAACCATATAATAAACAAACAAATCTGGCACGCTTCTTAACGGCCATGGTCGTTTACAGTGGATCTTAGAAAGTTTCTTTAAATTTAAGCTTCCCATCTAAAAACAAAAAAGAACGTCTTATTGTCCCCCCTTCCCCCAAAACCACAAACCAGCCCCACCCTCTATACTGTGTTAAACAAAAAAAAAAACAGCAATCAATCAATTAGGTCGTCATGACCTCATACAATCTGATTGTTTCAACCTAGAAATATATATATATATTTAAATAAAGTGCCTTCTGACTACAGCACAGTGTTGAATAACTCACGTCTTGCACAGGCATCGAATATTTGTAACTATGGGTCCTTGTTGGCAAACAATGAACAATACTGCATGAGATGTTGCTTCGGCCGATAGAGTGACGGGTGAGTATGTATAATAAGTTCCTTAGTGGTTAGTGGTTGAACTAAGACCACTGCATTAAAGTTAACTGTTTTTGTTGTTTGTATACAAACACAACATACACTTCTAGAACGGACTTGTAAAAAAAAATAGATTAATTGGCATGTATTATTCACAATAATCGATGATATAATTTGACCTAGCCATATCACAATGTACAATCACTAGCAATGATTTGAACCATTACATCAAATTAAGTCATTTCAGTGGAACAGATTTTTTTTCTTGACCCTATAAATAGAGCCATTTTTATGATTTGTGATGGGGTGGGGGAGGGGGGGGGGGAAGGGGGACATTAGGAAAAGTTACATGGAGGATGGGGGGGGGGCTACACAAAAGTAAATTGCGGATGCCCAAGAAAATGCATATTTGAGGGAGGGGCCCTGATCAGTGGTACATTACGGCCCAATGCAACAAGGTGATTTGTGGGCCAAATGCCTAAATGTCTGTTAAGGCTACAGCTTTAAAATATTGGCCCCTGAATCATTTTTTGACACTGTTAAATCACTTTAGCTAGGGCTTCATATTTCCATTTCTTATGGCAGGTTAAATTAACCCCCACCCCACCCCCCTTCCCCCCCCCACACACACACAGGCAGTGGGGGGTCCAGGGCATCTGCCTATTCATAAGAACAGGCTCTGACCATAATTGATGCTGTTCAACAAGCTCTCTTACTATGATACAATCCATTAGGCTGTACATGTTCATAACACAACTGGTAAGCATCTATCAAAGGTGTAATCAGGTTGATACTCTAGTTTCTCTAGTATACTTGTAAACACCACCATATACCTACAGGATATGCTGGGGGATTTCCCTATAACCACTTAAAAGTGCCAAATGCTTAAAAAATCAAATTAGTTGACGATTACCCAGCACTACATTGTACTTTGTATAGTAGCTACACCACTGGAATCTTTGTATTAAACAACACTACACAAACTATACCAGCAATGCTTATGGCTTGGGTCAAATGATTTTTAAGAGATACAATCTCAGGGAGAATAAATATTTGCAAGCTATATGAGTAGTTTAAAAAGCTACCTGAATACATTATTTTATGCTTCAAAAAACTTCCTACTATCTAGCAAAAGTACAACATCATCTTGTCAAAATGTATCACGAACTCGAGATTCTATGTGCTTGGTGCTTAAATATGAAATGTAATCTTTTCAAACACATTATCATGCCTGGCAAATCTGAGATTAGTATTAAATCACTTTTATACATTTTCTTTCTTTTTGCTTCTCGCCGTTTTACATCGCTAATTTAAAGACTTTATCATTTTAAAATATTTTAATGCAATTGTATTCTTAATGGCTGATAAGTAAGTAATTATTTCTTCCATTAACCGTTTTATGGGCACATTTTAAGAATATGGGCATGATAATAATGTGGCATATTATTTATCTGAATTTGTGGAAAAAATATTTCTACGACATTGTCTTAAAGTAAAATGAGTACCCATCTAATTTAATTATCTGCACAAATTATTTACTATTTATCAAAATCATAATAATTAATAATTAAAAATATAACGATAATAAATAACGCAAAAAATCGATAACTTGCCAAAATTACAAACTTCATAAGCATAAAAGGTCAACATAAGACGTGTATTTCTTTAATATTTAAATAAAAACCTTATTTTATTCTCATAATGTCAATGAAATAGTACTTACTGAAACATTTTCTGAGAATTGTTACCAATTGCTAGAGCTTTTAACGGTGAAAGTAGACATCTTCAATGATAGAGATAAGAAAAGTGCAATTGCAAATTAGTTTTTGAAAACAACGCATTTACTACGATTCAAAAAAAAAAAGAAAATATTGCTTTTTTTTTTTACATCTAAAATTAATCATGGTTAAAATAAATAATTGTACGTGTAAGTATCAAATGTGTTTTTAAACTTTTTTTATAACGTTTACATTGAATAAAAATCAATTTAATAATATCATAGAATGGTGTAAATAGGGACAACTGAATTATGAGTAAAAATTATTATTAAAAAACACTATTAATAGAATTTCATTAAAAAAATAAAAAACAACACTGGGGCATTTTAAATCTTTGCCTGAAGATGGAGAAAAAAAAAACAGAGAATAATTATAAATTATTTTTCTAAAAAAAAAAAACTTCTTAAGAATAAGATTTTATTAAAATGCACTAAAAAAAAGAAGAAGAAATACACATTATATTATACAAATACTTACATCAATAGTCATTTCTAAAAATGAAAGCCTAGGAATAAAGATTATTTGTGTATTTATTTGCTACTTATCAACTAATTTAAAGATATATTTAGTTTAGTTCATGGTTTATTTCATGGTTTTGTTTATTGCAGGCCCGTAGCGTACGGGGGGCAGGGGGCCGCCCTTCCTCTGCGTTCTGTCTGGCCCCTCTGCTTGTTTGCTCTACTTAGTAACACTTATTTCCAGCCCCCCCCCCCGCTATTGGCAAGGCCCTTGCTGTAGAATGCCTGGGCCCTGCTGTATAATTTTCATGCTACGGGTCTGGTTTATTGTAATCACCAGGGTTGTTAATATTGCAATATTGTATTGGTATTGGCAGTATTGCCAATACTTTTTTAAGTATTGGTACGATATTGCAATACTTCTTGAAATTTGATATTGGTATTGGTATTGCCAATACTTATTTTTGATTTTGGGATTGATTTTTAACCAATACTTAAAGCAATATTCAATAAGTTCTCTACAACATTGGTTGTGAATAAAGCTGAATATAATAAATTTTTCTTTGGTGTCACCATCTTTCGAGTGACATTGCCAAGCAATTTTTGAATGAGACTGAGCAATGAATGATAATAGAAATCATATATGATAAATGTGGCAATGAGTATTGACCAGTGAGTACTCTAAGTAAAATTGATTTCTATGGAATTTGCTATTCTTTCCAAGCTTTTTTCCGGTTGCATTAAATAATTTTCTTGAGTGTTTATTGTTATTTGCAAAGTATCGTCAGGCAGATCACTTGGTATGGTTTTGGTAACACCTGGTGAAACCCGGTGGAATTCAATGTATGATGCTGTCACCAGAGTTTACAACATTCTCTGTGTAAGTGACATGGAAGGTGTTGACAAACTTTGTGATGAACTTGATATCAAAAGACTACAGCCTGTACAGAAAATATTTGTTAAAGAGTATGTTGCTGTTATGAAGCCTGTTTGCTGTGCACTATATATTTTGCAGGGTGAAACTAAAAAAGACATTGGACTTGGTTTCCTTTTACCAACACTTGTCGTGATGAAGGCTCAGTTAAAAGTGTTTCCTGATCAAGGAAAGAATGATCGGCTCGTAGTTTGTTCTCGATTAGCTTCGTGTCTTTTGCATGCCATCGATAGAAGATTTGCAAACATGTTTGACAGCATTGATGCTCGACTGGAATTCGTTGTACATCCCAAATTCAAGTTGGACTGGATGGATGATGATTTGCAGCGTTCGCATCTTATTGAAGTACTGAAGAGACGCGTTTCACAATCACTGATGTGAATCAAGAAATTAATAATTACTTGGCAGACACTTCAGACAGTATTGCATCATTGGATGCCTATCCACATATCCGTAAATATACCTGAATACAGGACTTCCTTCAAGCGCTGCTGTTGGGCCTGAAAGGCTGTTTTCATTAGGACAGCGGTCGGGGAACTGGGGTAAATTACCCCAAATGGGGATAAAAATGAAATTTTTGGGAGTAAAAATGAAACTTTTGTGAGTAAACAGTATATATTTTTAATTTGCTGTGGGGTAATATCAACTTACAAACAATATTTTGGGGTAATGATTAAAAAAAGTTCCCTGACCGCTGCATTAGGAGGACGAATATTTTCCCCCTCTTCGTTCACGACTGAGCAGTGCGCATTTTGAAATGGTTACTTTTCTTTGCCTGGCTGAGCGGTAACTGCAAGTTAGGTGGCGTTACCCTGTGAACTCTACTGGAATTCATCGTTAGTTTTCCAGATGTAATGCAATCCACTGACTCGGTCTGACTGCTTTTACTATAGTGTGATGTTTAACTGTTTAAGTATCATTTGCTTTTCTATGACAGTCATTTGCTTCATCCATCCATCCATTGATTCATTCATTCATTCACAATATGTGTACATCATACATATTAAAAATCTTGTTGCTAAAGGACGTTAAGGTATGCCGACTTATTTAATAGTAGTTTATTATGTTGTCAAAGACATTTGGATGCTTTGAGGGAAACTGATGAAGCAAGTGTTAACTATTGAATAAAATTTGGTTAAAAATACATCATCTAAATTAGCCAAAAATGTTGTTATCGTTTATCGATGTAAGTGATATAGAGCAATGAATTACGTATTTGCGTTTTATTCATCGAATGACCCAAATATTGGTATTGGTATTGGCAATAATAAATAAATATTGGTATTGGTATTGCAATACTGGTTTTAAAATTGTATTGGTATTGGTATTGCAATACTGATTTTAAAATTGTATTGGTATTGGTATTGCCAATATTTTTTTTTTAGTATTGTTAACAACCCTGGTAATCACCCATGCTTTTAATAAATTTTTGAAAAGTACAAATGCATGTATATGTGCTTTACAATTCAAATACAATTATAGATAGATAGACAACAGACAAAAAGACAAATTGATTGACTGGTTGATGTATTGAATATATTAATTAACTTTTTAAATTGGGTTAGGGTAAGTATGTATGTATGTGCAATAAAATATAAATGCTTTAAATCATTTACAATTATTTGCTGACATCACATTCACAACTCAGCTTAATTTGAAGAATGTCTGGACTATCAATTTTTAGTCTCAGACACGACCTTTTAATTCATCTCCCCTTCCATTCCCACTCTTCACCGACCCCCCCCCCCTGTCTCTCTATCTCTCTCTCTCTCTCTCTCTCTCTCTCTCTCTCTCTATCTCACTCACTCTCTCACTCACTATATCCCCCAGTCCTTTCCTCCTCTCGTTATGTTTTCGTTATCTTTCAGGTCAAGAAACCAATAAGATACTACAATTATTTAATTCTTCTAAATTTATTCCAGCACACAAAACTTACCTATCTAAACTTGTGTGTTGATATTATGTTTGGATGAAGCTTGGTAAACGCTGGGGCTTTGAAATATTATGGATAGGAAATATAATAGATCAAATTGTGGAGGACGTGAAAAAAAGATAAATTTAATGAGGGGAGGGGGGGAGGGGGGTTTGAAGCTTAAAAACAGACTAGATATTTACATTTTATTAACTGCATTAAGCGCTAGTTTGTTTTGAACGAACGATAGAACATCTACATTGACTTTTAGGTTGCCTTAATCATTTAGATTTAACTTTATAATAAGTAGGCCCGATGGTACTAGGAAACAGGGCCGGCTTTATGAACAGCGGGGCCAAATTTAACGATGTTTGCGAAGTACCTCTTCTATTTTTATTTTTTACAATTACAACCAGTGCCGCCGAGAGGGGGGCGGGGGGGGGCAAATGCCCAGGGGCCCTGCGAGTTTTAGTGGTCCGGACTGAGCTGGCCAAAAACTTTTGAAAATGTTATTATCAGCACGGGAGGGCCCGTGACAGCCCTGCCCAGGAGCCCGAAATTTCTGTCGGTGGGCCTGATTACAACTATTACTATTAATTAGATCATGTAAATTGCAGGGGCCCCTGCCAGGCGCGGGGCCCAGTTAGGTGCAATCGGCTTAAGGCCGGCCCTGCTAGGATATAAAAATATCACAGCGCCAAATCAATAGAGCATATTGCTAGGTATCCCTTTTGGTTCGCATCTTCTCACGAGGGTGCCATGCAGCGTCCCAAAACTCACTTTGTCCCCGGGCGGGGCACTGAAAAACCTGGCGAGGCCCCGGGTCAATATGTGTAGCGGATCACAAGTCTCGGCAAGTTGCCTGATTTTTAAATTGTGTCATACATATACACACGTGCTAATTCAACTACAGTAGTAAAAACCTCCACACACAAATCGGTGCAAATATTATTGACTGGGAGTAAGGGGCAGTGCCACTAAGAGTACTTTGAACAGCATTCGTCCTACTGTCCCTACTACTGTCCCTCCTGTCCCTACTACTGTCCCTACTGTCCCTCTACTGTCCCTACTACTGTCCCTAGTGTCCCTACTACCGTCCCTACTGTCCCTATTACTGTCTCTAGTGTCCCTACTACTGTCCCTACTGTCCCTACTACTGTCTCTAGTGTCCCTACTACTGTCCCTACTACTGTCTCTAGTGTCCCTACTACTGTCCATACTACTGTCCCTACTACTGTCCCTAGTGTCCCTACTACTGTCCCTACTGTCCTTACTACTGTCCCTACTACTGCCCCTGGTGTCCCTACTACTGTCCCTACTACTGTCCCTACTATTGCCCTACTACTGTCTCTACTGTCCCTACTACTGTCCCTAGTACTGTCCCTACTACTGCCCCTACTACTGTCTCTACTGTCCCTACTACTGTCCCTACTACTGTCCCTACTACTGCCCCTACTACTGTCTCTACTGTCCCTACTACTGTCCCTACTACTGCCCCTACTACTGTCCCTCTACTGTCCCTACTACTGCCCCTACTATTGTCCCTACTACTGTCCCTAGTGTCCCTACTACTGTCCCTACTGTCCTTACTACTGTCCCTACTACTGCCCATACTACTGTCCCTACTACTGCCCCTACTACTGTCCCTACTACTGCCCCTACTATTGTCCCTACTACTGTCCCTAGTGTCCCTACTACTGTCCCTACTACTGTCCCTAGTGTCCCTACTAATGTCCCTACTACTGTCCCAAGTGTCCCTACTACTGTCCCTACTAGTGTCCCTAGTGTCCCTACTACTGTCCCTAGTGTCCCTACTACTGTCCCTAGTGTCCCTACTAATGTCCCTACTACTGTCCCAAGTGTCCCTACTACTGTCCCTACTAGTGTCCCTAGTGTCCCTACTACTGTCCCTAGTGTCCCTACTACTGTCCCTAGTGTCCCTACTACTGCCCCTACTGTCCCTCTACTTTCCCTACTGTCCCTACTACTGTCTCTAGTGTCCCTACTACTGTCCCTACTGTCCCTACTACTGTCTCTAGTGTCCCTACTACTGTCCCTACTACTGTCTCTAGTGTCCCTACTACTGTCCATACTACTGTCCATACTACTGTCCCTAGTGTCCCTACTACTGTCCCTACTGTCCTTACTACTGTCCCTACTACTGCCCCTGGTGTCCCTACTACTGTCCCTACTACTGCCCCTGGTGTCCCTACTACTGCCCCTACTACTGTCCCTACTACTGCCCCTACTACTGTCTCTACTGTCCCTACTACTGTCCCTACTACTGTCCCTACTACTGTCTCTACTGTCCCTACTACTGTCCCTACTACTGTCCCTAATACTGCCCCTACTACTGTCCCTACTACTGTCCCTACTACTGCCCCTACTATTGTCCCTACTACTGTCCCTAGTGTCCCTACTACTGTCCCTACTGTCCTTACTACTGTCCCTACTACTGCCCCTACTACTGTCCCTACTACTGCCCCTACTACTGTCCCTACTACTGCCCCTACTATTGTCCCTACTACTGTCCATAGTGTCCCTACTACTGTCCCTACTGTCCCTACTACTGTCCCTACTACGGTCCCTACTACTGCCCCTGGTGTCCTTTCTACTGTCCTTACTACTGTCCCTACTACTGCCCCTACTACTGTCCCTACTACTGCCCCTACTATTGTCCCTACTACTTCCCCTACTATTGTCCCTACTACTGTCTCTACTGTCCCTACTACTGTCCCTACTACTGTCCCTACTGTCCCTACTACTGTCCGTACTACTGTCCCTACTACTGTCCCTACTACTGTCCCTACTACTGTCCCAAGTGTCCCTACTACTGTCCCTACTACTGTCCCAAGTGTCCCTACTACTGTCCCTAGTGTCCCTACTACTGTCTCTACTACTGTCCCTACTACTGTCCCTACTGTCCCTACTACTGTCCCTAGTGTCCCTACTACTGTCCCTACTGTCCCTACTACTGTCCCTAGTGTCCCTACTACTGTCCCTAATACTGTCCCTACTACTGTCCCTCACGGTAATGGTGCCTCTTATTTTCCGCAAGATGTGTGGCTGCACACAAAAAATGTTTGTGTGCGCAACAATATGCTTACTATTGCTTACCTTACCAAGAGAAACATCAGTGCGCTCTTTTATAATGTGTTTCTGCACACACTCATAGGCGCACAGTAGATGTAGCTAGGCCCCCGACCCTTAAAAGGCCCTCATTATCCTAAAAAAAAATAATTCCACATAAAAAATAATCATAAGATATTTATAAAAAAAGTTGTTGTTTTTTTTGGTAGCCGGTTAATGAAGTCTTCTGAAAAATTCTGAAAATGTTTATGTCGAATAAGTAGACCTATGGCAGTCATCTGTAATTGGTACAAAATGATACTGTTCTACCCACAAAGCAACATTAGCTCTAACACTGTCAATGAAACAAAACTCTAATTGCACCCCCCCCCAACCCTCATCTTTTCCCACTAGGTCAGCGACGTCATTTTTCCGCCATTCTGGAATCTAAGGTAAACACAAGTATATCTATTTCGAGAGGCACAGAGAGCTTACTTTTTATTGGTCACAGTATACCATTGGATCACAACGGCTCAAAGCTTGGATTAGTATTTTGAGGAGCAGAAAGAGGGGGGAGAAAAAACATCGCTCTCACGCACCCGCCAAAAGTGGGGTTTTGAAATTAGGTTAATGTAGTGAAGCTTCAGTTGCCTCCCTTTTCTTTCACAGGTCTTGAGTTCATAAGTTGACTTGTACAGCCAAGAATAGTTTTTGTTATGTTTTGTTTTTCTTTCAACAAAAATTGAAATGTGTCTTGCAAGCAGCACACGGTGGTTGGCAATGCAGTGATTGACTTCACACAGTGGCTGGCAGTGCAGTGATACATACAGTGACTGACTTCAAGCTTTTTCTTAACTTCAAAAAAAAAAATTCTCTTCAATATGATTCGAATTTATTAATCCTTATTTTTTTTAGTTAATCTGTCTGTTATTAGTGTTATTAGTATCTTCATGATATTGGATGTTATGACTTTGATTGTTTATTTTATGTGTAATTTTTACGTCTAAAGACAAAAACAAACGTACTTAATTATTGACCGAGTCACCAAAACTCGTGGTGTAGTATTTCGTGATACGTTTGTGACAGTTATTGATCGACAAAGTGAAGCCCAATAACATTTCGTTGCCATGGTGAGTCAAGACTCAATTCAAGTTCAGTAAACATACATGTATTATAATTAATCTTGCATGGGTACAAATTATTTCACAAAGCTAATTAACATTATTTGTACTTACTTTAAAATTTATAGTTCTTTAATTTAATGATTAGTATACTTTTAAAAATTGTGGTTGAGTACATGTAAGACTCAAGTAAGTGAGAATTGTAGGGACAGTACATGTAAGACTCAAGTAAGTAAGAAAGCATTATTGCAGGGATTCTCAAACTCTACGATGCATGGCCCAGTGGCGTAGTGGGGGGGCGGGGGTGTACATATGTCCCCGGGCGCCGAGGTTCAGGGGCGCCAAATGTTATATTTTACATATAATATTATATGGTTTTCGAATGGGGGGGCGCTAAAAAGTATTTAAAAGGTAAAATGCCCCGGGCGCAAGTTGCCTTGCCCCCCTCGCTACGCCTCTGGCATGGCCCATTATGAAAACTGTTTTGTAAAGAAAGGCAAGGATAAAAATTGTACCTATGCACATAAATCTGTATCTATGCGCATAAATTTTTATCAATGCGCACAAATCTGTATCTATGCGCACAAATCTGTATCTATGCGCACAAATCTGTATCTATGCACAAAAAATCTGTATCTATGCACATGTCCATTCTTTTAATCAATTCATTATAGTTATTTTTTCGACCTACGTATAAATCTTCCGCGACCCACCTCTGATTCGCAACCCACAACATTAGAACCGCTGCATCATGGGATTTATTTTTAAAAAAAAGAGAAAAAAAAACTTCACTACCGGTTTAATTAGATATTTCTTTTAGCTGTGGCGACGAGGTTGTGAGTTCGCTATTCGTGATCTAGGTGCCGGACTCAAATCCCAGTAACCCAAGCACTGGCGGCGGAGCAGGGGGGCAGCGGCCCCCCCCTAAAACTTTTAAGGGGTGGCGGCGCCCCCCCTTGAATTTCCAGTCTGCCCCCCCCCCCTAAAATTTTAACTTTTTTAACTGTGTAATTCATTTTAGTTTATATGTATCATTTTCATAATTTATTTGATTTATTTCTTAAAGTTAATATTTGAAAGTAATTATAATTAATTTACATTTTACAGTAATCACATTATTGAGAGTTGTTGTGGCATATTTTAAAACTAGTGGCATACATCCGGCTTTGACCGGGTTAAAAATAAGGTTTTCTGTTTATTTTAGAAGCGTAATTTGACGTTTAATTAAGATTTAAAATAAGACGCGTAAAAAAGGATTTATTTTTATGCAATAAAAGGGTACATTTATCTTAAAGCAATGTGATACACAACATTTTTGCAGTTCCTCTCTCCCCTCCCTCTCTCTCCCTCCCTCTCTCTTTCCCTCCCTCCCTCTCTCTCCCTCCTTCCCTTCCTCTCTCCCTCCCTCCCTCCTCTCTCTCCATCCCTCCCTCCCTCTTTCCCTCCCTCCATCCCTCCCTCCCCCCTCTCTCTCCCTCCTTCCCTCTTTCCCTCCCTCCCCCCCTCTCTCTCTCTCTCTTAGGCATGACTGTAGCAAAAGATGACTATTCCTATGGATGAAGGAATGGAATGTAATAATGTAGTAAGTAATGTGATATTTGGTTCCCCGTACCGATCATATTTATAGGAAGTTAGCTATGTGGGAGAGAAGCTCGTAAAACCTGAAATCGGGGTAAAAGTTTGCCAATTTTCATGTCTTTGATATCCAAAATAATTAATTACAATCAAAGTACCCATTAAGATGGTACAAACCTGTTTAAGAACATTCCCCATGTAATTTTGTGTACGTGTACCAAATTTCACGTTAATTGGTTGTCTGGATCAGGCCCGTAGCCATGTCAAAGTAAGCAGGGGGGCACCAATACACAGCTAGGGGGCACCTTTACTTTTTCTTTATTTTTTCCTCTTTTCTTCTTTTTTAAGCGGGGGGCACTCCATACATAGCAAGGGGGGGGCACGGCCCCCCAGTGCCCCCCTTGGCTACGGGGCTGGTCTGGATCTTGAGTTTTAAGGGAACAGACAGACAGACAGCAAATGCGTCTTATAAGTATAAAGAAGTATTGCCATCTACCGAATGACGGCAAATGTAATTTTTAAAGAAAACACAATTATTTATTATCTTTTCATAAATTACTTTTTGTTTATTGAGTTTCCGGTTTCAGTTTCATGTTCATCATCATTCATGATAATTATCAGTAATTTTCTGATCTAATTTCACTATTAAATTTCTAAACAAACTGACATTACGAATCAGTTGACGACAGAAGTGCTCAATATTCATTTTCATTTTTTTAATATATTATTTTTTATTAATATCGATTAAATACTTGCTACAGAATTACTATATTCTATTATTGAATTAAGGGGGTACAATTTGTCTTTCGGTCATATTTTGTCTTGCCCCTCCTTAAATTTTCAAGAGGGGGCGCCGCCCCCCCCCCTTGAATTATGGCTTGCCCCCCCTTAAAATATTTCGTTCCGCCGCCGGTGAACCCAAGACAAACATGCCCCCCTGCGGTGCTCCTGTGTGCAACGTTGTGGTGGGCAGGGCACGCCAGGTTATGTGACACAGGCTATCTTCCCCCCTGTGAAATTTGTTTTAATGATATTTAAAACGGCTCCGGCAGCCATTTTACCCCGCACTGACATCTAACACGTCACACACACGCAAGAGCCGAGTTGAGACCGATCGAACCGATCACCTCTATTATCGGAGCCCGCGCTGGGGGGAGCGGGGGGGGCGGGCTCTGGTGCAATTTTTGTCGTCAAGTATTCGCCAAGAATTGCTTGCAGAATAAATATGGCAACCTCTTGTGGTGCAATTAAATTGTTCCTAATCATCAACCCGCGAGTAGAGATTAGATAAATGGATAAACCGACAGACAGGCAATGGGTAGGTAGGTAGATTAGATATATGGACAGACAGAAAGACAGACAGATAGATAGATAGATAGATAGATAGATAGATAGATAGATAGATAGATAGATAGATAGATAGATAGATAGATAGATAGATAGATAGATAGATAGATAGATAGACTTAGTTAAGTTCTTAATTTTCACTGTCTACGTTACTACCATCCCGCTACATACTCATACACAGTCACACAAACAAACACATAAATCACATACACCTCGGACAATGAATCATGTTACCGATGCCCACCACCCTATCCCCGTCCTCCACATTCCTAAACTTATTTATATAAGTAAAAGTAAACAAACACGGCGATAATAGCGGAGAGAATCCAGGCGCTCCGTTAGATAACAATGATATGTTCACCTGCACATGATATGTGTATATGTTTATTAAGGTATAATATGAGAAGGCTAGGATACTGGCAAATATTATGTTCATGTTTATTTTGATGTATGCGTGTATTCAGTATCACAGAAACTAATCAGATATGTAACATATTCAAAGCGTTAATCAACATTGAAACGCTTTGTATGCGCAGAAACAGTGGCCATGTTCTCAGCGCTAGATTGACTTGAGTTTAAAATATACTTGTTTCACACAAAAACATGTCAAATCGCGGTTTACGAGAAACATGGTTTACGAGAAACTTGGTTTACGAGAAACGTGATTTACAAGTGTTTCTCGAAAATTCGCAACTAAATTTGCCATGATATGCGACTACGAGCAATGCCTTGCAAGTCTATCAAAAAAATGTTGTAATAAATTCTGAGAATACGAGCCAGGTCTTGGAGTGTGATTCCTTCTTTTTTTTCAATGAATTTTTTTTTTTGCGATGTTTTATGGGATGAACCGTTGGTTCTTATCTCCCATGCAACGTCTCACACTCTCATTCATCTTCCACTTGTAAAGTAACATACGTGTGAGCTTATAATTGTTTACTAACTGTTGTGTTTAGAAAACTGCGACAATAGCCCCCACCCCTCTCCCTTTTCCCCTCACCGGAAGGGCGGAGGAGAGAAATCCGTCCCTTAAAATAAAATTAAGAAACGTGTTTAAAATTTGGGGAGTCTTTTTTTTAAAAAACAGCGTGGGACGGGTTGCCGAGTGGTGTAGATACTCGACTGTCGACCTGAGAGTCCTGGGTTCGATAAATGGGTACCTGACTTTAAGTTGGGGAAGTAAAGGCGGCTGGGGCGTTGTGCTAACCACACACAACCCCTTTCATATGCCGAGGTTATAGAAACAGATGTATTCTACACTTCATCTGTCCCGATGGCCCGTTAGGGTTAAGGGAACTTTACTTTACTTACTTACTTTTTAAAACAGTGCCATGTGAAATACAACAAACAATTTGTACAAAGAAAGCCAAAAAGCAAAATGTCACTGGACGTGTTTCGTGTTTTAAAGCCACACACCAATAAAAGCAAAATGTCACTGGACGTGTTTCGTGTTTTAAAGCCACACACCAATAAAAGCAAAATGTCACTGGACGTGTTTCGTGTTTTAAAGCCACACACCAATAAAAGCAAAATGTCACTGGACGTGTTTCGTGTTTTAAAGCCACACGCCAATAAAAGCAAAATGTCACTGGACGTGTTTCGTGTTTTAAAGCCACACACCAATAAAAGCAAAATGTCACTGGACGTGTTTCGTGTTTTAAAGCCACACACCAATAAAAGCAAAATGTCACTGGACGTGTTTCGTGTTTTAAAGCAACACACCAATAAAAGCAAAATGTCACTGGACGTGTTTCGTGTTTTAAAGCCACACACCAATAAAAGCAAAATGTCACTGGACGTGTTTCGTGTTTTAAAGCCACACACCAATAATAGCAGATTACGACGAGAAATCAAATGGCATCGATTCTATAAATAACATCGAAAGACGTTCCATTCAATAATTGAATGTGATCACTTCATATCAGTGGTCCCCAACCTTTTTTCTTGCCAAGGATCGGTTCAGCGTTTGGTTATTTAACCGCAGCCCACTGGAAATGGGGGGGGGGGGGGGGAAGGAGACAATAATTATGTCTCGTCCATGGAAAGTCGCACAATCACGAGAGAAATAAATAAAAAGGAAATAATTTAATTTTTCTTGGGCGCCCCAGTAAAATTCTTTCCACGGACCGGTACCGGTCTGTAGCCCGGGAGTTGGGGGACCACTGCTTCAAAAATAAAAAAATCATCAAACAATAGACTCATTACCAAGTCTAAGTGTAATTTTAGTTTTCTGGAACCTAACATCATAAATTATATTATTGTGAAATCTGCCTTGATTGACGAGTGTTCTGGATTACGAGCAGTTCTCTGGGACGAATTATGCTCGGTAACCGAGGTCTGACTGTGATTGTGTACAGAGGCGGAGAAAGGTCGGGCACTCAAATACATTTTTGCTCCCTTTTAAAAAAAAGAGACATAGAAAATGATTAGAAAAACTTTAAAGTTGGTGGTCTGTTATTTTTTTTCATTTGTGGGCCCTTAGAAAGTCGGAGCCTTGGAAGAGGGAGGGGCCCGTGTACCTACATTTAAAAAAACCGCCTCTGATTGCGTAAAGCCATTTGAAAAGTGAGCAGCCTGATGCGCGTATTTTAATTGACTCTCTAGACCCGTGAATGCATTACTCTAAATTCCAGATTTGTGCTGTCTGACCAGGTAAAAGTTTTAAGAAAAATACAACAACTTCCTCTCACTCAGCGCTGAGTTAAGTGGAGTGCTGAGTCACTCACTAATATACAGTCCTATCTCGCATCACGCGAAAGCTACAACCTTGTTGTTTCTTGTTGTTTAAATTGGTAATAATTGTATTAGTTTTAGAGCTACAGGCGAATTAAGGACGGTGTGTAAAACTGTTATTTTGCGGGGGCCATTCCGAAATTCTACCTTTTGAGCAGAACGATTCTAAGGCATAGTCCATTTATACTGCAGCCGCCAGATTAGAGTTTCATGTCTAGTCTGAATGTTTAGAGCCGAGATTAGTTGTACACAGCTAATAATTACGACTTTTTGCAGTTAAAACAATTATTTTAAAAATGAAGACAATTATATAAAAAAAAAAAATTACGGTAGTTTGGCTAAGTGACTAGATCTGGATTAAATATATATATATATATATATATATATATATATATATATATATATATATATATATATATCAAAATTTGTAGCCCAGTTTGACTCAAACTGACATTTCCATCAAGGGGGTTGAAGGTGGGTTAGGGCTAGGCCAAAATAGCAACATGGCTGAACATATAACATATTGTTTGACAGTGCTTTTTGACATATAACATATTGTTTGACAGTGCTTTTTGACCCAAAATGATTTTTGCCTAGAACCCCCACATAATGAGAAAGGCTGTGCAACATAATACAGAGAGACACTTTTAGTTTAGAACGAAGACTGTATGTATTATTGTATACATTGGTAATATTATATCAAAATTAATGTTTTAATCGATTCACAATTATGTTAGTAAGTTGAATGTTTTCTACTCTCTTTCAGGCATCAGAAAGAATACAGAGAAGAAAAGTCAGACCTCTGGCCAAGAAACATATTTTTTCTGACGAAAAGATCCAAGGTGAGTTAAAAATGATATATTGTTGTCATTTTTACTAATCTTACTTCTGGCTGTATTTAGTGAACCATGGCTAAGCGATTGTAAGTCTTGATTGATCCTAGTGAGCGGTATTCTACTAAAGTTTACCATTTTACTAAAGTTTACCATTCTACTAAAGTTTACCATTCTACTAAAGTTTACCATTCTACTAAAGTTTACCATTCTGCTAGTGTTAAATATAAAAAAAGAACCTGGGTGACTCAAAACTAGCTCACTTCAAAAAAGTATAATCTTTGATTACATGTAATATCAACGATGAGGTAATAATTAACTTACATAAAGAAAGAAACGTCATTACTAAGCGTATATTGTAAATAGTAAAAAACGTGTTTATGAATGGAGTAGCCCATAACTTAGCTACTTAAATCACAATCGCATTACAGATATTTAGGAATGAACAGACCTTTCCACGACAGTGTCCTTGAAGTCTCCCCCCCCCCCCAATTAAACGACAAAGCCTGTTATGGGACAAATTATAATAATAATAATAATGAAGAAGAAACAACAACGTGAGGAAGTTATATAAATGTTTTTTTTTTCTTCTTTTGTGTTCAAGTGTTTAATAGTTTTGTTCAGTGTTCAGCTGATAAACTAAATCCTTGCAATCTGGAATTCTGTAGTATAAGTTACCGGGAGGCGAAAGAACTAATATATCGAACTAACAATTGAAAAGACCTACAGCAATTATGTTTCTATCTCAATGTCTGGGCCAGCCGCAAGGGTGGCGAGGGGGGGGCAACATGAGCACCCAGGACCGGCCTTAGACCAGATTTGACCTATTATCCAAATTGGGACCCCGCGCCTGGCTATACTATACATTTAGTATATCACTATCAGTCATGGCTCTTGTCACAGGCTAGAAGAGAGGGGGGCCTCGCAAAGCATATGTTAAAATGGGCCCCTCAATGCGTAAAGCCGGCCCTGTGGGCACCTGTCAGGGGGGACCCGAGCATAGTGAACCACGTTGCTTGCCATATTCTGCAATTGAATTACTTAGCAGTCAGGGTGGGGGTTTTTCGAGAACCCTGGGTTTACATTTACAGTTAAAATAAAAGGTTGCAAGATATCTTTGACAATTTTATAACATGATCAAGACGATTTTTACATCGGAAACATTTATGATATCGACAGACACACAAATATTTATACTAACAGAAACATCTGACGCGGTTAAACATTTTTTTTTTTGGTTTTAGTATTCTTGAGATAATACTAACAAGAAGCAAAATCAAACATGCTCGAAACAAGTGGATCACACTATGGATCACTCCATGGATCACACCATGGATCACACATTGGATTACACCATGGATCACGACATGGAACATACCATGGACCGCCCAGTGGATCACACAGTGGCACACAGTGGATCACACAGTGGAACACACCATGGATGACACATTTCATTTCTCTCTCGGTTATGAATATCTGTGGAATTCTTTTAACGTGTTAAAAGGATCCAGGTGTGAGGTATGAAGATCACTTTGTACCAGACCACTCATACATCACAACTCACACAACCTGCGCTATTCTCCAGAGTGAGCATCTCATTTTGTGATGCTGCATTCATGTCTAAACACAACTTATGACCCGGGTAGGAAGAGCAAGGAAAGGCGATGCCTCGGTATAGGCAAAAAAATTATAATAATAAAAATATCTTTAAAGGCGTTTCGTTTAGAAATTTGCTGCCAATTAAGATTTGTTTGATAAAAATGTTTGGGTTTTTTTTTTTTCATATTAAAAAAAACAAATTAGACAAATAAAGATTTCAAATTAATTGCTACGTAGCTAGAGCATTGGTTACAAAACAGACATCTATTTCAAAACTAACAAATGAGGAGCAGAATGTTGGATGTTATAAAGATCAACCATGGCCATAAGACATATTCCTGTTGTGCCTCATTAGCCATGGAACCATCGACTATGGTGCGCGAGAAAGAAGGGCATTTATAAAAAAACGGTCCCATTTAATGGTTTATAGAATCTCAGAGATAAAAATAGCTCATCATTTCAGATATTTTACAACAAACAAAGACGAAATAAGGCTAAAAATACATATGGCCTGAAATAGATAGGCCTACGGAATGTCAAGGGTTGATTTAAACATTAGGCCTTATATATTTATTTTGTCTGTTTAGTCATTCTAATCAGAGCCCTTCTTACGTCGTTAGGGGCCCTGGACACGGAGACTTTCTGAGATGTTAGGGGGGCCCCACTAGGAATAGGTATAGGAAGGGTGGCCCTTCGCCATTGAGGGACTTTGCGGTGGAGTAAATTTCCTATCCACAAGATCGGCTCTGTTCGTTATGGTTTATATTTACACACTTTGAACTTTTTTGTCTTGTTTGTTTAATAATTCAATAACCATGAATTATGCTTCTTTAAAGTTGCATATCAAGAGCAGGGCCGCATTATCCTATAGGCACAGTAGGCACTGTGCCTAGGGCCTACGGACTTTTCAATGGCCTACGAAAGTCAGAACATAAAGTGAAAACAAGTGCATTCTTGAAAAATATTTTTTTAAAAAGAGATCGGGGAGGACCGACGACTTTGAAAGTGCCTAGGGCCTACGATGACCTTAAAACGGCCCCGATCAAGAGCGAGTAAATACTAACCTGGTAAATAGGTATAAATCATAAACAGTGTTGTCATGAGCATGTTTTAATTAAACATCGTCTGGCAAGTTTGCAATAAAGGTAAACAAAAAGAACCATACGATGTATTATTTGCTGAGTATGCAGTAATGTATGTTTTCGTTCATCGTTGTTATGCTTTTTTATTTATATAAAGGCTTGTTTAGAACTTCGCTTAAAGTCTATGGGTAAATGATTATCAATCATTAATAGGTCATCTACTTAGCTCTTGGTTGCAATATTTACTTCTATATATGGGCGGCCAAGCATGAGGTCAAATACATGTAGAGCCACATTCCGGATTTTTTTTCATACAGTATTAAAAAAAAAAACTAACAAGAGCCAAACATTAATCAATTTTTTTAATAAGTAATAAAATAAGACTGGGAATTGTTGATTTAGCCTTCTATCATAAATTGGCTGGCCTTATTATAATATGTAACACGTGAGTATGTATACAAACAGTAACACATAAATAAGCACACTATAAGTAGGCACATATTAGTACAATGCCTACCGTCCGATTTCGTTCTTTATTTATATATATATCAGTGTAATGGCCAGATTTTATTCAAACCTTTTACTACTGCCTGTTTCATTTAAACTGGTGGAAATCTTTTGACCGCTTTTTTGCGCGATAAAAGATGGCCAGATATCTTTCAGAGAGGAAACTGATCTATAAATAGATTCGTCAAGTAAACAAGCCTTAGAATAAACTCTCCGCGCTAATTAATGACACGCGTGTTTCTGAGGGTCTACCAAAGAATATGTTTTTCTTCCCCTTCCTTTATGACATTCTAACGTCTGATTAAAAGAAAATGATTTTTAATGCTTTTTTTTTTTTATCTAAACCATGCATTGGCAGACCTGAGTAGATTCTCGTGAAATGAAAGAAGAAAAAAAAAAGCTGAGAGGGTAATGAGAACTCAATAGATTTACTGTACATAACAAGTTACCTTTTGGAGACCGTTGGTAACGATTTTCATAGAAGTTTGGAGCCGTGGGCTTAAAGTAGCCTTCGGAGCGATTGTAGCTCGAAGTTTATTAAAGCAAGTATATATGGCTGAGGGGTTAAGGGTTCAAACAACGGTTTTGAAGCTTGTAACCAATGATCAAAAGTTCAATTTACAGGCCCATATATTACAAAGTAGGCTGTCCCCCCCTTCTCCCAACCCTCCCAGCAAAATCTATATCAAGCCACTGCTAAGTCTGTATAACACCTTTAATACAAACACTGTAACACATTAGCATTACATCACTAAGAAAAAAAAATGTCTCTTCTTGAAAGAAGAGCTAACCAGAACGTAGCGAGGGGTGGGCAAGGCAACTTGCGCCGGGGCATTTTACCTTTTTAAAACCTTTTTAGCGCCCCCCCCCAATTCGAAAACCATATAATATTATATGTAAAATATACCATTTGGCGCCCTTGAACCTCGGCGCCCGGGGACATATGTACCCCCGCCCCCCCCCCCCCAGCTACGCCTCTGGAGCTAACCTTTGCCGCAAAATGATTCCGGTCATGATGCCGGCCGGCTAAATTAATAAACTGCTAATTCTGGTTGTTACTGCCCCTAATGTAATGCGTACTATTAACCATAACCTGATCTATTTACCAAAAATAAACATTATTTTAAAAAAAAAGTCTGTGTTAGATGTTAACGAACAAGTAAAGTTAAGAAGTAATCGTGGCACTTGTCAATGACTAGATGGGTTACTATGGTGATGACCTCATTAAAAGATCTCTCTCGGAATTAAGATAGTGGCTTGTTTTACTATTTTCCAGAAATCCGTGATGCGTTCCACATGTTTGACAAAAACGGCGACGGCATGATTACGTCAGACGAACTGGGGTCAGTGATGGTGTCCCTGGGTCAGAGACCTTCGATCCACGAACTCAAAAATTTTATAAAGGCAGTGGACTCGGACAGTGAGTAGCCGCGTTACTTTCTTTCCTTATGTGTGAAGTCTCTGTAGGCAGGCCCGTAGCCAGGTCAAAGTAAGCAGGAGGGCACAATACCCAGCAAGGGGGCACCTTCTCATTTTAGTTACTTTTTCTTTATTTGCTCCTCTTTTTCTTTATTTGTTCCTCTTTTTCTTTATTTGTTCCTCTTTTTCTTTATTTGTTCCTCTTTTTCTTTATTTGTTCCTCTTTTTCTTTATTTTTTCCTCTTTTTCTTCTTTTTTTAAGCGGGGGGGGGCACTCCACACCTAGTGGGGACACGCCCCCCAGTGCCCCCCCCCTTGGCTACGGGGGTGCCTGTAGGGATGCGATGAAATCTTTTACATCCTATAAACCACTAATGGGGCGGTTTTTATGGTGCCCTTCTTTCATCCCCACCATAACCAACAGGGCAATGGCCATGGAGGCACCACGGGAGATATTTCGGGAACTTAAGCCATGACCTGAAATATCCATTGGACCTTACCGGGGATCGAACCAGGGAACCTCAGGTCGACAGTCGAGCGCTTTATCTCACGACCACCCGACACCGTTCCCTATACCTGTAGCTCATGTTGGCCTCAACAAACCTTCTCCGCCTATGGGACTGAGATTCTAAGCGACTTTAATGTTCCCAGAACTAATTTTGCTCAATGCAGTGGCGTAACTATGGAGGTGTGGATGGGACGGTTTGCCGCCAGAAAGGCGTTGCATTTTCTACAATTCAGTTTATTCACAAGGGGATGAGGCGGCATTTTTAGAGTCCCCCTTTGGCGCCACTAACTCTAGTTAAGCTACTGATTTAATGTTCGCATATTTTCAGCAACACTTTATTTTTCTCTCACAGGGAGCGGTACAATTGACTTTGAAGAATTCGTTGATATTTTTGCACGTAAAGTGACGATGGATCCCGAGTCTGAACTTCGGGAAGTTTTCAAAGCTTTTGATGGCAACCATGACGGTTACATTACACCACAAGAGCTTTACACTGTCATGAGAAAGCTAGGTGAAAATATAACATTAGTAAGTAGCCATTTACATGTGTGTAGGTATATAACATTAGTAAATAGCTATTTACATCTGTGTAAATATATAACATTAGTAAGTAGCCATTTACATCTGTGTAAATATATAACATTATTAAGTAGACATTTATAGGCCTATCTGTGTAAATATATAACATTAGTAAATAGCCATTTACATCTGTGTAAATATATAACATTAGTACGTAGCCACATTACATTTAAGTAAAAATACTATTTAAGTAAGAGCAGTAATTGTTTAATGTTACTCATTGTATACAAAGTTCGAGTCTCTTGTTTAAAAAAAAAAAGAAGATATATTCAAAAAATAACATTAACATTTTCATATTTAATATTCTGATTGACTTCTGCTGAGATAAGAGATAACCAGTGAAATTAAAACATAAGTACAGTCCTATAATTAATTTTAAGCAGAAAATCCTTACATTTTATTTTACACCAGTAGACTAATGTTTTCTAAGTTTTTTTTAAACATCTAAAAATGTAGTAAAATGTCCTCTAAGTTTTAGCTTTTTAATGGTGGTCAAATGCGTTTCATGTATTCTGAAGTTTTTCTTTCATTCATTTTCCCCTGACTTTTATAGGCAGAAGCAACAGAAATGATTCGAGAAGCTGATGTTAACAAAGATGGTAAAGTGGATTATTCGGGTAAATCACAATAATTTTAACTTCTCATTAAATGTCAATTTTAAAACCTTAATTATGTGAAAAATGATTCTATTATATATTTAAAAAATCAATATTTTTTTGGCCACAATATTGATATACTTACATGTACTCTTTATTTCTAATGAGCGATATTTTAAGAACATTTTTTTTTGGCTTTCAAACTGCCATTCATAAAGTTTGGTTTAATTTACAGAATTTAAAGCCATTTATTGGTCATCTTCTAAGTCCTGAGAACACGATGATTGGTTAATTTCTTTTCAAGACAGGACCCATGATGATTGGTTCATTCTTTTCAATACAGGAGCCTGCTCCCTGCAATCCTCTATGTGTAACTAATTCATACGGAGAATGCTTGCTGTCAAATTGACTGTGATGTAAATATGTACTTGCTTTATTTTATCCACTAGTATTGCTGTCTGTTATAATCTGGCTGCACGGATCGGTAAACAAACCTTTTAAAATTGAAGCTATTTATCAAAATAATTATTTTAAAAATGTACTGATAAATGTTGGGAATCGATAAATCATTATATTTTTTCCAACAGTATATTTTGTCCAAAAGATAACTACAAATATCAAATGGGATATTTCTGTAAAATTTTCAATACAATAATATTGGTACATATATATTTATAAAAAGTTTCAATATATTTATTTTGCCTCAATGTGCTTTGTTTCCTTTTATTTATATTGGGATCAATCATTATATTGCTATATTTAATCAAAATGTAATGAATATATAGATACATATTTTTCATATATTGGATTTATTTATATTTTGAAAAAAAAATAATTTAATATCAATTATGTATCATCCTTGAGTGAATAATACAAGACACAGCCTTTACTGCTATTGAACAATTTCTTTTTTGTGTTATGTTTTTTTAATATTCGATTTGTTGGTCTGTATTTAAAGAAAAAAATATTTATTTCGATATATCCTTCAAGGTAAATGCAGGAAGATTTATAATGTATCTCTGAAAAACTTAAAATATTTGTCACATTTTTTTTTTTTACATTAAGATGTGCAAACTGAAAATAAAGAAAAAAAAAAGCTAGAATCAGGTTAAACAACAAATTTAATGCACAAGAAAATGATCACATCTAGTGAACTATATAAGAAAAAATAGGAAAATGATATATCACCTTGTGGAATTTCAGTAATGTACATAGAACAAAGGTAAAAAGACATTAAAAAAAATTAATATTCAGCCAATTCTTCCACCACACCAATAGCTTGCACTTAGTCATTTTAAATTTTGCGTATATGCTGAGTCATTAGAAGTAAACTAATTAAATTCAAACATAAAAAGAACATCCTCCATTGTAAAAACTTTTTGAATTACATAAAATCACAAATAAAAAAAAAGGCTTTCAAATAATTCTTCATTTTGCATGCAGATATGGATGGCACTCTAGATTTTAAAGAAATCTTTATAGCAGCTAAAAAAATGTGAATGAGCTTTGCAGTGATGTAACTAGCGTTTATGGTGCCCAGATCAGACACTTAAGTGCCTCCATATTTCTATACCAAAGTAAAAAATCTGGTGAAAATGCCACCCAAGGATGCCGGAAAAGTGAACCAACAACTCTATTACACCTTAGACTTTAGACCATTTATTCCATTGGCACTTCATCCCCCATAGTTGTGTACACAAGAGTTAATCCACCTTGACTGCACAAACACAATCTAGAGCCTAACACACACAGATTTTCTGGATCTGCTCACCACAGAATGAATGACATTAATAACATCCTCAACCCAGAAGAATTATAATGGACATTGTGAAGATCACTCAATGTTTAAGACTTGTTGAAAGGAGATCTTGCTTTTCATCCACAATGTATAGAAAATTTTCTGCTCCACAAACATATACTTGATATTGAAAATTCAAAATCAGGTCTCAAGTTTCTTAATTACTAAAGAAATACCGGTATCATGGTTTAAAAAAATGAGATCAATAACAAATTAGGATATGTTTCTAAGAAATAAAAGAATGAGAATTATTCAGAATTCTAAGGAAAACTGGAGAAATGAAATATATCCGGCAACCAATTATTAATTACTGGCATAAAAGCATCTTTTTTGGGTACATCTCACCATAATTGAAAGATTTTTAATTTAGTGGTAAAATAATTAATTTTGCCTAATTACTACCATTGGGAAAAAATTTTTTTAAAAATCTGTATAATATAAATAATAATAAAATTTGAGATTTGTATAAATAAAACAAACAAAAACTTGATGTACATTATTCAAACTGGATGACTAAATATAATAAATATATATATACATAACATTTTACATTTAATTTAAAAGCATATACAAATAAATGTAATATGTAAAGATCACAGAGACAATGCTAAATGTTGCAATAAAAATTGACCAATTTTTTAAAGAACATACAAAAGGAAATGGTTTGATGTGTACCACTTTCATTTGTAGTGAGAAAAATAAAAAGTTAATCTAATAAAACTATCAAGAGTTTGTCTACTTCCTACTTTAATAAATGTAGCACTAAGATGACAATACATATCATTAGGACTATTCCACTGGTGTAATGTTAACATAAATGAAATTATAGAGAACAAATGACCACTAGGCTTTACTACACACTGCAAGACTTAACTAAAAATTAAAGAATTAATTAACAGGCCAAACAGTTGTGCATGCAGGACAACTAAAAATTATTGGCGTTTTATAATTTTGCTCCAAAATCTATTACATATATCACAATTAAGTAATAAAAGGAAATTGACAACAAAGAAAATACAAAACATGTTGAAAAAATTTAATAAAGCATTTTTCTGTTTCAGTAAATCTTCTGTGCATATAAACTATTTAGCAAAAGCAGACATTTTGAGACAATGAGATTATGATTGTAATGAACTCAGTAAATTGGATAAATTTAAAACAATGACGAAAACAGTGGCAGTAGAGAGAGAAACTTTTATCAATATTTCATTCAGATCTTTGTTGTAAAAAAAAAATTTCTAGATGAATTTTGTAAAATTAATATATATTTTGTGTGGTGAATACATAATTATATGACTGAATGGTGAGTCATAACGGGAATGTATTCTGATCAATTTTAACCTGTTTTAAGTCAAGCCATAAAAATCAAATCTTGTTCTGCTATTTATCAAGAAAAAAAAATATGTTCACAAAACAATTTAAAATAAACGAACCAATATTTTTTATCTCTGTTTGTTGATGTCAGCTGGTTCCCAGACAGGCACAATACATTTAGGCAACGGTGCCAGTCCTCTTATTTTATCCGCAGCCTTCTCTGCAATCATTATAGTAGGAGCATTTAAGTTGCCACTGACAATGGATGGCATGATGGAAGCATCCACCACTCTCAAGTTTTCCATCCCAATGACTCGGCATTCAGAATCAACCACAGTCATTGGATCTCTGGGTGAGCCCATTTTACAAGAACAAGAGGGGTGATAAGCAGTGTCTGCATTTTTCCGTACAAATGAATCAATCTGTAAGTCAGATACGCAGTTAGATCCTGGGTTGAGCTCTGGGCCTCTAAATTCATCAAAGGCCTTTTGGGCAAATATCTCTCGGGTTAACTTGATGGCGTCTATAAACTCTCTCATGTCATTAGGTGCAGACATGTAATTGAAAATAATTCTGGGGTGCTCCCTGGGATTTTTGGATTTTAAGGTCACAGAACCACAGGATTTGGATCTCATAGACCCTACATGAAGCTGGTATGCATGACAAGGACCCATTTTTCTTCCATGGTCAAATACAGTGGATGGTAAAAAGTGGTACTGTATATCGGGGTGTTCAACCCCTGCACATGATCGGATAAATCCACCAGATTCTAAGTGAGAGGTAGCACCATAACCTGTCTGGAACATGAACCACTCAAGCCCAATTCTGATCATATTATGAGGAAACTTCCACTGAGCTGAGTATAAAGTTATAGGTTTGGTGCAGGCATGCTGCACGTACACTTCCAAGTGATCCTGAAGGTTCATGCCCACACCAGGCAGATGGTGCACCACTGGTATATCCAGGGACTTTAGCAAGTCCGCATCACCTACTCCAGAGAGGGACAGCAGCTGCGGTGAGTTGAAAGCCCCACCGCTGAGAATGACCTCTTTTTCTGCTTCGACAGTTTCAGTCCAGCCAGCCTGATCGATTTCGACACCGACTGCTCTACGCCCAGAGAACAGAACTCTTGTGGTCATGGTGTTTGTGAGGGTGTCCAGATTGGTTCGGGCAGTGGCTGGCCATAAGTAGGCAGTTGCAGCACTCCACCTTACGCCGTCTTTCACTGTCATATCTAGCCAGCCAAAACCTTCTTGCTGATAGCCGTTCATGTCATCTGTAAAAGGATATCCAGCCTGCTGGGCAGCTTCAATGAAAGCCTGATGCAGGGGGTGATGGGTCTTACCTCTGGAAACTTTCAATGGTCCCTCCCCACCCCTGTAGTCATTTGGCCCCAGTTCATGACTTTGGGCTTTCTTGAAATAAGGGAGGCAATCTGCATAAGACCAACCATCAGCACCCTCCATCTCCCAACGGTCATAGTCCTTGGCGTGTCCCCTGATGTACACCATTGCATTGAGAGAGGAGCTGCCCCCCAGGACTCTGCCTCTGGGCTGGTACATAACTCTGTTGTTCATAAGCGGTTCAGGCTCTGTGTGATAGTACCAGTTGTATCTGTCATCACACAGATTGTACATTAATGCTGCAGGCATTTTAATCTTCCAGGTGTTATCTGCTGGACCAGCCTCAATCACAAGCACGGTTGACTTACCATCTTCCGACAG
Organism: Bulinus truncatus; assembly: GCA_021962125.1. NCBI lineage: Eukaryota > Metazoa > Mollusca > Gastropoda > Planorbidae > Bulinus > Bulinus truncatus. The sequence continues at coordinate 5,256,356 of JAGDYQ010000049.1, forward strand.
CCTGCTGGCCAAGACACAGCCTGCAGAGCCTGCCCCGACAATAATATAGTCATATTTTGGTTTGGCAAGACGAAACTGCTCCTGCCCTGGGGTGGTTGAAGTCTGGTGGCGCTTGCGGGCAGCATTGGTTCGAGCAGTCGTGGAAAAAAATCTTTTAGCAGATGATGATTCAGCAGAAGGGGTAGGAGGCAAAGAAGCTGAATGGGAAGGGTTGGATGTATCAAGTTTAGCTGCAAGGTGTTTCAACATTTCACTTACACTTGGTACAATGTGGTCTGCTGTTACTAGATCTGTGTGCGACCCTATGCCAGTAAGGACTCCAATAGTTAGACCAACCTGAATGACATGAAGCAACGTTAAAAAAACTTAATTTTAATTAAATGAAATCAAATTTATAAAAATTTCATGCAATTAGTGTCACATAGTATACTAATATTTATGTTTATAAGCGATTTAAAAGAAAAAATATATCATTGACACTTTTTTTTTTATTCCATTAAAAATTTCAGTTATGTTACTACATACATGTATTAGTAAATTATATTTCATCTAAAAAATAATGTAATAAATAGTAGAAAATTATTAGTTTGCTAATCAGATCTCATGTTAAGTCAATAAATGTATCAATTCACTAAAATCATAAACAGAAATTTATCATGTCGATCGGTTCTCACCTGAGCATTGTGTCCCATTTGAATGTCCTCCTTAGTGTCTCCAACAATAACAATTTTCTCTGGTCTGGTCCCCATCTCCTCCGATATCAAGAGAATGTTGTTGGGATCAGGTTTCAGCTTGGAGATGGGGTCATCCCCACACACCATCATGTCCACACACGACGTCAGACCAATGGCCTTCAGGTCGTTCACTGCGGTCTCTCTGGCTTCAGAAGTGTGGATGGCTATTTTCACTCCGTTTTCTTTCAAGATCATGAACAAATGCTGAACATCTTTGTCGAGCAAAACAACATTGGCAGTCTTGATGACATCCTCACAATCTTTAAATACCTGCAGGAGATTAAAAAAAATACTTCAATTGCTTATTTCATTCAACTAGTTTCTATAAAACAAATAAAGAAATGGAATGTTTTATTTAGTTGTTTATTCCTATTTGCTATTGTATACTCCATTTTAGCACCTTCACCACCGTAAAATAAACTTTTTTTTTCTCAGCTTCAAAGAATGGGTTATTTGCGTTTCATTATACTAATTATTTAATTTTGGACATAGTTTTTGAAATCATTAGACTAATTATTTAATTTTGGACATAGTTTTTGAAATCATTATACTAATTATTTAATTTTGGACTTAGTTTTTGAAAGTTTTAGTTAAGTAATTTATACGACAAAGTTTTTCAGGAGATAAAACAGCTCACTTGTTTATTGGCAATAATTACTCTCTTGTGACTTTTCAGTGTTAATAACCTAAATTTAGAGTGAGCTAGCTCTTTAATACCCAGCGTTTCCCAGGAAATCATGGTACCATGTGACACCCCCTCATGAGCGGTGAAACCATTTTCCTTGACACAATTACTTAGATTGATCGAATCGTTCAAAAGAATTTGATTACAGTCAGTAAATAGAAAATTAATCTAATTATCAATAGTATTGTAAAGGTGGATTTGAAAAAAAAATGGCATCCATGTATCACATAAATTGTTCACAAAAGCATACAAATACGGCAACAAAGAATCACAATGTATTGACTCAGCATATAAACATAAAACATTCATTGAATAGTATGTAAGAGTTCAAATATTGTATCCATGAAACAATATTAAAAGATTTATAACATCAGCATCAAAAGTCATTTAGAAATATGCTACATTAGATTGATGTTCTTATTACGTAACCACCAAATAATTCACAAAGTGTTAAACTGCTAGTAAATTTTGACATTTCTTTTCTATTTTACTTATTTGGTGGTTTTTTTTGGGCAGGTTTCTTAATGAGAATTGGTGGTTTTCTTTAAAAAAAATAATCTCAACTTTTTCTAATTTTTTTACTATCTCATAATTATTTACTGATCAATCACCTGATTTATTGTGATCAAAGCCTCTTCGTAATGAAATCCTTTTTTTCTCAACAACTTGACCAAGGCCTCCTTCAACTGGCAATGTGTCCCTTGCTCCAGGAGTCCAGTCTGCACTTTCTTAGTTTCTTGAGACACACCAAAATGCTGGTAAATCAGTGGACTTAAATTCATGCCAGTTTTACTCTCAAGCCTAAAAAAAAAATTAATTTGAGGACGTATGAATGACCCCCCCTTAAAACAGAGAAGTAGAGAATGTGATTAAAATTAAATATCTCAATAAAAGAAATTCAAAAGAAGTAATAATTATTTTGCTCAAAGAGATTTACATTTTTTAATTACTAGTGATCTTGTATCTCTTATTAGAATTTACTCTTATTTAAAATAAGTGCACCTTTCAGAAAGTTTTTCAAGCCATTTGATGTATTTAGTATGAGCACAGACTAAAGTCCCATGCAGGTCAAATATGACAACGTCGTACTTCTTGAAATCTATGTGATCCATTGAAGGTCTCTCACCTAATTTTAGATCTAATGGTTCTCTCAGCACACGTTCATAAGATGAATATGTATAGCAGTTGATCCACTTATCATATGGCAGGATGAGGGGCAGAAGATCTTTTACACTGTGTGATCCATTGCATTAAAGTGGCAGAAGAGTTCATGCAAATAATTTCAATAATTATTTCTATAAAAAAAAACAACTAAATCTTAATTTTTTTTTTTATCTTATTAGTCTATTTCAGGAATCTTAAATTTAAGGATGTTTTTTTTTTTAAAGACCAGTACAATGTATTTAAATGAGGAGTAGGGAGGTTTGATTTTATAACATTATTTTAACAAAATTATTTTTAATTTTTTTTAAACTGAGAAATGGAAACAAATAAGTCTGGTTCTTATGAGTAATAAGAATATTTTTATGCTTTATTTTTATTAATGAGACTCTCAGAATCATATTTATAACATACATTTTTAAAGTTAGGACTAAGTAAGTAGGTGAACTTTTTTATTACTTAATCAAAATTGTTTTTAATCTCCTAAGTCACAGTGTAAAAATGGGCCAAAAGTGACATCATATTTTAAAACAACATTCAGAAGTCTAAAGAATTAAAGCAATCACCCGAAGAATGGGAAAAATTACTTTCGCTGTTAAATTGTTCTAAAAATTAACAAAGGTTCTTTCAATATAAAAATCATTAGTTGAATATGATGGTGAACAAATCACTTTTAAAATTCCTCCTAGGTTTTATTTCATTTATCTTAATTTTATTAAATAGTACAATCAGTCAATTTCATTATCTGTTATAATTCATTTTCTTTTATTACTGAAGATTTATAAAAACTTATTTGTTGTTTTTTTTAAGGTGGATCTATTAAAAGTACATATATTTTTTGGGTGGACCGGGTTAAAACTGTCATTAACCTTTACAACCAACGATTCTGAGTAATAATTTTTATTTAGGTTACATGAGAAACTCTGATTTTGGTAGAGGATAAGCCATAATTTGGTACAGTTACAATAATAAAAGAAAAAGACAAAAAAAATTAAACACTGAGCCTACTTTGTAATGATATAGTTGGCCTCAGGAAGGAGTTCCTTGGTGTCACCAATACCACTAAGAACACCAACAACCCAACCTAACTTGGCTGCATGACCCATTCCTACATCAGCTTTTGTGTCACCAACCATCACTGCATGCTGAAAGTAAATGATAATATAAATATAGTTGATTTTAAATAGGCGCCAAAAGCTTTTATCTGCTGGAAATATCTAATGCTATCTCATCGCTATTAATGTTTATATAAATCAATCATTCCTAATGCATTTAGAAGGTGATATTCTTGATTACGTATTTCTGTATACACAATACATTCAAATGGAATTTATTAAATGCACCCTGCATTTATTTTGTGCTCACTATATTTAGCAATATCCATAAAAGCAATACATAAAATGTTGAGTTCCATATGTTTTTCCTATACAATCAAAAAAATGTAGAAATTTCTAAAAAATATATCTTAATAGCAAAAAAATTATCAATTAACTAGATGGCAATTTTCTTATATCTAGATGGCTCAAAAATTACCCAGATCTGGAGAAAATTTGTTTCCAAATTGGCAGCACTGATGTTATAGTACATAACAGTACATGTACTTCGCTCTGCTTCTGTTAAGTTTGAAACCTGACTGGCTTATATTATGTGCTCACTGCATGTAACACTGATCAATAAAGACAATAACATGGATGTTCTTGCTACATTAATCAATAAATAACCCCATACAATTAGAAACTAAAGTTTAAAAAGAAGAAATTTTTTTTTAAATGTTGACTAATCAAACATAATGTCACTATACATTGAATTTAATGTTGATGATAAAACGATTTGAAAAAGAAGAACAAAAAAGCTTCTAGCAATCATCCTATGTATTCCCAGTAAAACTGTTCACTATACTGAATCAATAAACACTGCTGGGGTACCTCTTTGGTGCTTTTTCAACCATGGCCAGGACTTAATACTGCGCCATAAGAGAGGCGATTTGCTCAGAACAATTACCTGAGCCATGATGGTTGTGAATGCCAATAAATCACAGCCGCGTCATTAATGTTCTTCAGTAACAGTTTTCAGGAAACAGTGGGGGAAAAAAAAAATATGTAAAAAAAAAAAAAAAAATTAAAATTATCATTAAAAAAAAAAAGAATTAAATAACGCATTGAACAAAAAAATGTAATGAGCACCTTCGGATCCACACCAAGTGCACCACATATTTTCCACGCATTATGTGGTGATGGTTTAGGTTGAGTGCATGGGTCATCCCCACAGACAACCATATCGATGTACTGAGACAGGTCCAGATTTTTCAGAGTATTCAGTGTACCTCTTCTGTTGTCGGCAGTACAAATGGCAATCTAGATTTAAAAAAAAAAAAGTGCACAAATTAAATAAGTCATAAGATAAATTGTCACATTTATATTTTGAGATTAAATTTTTTTTATTTTTTTAAAAAAAAAAAGTACACACATTTCTTAAGTAATTTTTAGGCCCGACAACTAACATTTAAAAAATATTACGAATTCCATTCTTAATTTATGTATTAAAGAACACTATGAAAAAAAATTATATTATTACATGTATAATTTTTAAACTGTACCTTAAAGCTACTAGATCCATGATTAACTTTTTACCTTTATGTTATTGTCTTTCAGAATTTTAAATAATGTCCGAATTTCAGGATGAATGGATTTGGCTGTATTCCCCATGCCTGTGTCCCCTTCCATCCAGCTGCTTTCTACTGCACTTTTTGCCACTTTACGCTCAACCCCTTCGTTAACTAACAGTTTGATTAGTTCATCCTGAATGACTGGAGTTGTCATTTCTGCCAGCAGGCCAGGATAAATTCTCTTTGTTTTAGAACACACCCCCAAAGCATTGTAGAGTTTCTCATGTACATCTAGTCCTACCTTTTTGGCAATGCTAAAAAAAAAAAAAAAATCATTTTAGCCATTTTCAGCCATATTATTTTTTTGTTTAACATTCATAGCCACCATGTCGATGCCAAGGACATAAGTAGATTCTGACACTATGGTATTTTTTCCGTAAACTTAATTTTCAGTAGGTTTACTGTTATTAAACTACCATTTATATGGTTGAAGTTACTTGCTCTGTAACACCAATATAAAACACTCCTCACAGTAACTTACATAAATATTTTTTTCCTTGCTGATTGTAATTTATTTTATTATGTAAAGCAAACTTTTTACTTGATATTATTTTTTATTTCAGGGTTAGTCTACATGATAACTGTAAACCTACTTTTGGGATACCATGTATATTAGGGTGATTCATCATTGCATGGGAAAAAGATTTTTCTCAGATTTTAATGCATTGTGGTTCATTAAACACTAAATTTTTTGAAAAAATGACCACTTTAAGAAGTCGCTCAAGCGACCTGAAGTTTCACTGTATGAGAAAATGTGTCAGTTCTGATGTTTTGCTTGCTTTTGGTATATTGCAATTTTAGTTCATTATAAAATTAAAAGTATACTGTGATATTTGAATTTTAGATCATAATTAATTTTATTATTCAAGTTTGCTAGATAATAAAGTAGTTTTTGACTAACTACAAATTATTGAATTGATATGGCATCCACATCAAGTGGTAATTTGCAAAGTGTATTGACAAAACGTATAACTGAAGTTTGGTTGATTGGACAAACATATTCTTGTCTACCTAGTAATGTCTTACTAACCTTGGGTCATGCCATGAAGATGGTTTTCTATAATCACAAGGTTCTGAAGAAGACAATATCCGAAAGCATTAAGGTAGCTGTTAACGATCTTTAAAAAGAAAAGCAGTCAAAGAAAATCGAAGAGTAATTGAAGAATAAAGAAGACATCAGAAGGCTACTTTACTACTTGGTCTACAAGCAACAGCGAAAGTGAGGATGAAGGCAAAGATGACAATTTTGAAATTGAGATTCCTGTTTACTACAAGAAGTTTCTGTCAGATGCCAGACAAAAAATTTGAAATCAGAATTTCAATTCAGAAGTAAATGCCCATTGATCATTCACTGGGACGGAAAGATAATGGAGGAAACCAGATTATCCAGAGCTGTAGTCACACATAGACAGATTAGCTGTAGTTGTAACTGGGAAAGAAGTTAGGAAGATTTTAGTTTTAGCTAAAATACCAACCGGAACTGGTAAGGCACAAGCCAATGCAATAATACAGCTGTTAAGACTATGGGAGGTATCTGGTGAGATTATTGGTATGTGTTTTGACACAACATCAGCCAACACTGGTGTTACTAAGGGGACATGTAAATTGTTGCAAGAGGAGCTGTTACATTTTGCCTGCCAACATCATGTGCATGAACTGATCATTGGAGTTGTTTTTTCTCTGTGGCTCCACACACAGCCCTAACTTTCCACTGTTCAAACGTTTTAAATGATTTTGGCCTAAGGCTGATCAGCAGCTGTATAGTTCGCTAGAGGATTCAAGACTGGAAGATCTGTTTATGGTGGAACATAAACACCGTGTTGTGTCATTCCTGCAAGACAACCCGTCAAGTGCCTCAAGTTACATACCATGTGAAGTTTACAGAGGGATGATCAAAACCTGCTTGTTGATATTTGGCGTTAGTGTAAGCAAGCAACCGTAGCACTTTCATATGCTAGGCGCTTACCATATAACTCGCTAGATGGTGAAAGTGATATACTGCTTCAAGATCTACTTGCTTAGAAATCAGTTCTATCTCACACCTTCTGAGCTACATATTTTGCAAGAATTCTGCTTGTTTGCCACTCACATTTACGTAAAAGCTTGGATTTCATGCCCTGTGAGTCGTGATGCTCCCTTTAACGATCTATTGTTAATCAAGCAGATCTCACAAAATTCTGTCATATACAAAATGGTGTCTGATGCTGCAAAAAATTTGAAAACCATCTTTGGTATAGTAGTCCAGAGGTTCTTTTTCTTGCATTGTTTTCTGAAAAAAGTTTCTGCAGATAAAAACCGCAGAATTGCTGAAGCGATGCTGAAGACTGGTGATGATTGGACGAATCAAGTGTTTAAGGGGAAGGATTGCACTAACTGCATCACTTTGTAGGTACCTCATTACTATCTGCAATGCGTTCAGTCGGTATTGATACCAGCTTTGATGAAGTTAATCCAGTATCCTGAGATCAACTGCCATCATTTGCTGAAGCTAAGTGAATCGTTGATGTATTTAAGGCCGTCAATGACGCAGCCGAGCGGTTAGTTGCACATTGAACTGATGTCATCATTTAATAAGTCAATCACTAAAACGGAATCTGAAATACAGAGATTGCTGCAAGTTGTAGAAGATCACAGAGAGTGCCAAATTTGAAGAAAAGTACACTGAATTTATATAAGAAGCATTGAACTGACGATTTTTAGTAATGTGTATTGTTTATGTTTATAATACAATGTATACATGAATAAACAAGCAGTAACTGTTGCACATCATTATATTTTATGTTACTTAACATTTCAATATGTCTAGTTCGCTGTTAATAATGTTTAATGTTGATTTTAAGATAATGTTTAATTTAATGTTTATATTATAAGAATTCAAGTCATTAAAGAAGATACTATAAACTTCAGTCTCGATGAGCAACCTCTTAATGTCATTCAATTTCAATAAAATTTTGCATGACAGTATAGGATTACAAAAGGAAAAAATTTAACAACAATGCAATATTAAATTGCAAAAAAATTTTTTTTGAATCACCCTACATCTATATATATATATATATATATGTGTATATATATATATATATATATATATATATATATATATATATATATATATATATATAACATTATAATATAAATGAACAACAATTTGACTGGCAAATTTTAAACTTTTGTTGCTGATTTACATTTATTTCATCAATTGTAAAATGATATATGCCTTAAGCACATTTTGATGAATTAAATCAAAAACTTTACACACACACACCCCCTCCTTCCATTTTTACAACTGTCAGCCTTTTCAAATTCCTCCCCCCATTTCGTTGATATAATTAATAGACGCTTTTAAGAGTTTATTTTTTTTTGTCCCTGTTTCTTTTTATTCCAATGGCCAGATAAAAATGCGACATGACTTTCTAAAACAAAATTTTAAGCTAAAGAAATCTATTATTATGGCTATTTACTTTTTTTTGAAAAGTTAATATGGTCACACCTTACCTATCGATAACTTTATCGGCCCACGAGGACCACATGGAATGAAAGCAGATAAGTGTCCCATCTTTGTCAAAAATAACCAGCTTAGCAGTAGACTCAGAGGACTGCTTGTGTCTAGCACTTCTTTTTGTTTCAAACAGAAAGTTTCGTCCCCCATCACATTCATTAGCAGCTGCGTTTGAAGATTGATATTTAAAATACTGCTTTTGTGCACCTGTGTAAAGAATAATAATACACTATTTAAAAACAGGCTACATAGTGACAGTATTCCTGTTAATCTAGCATAGCTGAAAAGCAAACGAAAACTGCCTTTTAGTAATATTATTGATGTATAATAACTAATAAAAGAGTGAACAGTTATGGATTACCTATGTATGCAGGATAAAGGAAAATAAAAAAAACAAAACAATATACTGAGATAACTACAGATTAAAAATTTATAAGATAATAATTAACGAATTATTTTTTAATAGCTTGTTTTGTATTGCAGCTGGAAATATTCTTCAACCATTCTAACTGATTGGTTAACATATTAAAATGTAAAGACAGAATGACATAACAAAATGTGAGATTTGAAAAAAAAAATTATGTCAAGGTCAAAAAATGTGATAAGATAAAAGCTTGTCTTAATTTCAGAGGGGAAAAAAATCTTAAATCTAAAAAAACAAGAGTTTTGTTTATTAAACAATATTCTTTTTTTTTTTGCATAATCTCTCAATTTATCTTCTGATAAATTAAAAAACAACACCAAACACCTCCATGGATTAATCTTGTATAATAGAAAATAAACATGCAAAGCCTCATTTGTGTTTGGAATTCAAGTTATATTTAGTAATGAACAAACTTTAAAAAAAAAAAGATATTTACATACAATAGTTGCTTAGTAATAATGATAACATTATATATAACATGTTATTATCAAGCCTTAATTGTTGACAAAAAATAATATATTGCAATAACAAAACATTTTTTTAATGTTACCTAGTGATGAACTTTGGAATAACTTAAAGCTAAACAGTCTGCTGAAAGTATTGGCGTTGAACTTTGTTGGGTGTTGAAGGCACCTTATAAGTGACACAAGACGACTCATTCTAAATGCTGAAATTAAAATTAATGTTTATTATTTATATTATTGAGAAAAATGAATCTTAAAAAAAATATTTGTGCTTTATATATCTTTATCTCAATATTTATATGTCGATGTCTGTATGTATGTCTTTCTTGCTGTCTGTTTTCATTGCCTGTCCGTATCTGTTGAATTATATGTTTCCTTTCGAGAATTGAATTCCAGTGTATAGAAAACCTACAGAAAGTTATAAATAAAAATAGCGCAGTAATAGACCCCACTCCACTCTCATTGCTTTGGGTAATTTACCATTAGGAAAGTCCATATCCTATTAGGTTCAACAATGACTTCACTCCAGCGCATAACTGGGCACACCGTACCTCAAATAGGTACAAGTGTCAAAAGGCTCACTAGCATTAATAACTAGACCACTTTAGTGTAAGTGCAATTCATCAGAATATGGATAAATCAGAATGCCAGAAAAAAGGTTCAATTAGGTAAAATGTTCAGGCTTCTTTCTTCCATCTTCTAGCATTACGCTGGATACACTGCAAGTAATTGCAATAACTATCAAATGAACCTACGTCATTATTAATTAATACGATGCTTAGTTCAATACTATTTAATTAGTTTAGGAATGTTACTAAGACAAAGTTGTTCTTTTTTTGTTTTGTCTGTTGTTTTATTTAAAAAAACTGATAAACATGAGTAGATGTGTTTTAATAACTCCAGAAAAAAATTCTAGTATCATAAAAACCCTTGACTCTGTAACATTTTATATTTTTGACAGATCAAACATTTTTTAATTTTGTAAGCATTTGTTTTAGTGTATATTAACAAACTGTGTCAATGAGTTTTGTAACCCCTAATAATCATTTTCATATTTAATGATTTGTATTGCTTCATAATAATTTTAAAAGAAGTTATTAAAAATACTTTCAATTTTTTGAATTAAGCCACAAGAAATATCCCAAAACCCTTTTATTTTTAAATAGATACAGCTCAAAAAAAGCAATGAAAACAGAAATAATTTTAACCTAATTGCTATAATTAAGTAATTGAATTCAGCCCTAAAAAACCAAACAAGTAATTTTCCTGAAATATTTATTAATCAAACATTTATCTGAATGATATTTTTTTTTATCACAATGACCAGACAGACATTTTGACAATCGACACAGTGACATGAGATAATGTACTTAATATTTAATGTAAAAAAAATGTTTGGGGCCCCCCCCTCAAGCTGGGTCACGGGGATCTTTCGAGTTTGGACCCCCCTCCCCCACCCTATGTACGCCTCTGTTGCTCAAAACTCAAAGAGAAACTAAATTCAGAGATAAGAGCCACATTTAGCTACCGCTGGTATATAATGTAAAATACTGAATTAGTTATTTGCCCTTACCTAAAATATCTAATTCAGTCCATTTTTATAAATAGTTTTTTTAGTTGTTGTTTTTTTTGGGATAGGCTCTCCAATGATTCACTTGTATTCCAGGTTTCCCCAGAAATATTTGGTCATGATATTTTAAGCATTTAGCTGTTTATTGCTAATTTGAAATTGAAATAATAATCTATTTATTTATCTTGTGAATAATACATTGTATTGGTCATTCATTTTTTTTAAATAATACCAATTATATTAATAAGCCTATATCATTAAATAAACTTAAGTCATTTATGTATAATAGAATTAATAAATTAAAAGTTTTAAAGATGAAATTACAAAAAGTAAAAATAGTCTAGAGATTTTATCACACTTTGCATCAGAATCTTACTGCTTTTAAAAAGCATCAAATTCTGATATTTGAGTTTTTAAGGAAGAACTTACTTCCAGCTTTTGTACAGTTAAGAAATGTATTAACAATGTATAATTTACTTTAAATTTAATTGTTTTAAACTGAGTCTTTTTTTTTAATCAAGTACGGTACAACTATTCTAAGAACAAATGTCCATCTCAAAAACAAACATTCACACCGTCTAATGTGTCAATATTACAGTATTTTACTCTAAAAGTGAGAAATTATATTTTAACTACAGGAATTTCACAAACTCAAAAGTGCCTAAAATAGTGACCTTTTTTAAAAACTTCATTATAGAATTGTAAATATTGTTTTTTCAAAAAGGTAATAAAATGTATTGTCTAAGATAGATTAAATAGATGTTTATAAAATAATTAGTAGTAATTGCTATTAAAATAAATTATATAATAAAATTAAATGTCTAGATGGTATACTATTGAACAAATAATTTATTTGACTGGAATTTTATGTCCAGTATGTGACAAATAAGTAGGAACGAACTCCCAAACCTTCATTAATGATAACCAGTTGTCTCAGTTTATCTAAAACTCATTTTTTGCATCATCCATCTTGACATGTGATTTTCAGTCTTAGAAAGCAAAATATATGGTATCAGTATGTTCATAATATACACTATCATCCAATACATAATGTGTACAAATGAATTTGTTTTGAGTTCTTAACAATAGCATGCCTTTCACACAATTTTCAAGTCAGATCATCCTCTAGTTTCCCCACTTTATTTATTGTATTGTCATATAGAAAATCCAGTCACTGTATTTAGCCTAGGGCTAGACTGGACTGTATTAAAGGATAATCCAGGGTCACTGCAAGGGAAACACAACCAGAATACCCCAATAAATTTCAAAATTTCTCATAGTTTTTCAGGAGCTTGGAATTCTTGGCTACGGATCTGAGTAATTTATTATTATCTACAGTGTGGGTGTGTGTGCCTCTAGATTATTAAAAAGTAAATAACATCAAAAGTGACAAAGGGTAGTGGATTTAAATTATTTTAACGCAGTGGCTACGGCACTAGCCAAAACCATTATATTAAAGTATGAAAGTCACTGACCTATAATCATCAAAAGTTGCAATTTTAAAAAATTATTTTTTAAAATATTTAAATATAGGGTTAGGGATAGGGTTAGGGTATGGAGCAATATCTATGGCTGGTACCCGGGGAAAAAATACGGATTCTGTCTGGACAGAACCGTAGCAAGTGCGTTACTTTAATTGTAAACAATTGTAAAGACAAATGAAAAATGTACCAATTAAAAGCTTGATATTTGTATTTGCTTAATTAGTGACTAAGTCTAAGAATAGCTAGATTAACTAACTTACTAAGACTATGTAAGAAGAGTAAGACGGTAAAATCGCAGGCTTAATGTTACCCACTTACGTCAACTTACGACTTATGTACACAGTACAGTAATAGTACAGTATATATAAGCCTAAAATGGTAACAATTTCACAGACACAGTGTTTAAAAAGAAGCTGCTACTGAGTTGTTGGATGAATGGTTGTTATAAATTTCAAAAAAGTCCATTATCCGAATGTCCAAAAGTAATGAGTCCAAATTTAGCATACGATTCAATCATTGCGTCCAAATTCTAACAATGCGACTCAATATCACTGATGTTGTTTGTTTTTAGCTTTGTGTGACAGGTTAGTGAGAGTTATGCCCACCTGTTCCCGTTTTTTTTTTCTTTTAAAGTTGTATGTCATGTTATTAATAGTACATGTACTTCGCTCTGCCTCTGACGCTCTATTAAGTTTGAAAGCTGATGGGCAAAGCAGAAGAACGATGAAATAGATTGAAATATGCAAACTATTTTCACTGAATGAAATTTTTAAAAGACTAAAAGATAAAGCTCATGAGACACCACATAAGCATTTCAATTTAATATATAAAAACACTAAAATAGTGTAATGGAGTGTATAAATAGGCCTACCAGACCTACCAATAACAAGTTCGTATAAATAAATTTTACTTTATCATCCTTGCACATAACAATTTAATTACTCGATTAGTTGACATCTTTTTTTTTTAACCTCTTAATTGTACTTAAATTTGGTTTTAGCAAAGTCTCATACTCCTTCGATTTCAGCGTAAGCTTATTTTCACTCAATAAAACTTTTTTTCTTTTTTTTTTTTTAAGTCTTTATAAAGAAAATGTAAAAAAAAAAAAAACAATCTGAGCAAAACTACTATATACTGACAGTTTTATTCAGTAGAATTATTCTCCCATATACAGTTTATGTACACGGGCCATATGCACGTGCCCAAAGTCTCCCACAGACAGTCTATGCACCATAATGGATTCACTTAGTTCGTTATCGGTGTAGCTTATAACACAGTCCCAATGAAGTTTACATTCCCTGCTCCAGCAATAGCTTGCATCTATCTGGTAATGCGGCTGCAGAATCGTCGCTTTCAGCAGTATCATACTTTGACTTTATTCAACATGTTTATGTTTGGTTCTCAGCATCCACACACAGGTGGAACATCATTAAAAGTCATCTATAGTCAAAAATGAATGCACCATAAAGAAAGTTTTGGACACAATTTTAAGATGGTCAGCTAGAGCGGATGCAGTGTTTGCATTGCATCAGAACTACATTGGTATTCAGGAAGCTCTTCTTCAAGCAGCCGAAGATCGTGATCAGAAGGCAGCTGTAAGAAATGAGGCTAACGCTCTTGCTAATAAAATGGACCTTTTTGAAACTGCATTGATGACTGTTCTTTGGGATACAATTTTACAGAGGATGAATGCAACCAGCAAATCCCTGCAAAATTCAAATTTATATCTTGATGCTGGTGTAAATCTTCTAGAATCACTGAAGCTATTTATTAACAACGAAGTCCGACACGATTTCACTCGTATTGAATAGCGAGCAGCATTGCTTATGAACGAGGATCTCAAAGACTGTAAATATCAAGATGAAGTGAGCCGCAAGAAGAAGCGAAAACCGTTTTCTGATGAAAGCAATGAACCGGAAGTTATTTTAACTGGTCGTGATAATTTTATTGTTAACACAGTAAACGCCATTTGTGATAAATTTATCACGGAACTTGATCACAGAATCGAAGCATACAAAGGTATACATGATTAGTTCAGTCTATTTTTCAAGGACAAGGATCTCGGCCTTGATCGAAGAATACAAAGACGATATTAATTCTGATACCACTGCCGATGAAATCAAACAGTTTTTGCATTTCGCTAAAGAAGAAGGCGCTAAATCTGCGGTAGAGATGTACCAGCTTATAGCAGTGGGTGGGCTACAATGTACATTTCCCGATGTGGAAACCCTTCTAAGAATATTTCTCATCATTCCTATATCAAAGGCAACTGGAGAACGGTCATTTTCTGTGTTGAGAAGGATCAAGAATTACTTGCGGAATTCCATCAGCCAATGTAGGCTGGGAGATTTTCTATTGTATGCATTGAATCAAAGGAGACATTAGAATACGATTTCAATGCGTACATTGATACGTTCGCGAAATTGAAGAGCAGGAAAAAAGTTATATAACTGTAATAAACTGACAATTGTAAGTTCTAGCTAGTATGCATAACTATGTAGTATGCATGTTAAATAATACATGACTGTTCTGACTATTGTTGTATTCTGATCATTTTTAAATGCCTTATAGGCGAGGGGGCCCCAAATTGTGCATGCGCCTAGGGCCACAGTTTTGATAAATACGCCTCTGCCTTGGCTACGGGGCTGCATACCTAGCGTTTATGGCTCCAGAAGATACCACCCCGTCCTATGTCTGTTTACAAACGTTGTGAATGTCTCCTATATTTATTGGCTCTTACTATTGTCAAAGTAAGTGCCTAAAAGGTCGGACAGCCCCAATAGCCATCCTTCTCACTAACGCCACTTAATGCGCCCGATCTTTCCATTCAATACATAGTTTCACCTTTATATATATGGTATCACCATTCGCCATAATGTGATAAGACATGGTTTACGTGAAGCAATTTTTCATGGTGCTACATTTTCTTTTTAGCTCAATGTTTGTGTCCTTCTCTTTTATATAAATTATTTACTTTTTTTTTATTTCCCGGTTTTAAAGTCGTCTTCCCTAACTAATTGTTAATAAGGAAACCGAGAAAAAAAATGAATACTAATGAACACGTCATGCAAAGGTTGTTTTTGTTTTTTAAACCGACGCACCATAATTCTAAGATTGACAAACAATCACGCCTGTGATTTGTTTACTTATTCTAAATATAGCATCATACACCATTTTACACCAACAAATATAGGTCTACTCTTGACATAGATATCGGTCCAGCCTGCGACAGTGTCGTCCTTCGAGTATTTTCTATGGCGTTGCCTCGATCTCGAATAGATAATGAGGATGGTGAGGTTGAACAAAAGGTTTGAACAATGTCTTACGTTGTAGGTTTATGAATGCTATGTGCCAAATTGTGTCGACAGTAGTAGACCAATGGTATACAGTTTTCTTCAATTCGAGTTGATGGGGGGGGGGGTTGACTGGGCTTTTAAAAAAATTACTTTGGGACAATAGTAAAGTTTCCTTCGCCCTTGGACGAGGAAAGGGGGGGGGGCAGACGTAGTGCAGCAACAGTATATTAAGAGTTTGTGTGGCTAGCTCAACTCATGACCTGAAAAAAAAAACATGACCTGAAAATTTTCCCTGGTCCTCACCGGGGATCGAACCAGGGTCGACAGTCGAGCGCTTTAACACATGACCGTCTGATTCCCGTCCCTCCCTGCTGTAGCCAGCCCCGCAGCGTGAAAATTCTACAGCAGGGGCCAGGCCAATAGCAAAGGGGGTCCAGGAAATAAATGTTACTATGTAGAGCAAACAAGCAGAGGGGGCCAGACAAAACGCATGGGGGGCCCGGCCCCCAGCCCCCCTCCCCGCCCGCTACGGGCCTGGCCGTTAGCTGTCTCGTTAGACAGAGACGCCTGTAATTCAAATGTGGGATCTTTTTTTTTCCAAGGCAGAGGAATTGACCTCATTCAAACAAACCTCGTCTTCCCTTTCAAATCAAAGGCAGAGGAATTGACCTCATTCAAACAAACCTCGTCGTCCCTTTCAAATCAAAGGCAGAGGAATTGACCTCATTCAAACAAACCTCATCGTCCCTTTCAAATCAAAGGCAGAGGAATTGACCTCATTCAAACAAACCTCGTGGTCCCTTTCAAATCAAAGGCAGAGGAATTGACCTTATTCAAACAAACCTCGTCGTCCCTTTCAAATCAAAGGCAGAGGAATTGACCTCATTCAAACAAACCTCGTCGTCCCTTTCAAATCAAAGGCAGAGGAATCGACCTCATTCAAACAAACCTCGTGGTCCCTTTCAAAGGAATGCATTTGCATGTAAAAAAAAATATCACAAGGATCGTTTCTATTGAACCTATATCATAAACTCTGGTATGTAAAAAGCAGTGAAGTAATGACTAGAATAGAAAGTATGAGCAGGGACGTCATATGAATAACGTGGACCCTAGTCACTTTTGGGTGGACGGATGGCCAAGTGGTGTAGGGCGCTTGACTGTCGACCTGAGAGTCCCGGGTTCGAAACACAGTGAGAACCAAGGTAATTTTTCCAGGTCAAAATATGGTGTTAAGTCCCCCCCAGCTTCAATTGGGTACCTGGCATTAGTTAGGGAAGTAGGCTGGGCCGTGGATACAGAATCAGATGAACTCTGCTACATTTCATCTGCCTCGATGGCTTATTAAGCTAAGGGAACATTTTAGTCACTTTTGATAAGGTGGCTCCACTCTAGAGAAATGTTAGTAGTTACTGTACATTACTATTTTAAATTTCTTCCTTGGACTTCATAACGCGCATACGTTGTCTAAAGCATAATAAGCCGGGGGGGGATTGTATAAAAGAAGTCAAGCGCAGTGGACTTACTATTCTATGTGATTATGGGGTACATTCAGGCTCGTAGCGTGCGGGGGGGGGCTAGGGGGCCGGGCCACCTGCTTTATGTCTGGTCCACTCTGCTTATTTGTTCTACTTAGTAAAATGTATTACCTGCCCCCCCCCCGCTATTATCTGGCCCCTGCTGTAGAATGCCTGTCCCTGCTGTAGAAATTTCACGCTACGGGGCTGGGTACATTCAAGGTCGTACTAGTCTAAGCGTTTATGGGGTACATTCAAGGACGTGCTAGTCCAGAATGACACGGCGCGCATTCGTCATGGAACTTTTGGGTTGGGAGAAATATATATATATATATATATATATATATATGTATATATATGTGAATCAATAAAGTTAAATAAATCGATACATTCTAATCAATAAAAGGAGTTATGCGATTTATAATTAGGCTATATGTAAAATTATAGATGTACACAACATGGGCGTCGCTAGGAATTTTTCCAGGGGAGGGGGGGGCAAATATTTTCCAGGTGGGGGGGGGGCAATTAACAACTTTATGACTTTTTTTAAATGTAAGGGGGGTGGAGCAAATGCCCCCCTCTTATATGACATTTTTTCAAAATGTGGGGGGGGGCAAGGGGGGGCAAATGCCCCACCCCCCCATGAATACGCCCATGGTATACAACACAAATGCAATAATGTAATCATGTTTGATTAGCTGTACAGTGTTGAGCAAGTCAAGCTACCGGTTTTGAACAGTATTGTAGAAACAAAGCTACGGGCTTTTTACATACCAAAACGTCAGTGGAGTACTCATTGCTCCAACAACTTCACGTTTACCCCCCCCCCTACCCCATTTGAGGTTATTAACCCCAGGTTTGCCAGCCCCTGGCCTAGAGCGAAGATCCAGTTACATGCATTACCATACAAATGGTCTTTCTTCTGAATAATTCATCGTAAATAGTAATTACCCATTACTGGGCTACTTTCGCTACATCCTCTTGGTTGGTGCGTGTATCAAAACTTTATCTCGACACGTGGTATTTATAAATACCATGCACATGACATGTATATCTGAACAGGTGAAAGGAAAGCTGGTTTTGGGGGGGGGGGTAAATATTTTTCAGGGAGAACGAAATTAAGGGAAAAAAACAAACAGAAAGTAGGTCATGATGCAGGAAAGGCATTGGAAAAAAAAAGGGTGGTAATAAGATGATGTAAGAGGACTGACAGGTTATGATTCCGGGGGGGGGGGGGTAAATGACACACAGTTTGCTATATGTAGTTCATATCAACAAATGGATTTGTATAACTCCGTTGTACACTAGTCGTTATGTTATGTAAAATAAAGAGTTTGACATGTGTCCGAGGTAAGACCTGGGAGTTTTTCCGTTGACCTGACATGTGTAACAAAAAAATCCGATCTAAAATGGTAACCTTCGACCTTAACCCAACCTTTTTTTTTTCAAATGGATTACTACGATGTTGATATGTACAAGGGGCAATAATGTATGATTTCTTTCCCTTTTTTTATTCTGAGATTTTTAGAGCATTTTCGAAAAAAAATGCTCTATTGTCCCCGTTTTGTCTGTCTGTCTGTCCGTCATCACCCTAGATCTCAACAACCATAAGTCCTAGACCCATGATGTATATATCATTTTGTAGGTCTTGGCCTGCCAAGAAATGACTTTTTTCCATTTCGCGATCTGACCTCTCAGGGCCGTAAAAGGGGTCTTAGTACCGTTTTTTGCTATGTAAGCTATATTAATAAAGAGATATATCTCAACAACCATAAGTCCTAACCCATGATGTATATATCATTTTGTAGGTCTTGGCCTGCCAAGTGTACATCAAAAGTCCATTTTGCAATAGGACCTCTGAGGGCCGGGCTTCAGGGCTCCTAAGGGGCTTATATATTATATATACACCTTGTACGTTGAGTAACCCATTCATTTGGTGCGAAATACTGCAGCACGTAGTTTCACCAAGATTTATTAAGAAACTCATCAAATGAAATAGTAAGCTTGTGTTCTGAGTTTAATTGAAAGTATCAGAGCTATGCAACAATTGACGGAGTTTTCGGACGATTAAATGACTATAATTTCGAATGTTTTCAATTATGAGTCCTATTTCAGTAACCACAAACCACTTGTAGTTAGATTTAAGAGAAAATAATTTTTGTTCAAATATAAAGAAACGTCTTTATAATATTTTTTTACAGATATATGCATTACACAATTGAATTTATAAACATTTCCAAAATTTACAAATATTTACTGAAAGTAACATACGTACTGATACATAACAAGAAAATGCGCTAACACGTCCTGTGTCCAGAATGGAACAGGCTTAATTGCTTGTTTTCCTTTTATACGTTTATTTACCATAACTGTAAATTGTTTATGTTTAGTTGACTAAATGTCTATGTTAATTATTTAGTGAATAAAAACAAATTTAAAAAATAAAAAAAAACAAGCAATTAGTAATGATTTGAAATGAATTTATTTAATACATGAAATGTTGTCCCAAAGAACATAACAGAACAATGAAATTGGATATTATATGTTTACATGGACCACAATTAACTCAGAAAATTTTCCACTCTGCTTCTTTAATTAAACAAAATATGTTGTAGCAATGATAAGAGAAAATAAACATGTACCAGTAGATCTTAATTATTTTATTGTTGTTTTTTTGTATGTGTCATCTACAAACAATATTGTTATGGCATAATAAAGAAGACCAAGAAATTTCTGTTTTAAAAACGGATGTTATGGTAATGATACATTAAACATATGAGTGATTTAGCTAATTGGCAGTGGTGACATTTATTTTAAGGGATGGCTAAAGCATCATTGCTGATCTCATGACTGAGTTGAATCTGAAGGTCACTCAGTTTCCTCTTTAGAATGGCCAGACTTGAGAAAAGAATGGTTTCTGGTTTCAATGTGCCAATAGATTCCACATTGAAAAAGAACTTGTTTGGCTTGCCAAACAAATCAAATGGGGCTTCCACTGTGATGCAAAAACGAATAAATAAATTAATTAATTACATTTCAGTGAATTTAAGCCAGATTAGTAAGTATCTAATTTAAAAAAAAAAAAAAAAAAACTTACATTGGTCATCTGCAAGCTCAGTATATTCACTTTTTGGCCTAAAATCCAAATAAGAAAGCGCATTTGAATTTTTTCTAACTAAGAAATGTAATAGCTTTCTCTGACTTTTGTACATTTCTTTTTTAAATATAGCAATCAGAAATTACTTTCTTTAATTTAAATAATTTTTGTTCTTCAAAAATGCATTTTGATTAAGAAGTGTTTAACATTATTTTGTAAGGTAATTTCATTTATTTAAAAAAGTTCAAATTTTTTGCTGACAAAGACATACCATTCTTCTGGTTTAGGATATGTTGTATGTCTAAGAGCATTGTCAGGATCATATTCAAATGAGACTCCGGCAGTTGGATTCCATTTTGCATGTTCCTTGGCAAATCCTTTTCTTGCATAGGCTCTTATCTTCAGTTCCTGGCCTTTACGCAGTTTGGCAATAAGAATATCTGTAAAATGAAATTTTTAAAATGTTAAAGTCAAGCTAATGACAAAGTATTACCTCACAATTATTGAGAGTTTCCCAATGCTAAAAGACATAATAAAAACTACAAGCATTTCTGTAGGACATGCTGACAGATGAAAATATCTGACGAACAGTAGTAGAAAAGGCGCAATAGCTGCTGTGCTTTTCAAAAGAGCAATAAAAATTAAGCTAGGCTGAAATATATTCTACAGATCTAGAAAGTCAAAACTGTTTGAAGCTGAAGTAAAAATAAAAATGTGTGTCATCAATTCACATATAAACACTGGAGGTGGGAGGGGGCGTTCTTAATTATCAATGACCTAGTATAACAGTCAACTATTTTGTATGTTTAAAAAATGTGTCTTGAGAAAAAGCCTCACTAATGGAACAATATCACACACTGTCCTAAATATCCATCTTAAATCTAAAATATGTTTTATTTGTATAATGTTAAATACTGCAATTAATTAATCTTAACCTTAAAAGGATATCCACATTTTTTTCTTTGTTAATAACTACAGAGAATTTAAACACTGACCCTCTGTCTCTTCATATTCATTGGCTTCCTGACGAGTTCTGGATGTTACCTGAACAACAAAAAAAAAGTATTCAGTAACAATATTGTTTAATGAAATACGCTCACTGATTTATTGAGGTCATTTATATTTCAGATACAATCACTCATGTGGGGAGACTCATTGATAGAAAGAATAGAGAAACCCTTATGGGATCAGAAAAGGCAGTTTGATGTCATAAACAGAAAAATAGTTCCAATATGCAAGGAAGTTTCTAAACTTTTCCATTTATGTCGCAGATATATTCTCAGTCTTGTTCCACTATGTCATTTAGATAAGGTAAATGGATAAGCATCTAATAATAGATATTATGGGCCATAAGAAAAAAATACTGAGGTATATTATGTAGCTTTTGATGTAGCTATTTTGTTTTAATAGGCAAGAATAGGCTATAAAACACAAGGGTAAGTCAAATGGTACAATTTTTTTAGGTGTGTGTGGGGGGGGGGGGGGAGGGGGTCTTGAGATAATTGAATTTACTTGTTAGCTTAGAACAATTATAAAGTGCTTGTTAGTTAGTGAGCCTAAATTAATGATTAAGTGCTTTCACAAGCTACTTCCAAAGATGAGCAGATTTTGCAGTACATAATTTGATAAATGTTCATAAAAAATATTAAAAAAAATAGTTTTATGTTATTATATTACAAAGGATTTTGGATCAGATCTGAATATTTTAAAAAATCATAAAGGTCAATTTCTTAATGTCTGAATGCCCAGAGGATCAGTCAAATTGTGACTGCAACATTATATTGATGTTATGGATTTTTTCACACTTAGCACGATGTTAGAATTACTATGGTGGAAAACAACTGAATTATTAATGTTTATGGCTTTGGATATTCACAATATTTATCTTATCTAATAAGATAAATTTTTATTATTTTATTATTTTTTCTATGATAATTCAAGTCCTGATTAAAGACTCAGAAACAAACAGTATTGTTTGTTAGTAACATTTATTTCTGTTTTAGGCACATTTCTCATTGCCACTGCCTTTTATGATCAGCAAAAATATTTTGAAGCTAAATTTTGAAGATTTTAGAATAAATCCTATGAAAGTCCAAGCAGAGAATCTTCGACTCAACAGTTACATTGCAGAGTATATACACTCTGGACAGGAAGTGATGTTAATGGTGCACAAAAAAGATTCTTGCCAAGGTGAAAAAAAAAATTGTTTTTTTTTACATTACAATAATTAACATCATGATAAAAACAGTCTTTAAAAAAATCTCTAAATGTGTTTGCCAATTTTTTCTGAGATAATAAAAGTGGTAAATTCTAATAGTTCCATTTTACTATTAATTTCACAGTTATCAGTACTAACACATGCAATATGTTAGCAATGTTTGAAGACCATGGTCTGCTGTGCTATGTCTTAGATCCCACCATATCACTGGAAGAAATACTAAATACTCTTAGAAGAACAAACAATACTTTGACAGACAATTTTGCATGGAAAGTGAGCTATATTTAAATAAGCACATAGAAAAACTATCTACATTAACTACACTCTATATGTTATGTCTAAAAGTATGTCATAAATTTGTATTTTTTAAAAAATGTAATAATTCAAATGTCTTTTTTTTTCTTAAATTACCATTGCTTTCATATTTACCGGGGTATCTTAGGTTGTTGAAGTTATAGCAAAGTACATAATGTTGAATGCCATGACTTCAGACTGCATACTTCGCACATCAATGATTAAAGTAACTAAACTTTATACAAAGGTTTATGTGGAGAGTTTTAGCACTGTTATCAAAAAAGTAAAACAAAGGCCACCAGAGTTAATGAATGGAGCTTTTCATCAAGAAAAAACATCCCTCTGGTTCTTGGGTTAGTGTATTCCAATTCAATTGGACTTCATGGAGCACTAAATTCATGAGTCTTAATCTTGCAGACCTCTAAATTCATGAATTTATTTCCATGGAGAACAAATTTAATGTTTTTATACATGTGTATTACTGTTATATATGTGTAATATTTAATTAAACAAAATCAAATATAAGGATTTAAAATCAATAATCCATTTTACTCGAGCACATGATTGCTTTTTAGGTAAAAATTCAAGAATTTATAATAGTTTTTATTGTTAGTCATAAATAAATATGATTAGGGCTCAGATTTTCATGAAAAATCTTTTTTAATAAAATCTAAATCATTCTTAGGCAATTTAACAATATTGCACTGGGTCTGAACACAATATAACAATTGATCATTTATTCATCATAAAAAAGTAAAAAAAAATTAATTTTCTCATCAAAAATAAAGTTTTGTTTCAATTTATTACAAACCCATCCCCACAGTCTGATTTTTTAAAAATAAGGCAGCTTATACATAAATACCAAAAAGCAATAATATGTGGGGGAAAATAATTGGTGAGTGGAGGATAGGAGTCACTAGTGCACTTATCCTTCACTCCACCTCCTGGACGACTAAAGTTTTCAAAGACAGTCTTTAAAAATGGAATGTATTTCATAAAATACATAATTTTGTTTTTATATTTCTTTAAGTATTTGCATTTGAAACCAGCACATAGAACTTACATAAAGTGGTAATGATCTTGTTAGCACTCACAAACATAACAAACTGGAGTTATATTCTTAAAAAGCATACAACACATTGTATTAAGTATAAGTAAATATGATGTAATACAGATTTTTTTGGCTTAATTATAAGCGTGTTTCAAATTAAAACTTATAAAATACCAAACATGTTATCTGCAATTTTTTTTTATATTGGCTATTTTACGTGGCATATTTTTTAATAAGTCATTGCCATCTTTTTTAGGGCTTAAATGCATGTCCACTTCTACCTTTTTTAGGTCATAGAAATACAAGCTTTAAATATGATTAACTAAGGAAAACAAATAATGTCTAACTTGTTCTGCAGACCACTAATTGCCCACAGTCCACAGGTTGCCGACCATGTTCTAATGACCCATTTACTTGTTTAGTTGTCGATTTCTTAAAAAATAAATAGATATATTTGTAATAACTATAAAATCTTTTAATATATGCAAACAATTTGGGACCTTTATTAGCTTTTTTTCATATAACTTATATTTTATAAAAAAACAAATTGTTTCCTTTTTCAACAGTATTATTTCAAATCATTTTCTCAGTAATGCTGAAAGAAAACAATTCTTCTTTGATAATAATGCCATTTGATGAAATATAAAGTAAATAGCCTTGTAAGTCAGGTACATCAGAACAGACTAAGTGTAGAATTCACCAGTCTCTGTAGCCACTGCATATTAAAATGTTTCATGGCGAGCACAACATCCAGCTGTCTTTACTTCCCCAAATAAAGTCAGGTACCCACTTAAAGCTGGGAGGACCTGTGGGATTTTTAAACCAACTTTCACCAGTACCTACAAAAATTCCATTGGTTTTCACAGAAGATCAAACCTTAGACCCTCAGGTTTACACAGCTCAACCATCCATCCCCTCCAATTGAAGCAGCTTACAATTAAACTATTGTCACAATTTTGCATAATATTTTCCACTGTAATAATATGTTTCATTTAAAATACACCACTTGGTGTGTTAATAACTCACACATTTAACATATTCCTTCACAAAATAACAATTTAAAGTATCTCAAGAAAGGTTTTAAATTATTAATATATCATTAATATGTAAAATCTAAAATTGGCTTGTAAATATGTGAAATACTTTTTTCTTTAGCCAGTGCTTTAAATTGTGTAGTCAAGGTTCAACTGTAAAATAAAAGTTTTATTTATCTTTCAGGAGTTATTTTGAGAGAAATGCTGCCAGGAATATCTTCAAATCAAACTAAACAGAATTTTAAAAACTTAATGGAAAAATGTCTGAAACCTGATCCTGATCATCGACCAAATGTAAAATTTATTTTGGATCTTGTAAAACAAAACATCTGATGGCAAAATTCAGAGTTATGAAAATGGACAGTCAAAAAAATTCAAGACGCCAAGAGTCATGAATAGGAAAAATATCTTCCCCCAATCATTATTTGAGAGTTTAAATAAGAAATTTTAAAAGTATAACTTAAAAAATTGTCCTAGAAACACAAACATTGTTGAAACACCATAATTTACTATACCAGTAGAAAATAAAAATGTTGACCATGTGTAAATTATAAAATTAATTAATAATTTTTTTTAATGTTTCACTCACTGGAATGACTTTAGGATTGCTTGGTATTAAATCTGCACTAGTAACATGGCGAGTTTGATCATCTGTACACTTAACATCCAGCGTGAACTCCACAGAACAGTTGTTACAAAACTCTTCACAAGTGCAATCCTGGAAATATGGTTAACACTTAAAGTAGAAAAACATGGAAACTACTTTTTTTTTAAATGTTAAACAACAATTACAAAAAAAAAAGAACTTCCATGTCAGAAAAAGCATAATAAAAAATAAAAATGTATCATTGACCTTTCTTCTAGTAACAAAAAAATGTTCTACAAATTAAATCAAAAGTATTATTACATTAAAAAATAGAAAACTAGAAAATCTAATCTACCAACTTGATATAACTAAGATTAATATGGTGTAGGAAAAAAAGAGCCATTGGTGATAATGATGAAAGAGCAAGAAAAGAAACTAAAATCAATATTTTTGCTTATTAATGAGTAAATATGGCTCAAACAAGAGTGAAATATTACTATATTGTGTAAAAGCAAAACAAAAGAAAAACTACACAGACGATTTTAAAATCCTCAGAAATAATATATAATAAACGCAATGTACTTTCTCTCAAGCCACCTATGCCCTTACCTTTACCAAGTGACATTTTCCATTACAAGAAAAGTAAGAAGCTTTCAAGAATATTTCAATCTATAAACCTAGAAGGCCTTTCAAACCAAATCTTAACTTTTCTCTGATAATTAGAACTTAATAAAAAGTATTCCTACCCTGGAATACTGCATTGATTCAACAACCTCTTCACTTGTCAAGGGAATTAACCCAAGTCTGTGAGCTATGAATTCATCAAACAACACTGTGGAATTGGCTTCAATCTGGACCCAGTCAATGGCTAAATAAAATAATAGCAAAGTTAACAAATAGAATTGTTTCTTTTAATAATTATATATGAATTTTGTTTTCAACTAAGAGAGCATTCATGAAATAAAAGCACATAAGATAGGATAAATGGATTTTTTCTTAAAACCTGTATCTCTATTATGATAATTTTATGATAAACTTTTTAAGGTAAAGATTCTTTATGTGTATCCCAGATAATATTCAGTTAAAAAATATGCTTTTACACATCTAATTTAATCTTTTATTTTTTAATATATAGAAAGTAGAATTCTAAAAAAAAAAGTTTTAGATGTATTTCATTTAATTAAATATAACTTAATCATGAGATAATCATTAAATAACATGCCCATAGTTGGAACTTCAGCTATACAAACTCGTCTTACTGCATTGGCCACACTGCGAAAAAAAAAAAGGTCATTACTATTTTACTTGAAAGTATTCAAAGAGCTTAAGTTATAGCACACGTAAGACATAACATACAGATTCTACCAACAAGAAAAATTTATTTTCATCTGAGGGCTTTTTATGATGCTATAGAACTTTCAGACAGTTAATTTTTAACAACAAATTTTGAATAACAGCCTTATAAAATCATTATTAAGTGAAAAATCTGTTGCTATTTATTTGAAGAATAAAATCTGGATGGCCTTTCCCAAAGCAAACCACCCTATTGAATGTATACTTATAAAATCCTCTCTTAAAACAAATAGTATAGTCTTCCTAATATTATTTCTATAATATCCTAAATTAAAAAAACAACCTCCTTCCTTTTCCAAAAAATAAAATGGCATCATTAAAGTACATGCAGGATTATCTTTAATGTGGGGCATAGTGCAATAAACAAATGAAAAATGCACTACATTATAGAGTCCTATTATTTTGCTGCAAAATACCCTAGGTCCTAGATGTGGTTGGAAAAAAATTACCAGAACATTTTTTAAATTGTTGGCTAAAAAACAGAAAAAAAATAATTTTATAGACAATTTTTTTTGGCTCAGATTTTAACAATTTCTGTATATTAAATAATTATTACTGAAAAACTTGGACATTGGGCTATCTATGAAAATCTTTTATTCAAATATCAGTTTAGATCCCATTATTGTAAAAAGAAAAATTAACATTAAATCAGGAATGTTTTGGAGTAAGGTGACATTTTTGTTGAGCACATGGGAAAGACCATCCTCATATATTACAATGTTGTCATTATTGAACAGCAATGACCTATACTATTTTAAAAAATTAATAATAAATTATCCATATTATTATTCATAATAGCCTATTATAAATAGGCTGTTGCTAGCCTAGATTTTTATATAAGAATATATTTATATAAGAAAGAATCTTGAGATAGTAAATTAGACTAACATTTGTATTAGTATTAGACGATTACTCATTTACTTTTACTACTGCTTCTAATACAAGTACCTTCTAAAAGCCTGAACTTATGTAATTGTTATAAAATAGAATAGTATATTTTATTATTGGCATGGCATTGGTTGGAGTATTGGTGAGTAATATAGGTGGTTTGTTACATTTTAATACCTCAAATCTGTATCTTCAATAATAAATTTAATATTTTCATCTGTTAACTGTGTGAGAGATACTGTAGGTTGATTGGCGTATGGCATGATGTCGATTAAAAGTTAAACAAGAAATACGTTTACGAAGGATTTAGCTGAAAATGTAAAAAGATGAAAATAAGAAAATGAAAATAAACAGGGACAGTTACTCTATTTTACTGATATTACGGTGAAGTCTAAATATGTATACATAATAGAATGTGATTTGCCATGCGTCAATATAATATTGAAACTTAAGTAAAAAAGCCTCTTAACGCATATAATTAATAAACAGATAATTAATCATTTCCGAACTTAATAAATATAAGCTAACTGTAATATTAAATGAATGACTTGATGAATCCGAAATTGAAAATATTATATTGTCTGCCTATATTTGTTTAGCACCGTCATGGAAATTTAGCAAAATAACAGAAAATGTCTTCGTTTTCCGAGTCCAATTTAGTTAAAAAGTTTAATGAATTAAACAATACACAACAAAGTATTCAGACACTTTCTCTGTGGCTTATACACCACAAAAAACATTCTAGGACTATAGTACAGATATGGTATAGGGAGCTAGAAAAAGGTTAGTTATATCATATGGATTGAGTTGTAATTGTGTTAACCTGAAACATATACAGAACATGAGAACAGTACTAATAGTATAACTAGTGTGTAAAATACTTACAAATACTTACTTCAGTTTTTAAAAACGTGGAAATTATTGATACAGTAATATGGAGCTCATTAAACCATTTCCAAAAAAAAACAGAAAATGTACAAGCGAAGTTTTGACATTTTTAGTGTAGGAAAAAACATGCATGATGATGATGACAATATCTTGAATATGGTTTAATTTGTGTAAAAAAAATTGTATTTTCAATTTTGTAGTAAAAAGTGTAAAATAGTTATAACTTTGAAACCATTCGAGATACTGTGATGAATTGAGTTTATTCTAGATTTACACATATACTGCATAATGATTTAAATAAAATGATAATAAGATTTAAATATGTATTAAGTTATTTTTTGTATAGCAAGCTTTAAGTCTTGTTCTAGAAGTGAGAAGGGTGTCCCTAAATTAAAATTTTTGTTTGGTGAACTTAATTTAATTCAAATTATCCACAAAACTATTTTTTAAAATTATGATTTGCCTACCTTTTCATATAGGAGGTTAATATTAATTACCAGAGATATTCAAAGTACTGTCCATGTAAGTACAACTACAAGTACCAAAAATGCAAGTACATGTAATGATTGAGTACAAGCAGGGCAGTGCCTTAATGTGGTGAAAGGGGGTGCATAATATCCTGGCAGCAGCCTTTGAAGAGTGGCAGATCTTGTCTTGTAGTGGTAGACTTAACTTTAAATCAAAAACAAATTATTTTCTACAGCTTAATAAGAAATAGTTATCTATTTATGAGCTTGTCTTTAAAAATTCAATATGCCACCTTACCACCCACTGAAGCATATTTTTAAAATACATTTATTTACCAGTCTACCCTGTTTGCAATTTCTCTTCAATTGCCCACAAATTACTTTTTTAGCCGGAATTTAGGTCATATTTAATGAAACTTTTAAACAATGCAAGTGAATGGAAATAAGCACAGTGAAGATGAAAAAAGTGGTCAACACCACAGTGACATGACAGCAAATTAGAGCTAGCCCTGCAAAGATAAAGATATTTAAGATGCATGGCCTCTACATGTATAACTGAAATATTCATTTGAATAGCAACAGCAATAGCTCCTATGACCAATCTTGACAATATCTTCAAAAGAAGGAACACCTTTAGAGCAAACACATGTTCTATAGATGTTAGTCCTAGAAAACTGCATGCTGATGTAGAAAGATCTACAGTTAAGTCCCAGAGGAAAAGTGTCGAAATTTCATATGTGGATCTTAGAACTAAATCCTATGTAAGAAATTATCTAAGCATCCTTGTGACACCCAAATTACTCCTGGTTACTGCAGATAAGCAAAAGCTTACAAGGTTCAGCCCTGTCTCACGTCACAATACCGTCTGCAAAACTTAAATGCAGGGAGCCTTGGAAGCAGTTCGTCGTTGAGGCCATCCTTGAAAAAAACATAGTAAACATGCCTATATGGAACATTAAACAGTGGATTAAAGTAAGGAGATCTATCTACTGCAGTGTCTCTGAAATCATTCCAACCACAAAATTTGGTCATGGACAAATTAAAGAAATGTAATGATCTGGTTAAACTGGTGTTTTTTTTTTTTTCAAATACCATCCTCATCTTTTTTTTACTTAAAAAATTACATTAATACTTATGTGTGTTATTAACTGTTATCAATCAGTGTGAAATTGCCAACATATGCATTGTAAATAATTGTTAGATTTCTTAATATTACCATTGTCATCATCTAGCACTTTAAATTTCGAGTGAAATGTAGCTGCTTTTTAAAATTGTAAGCAATACTAAATAATTAGCTAATTTAGCCTTAACCCTTATGCCAATTCTGCCGAGATTTTGGCTCCTTATTGTAGGCTATGCATGATAATCACACACTCGCCTTCTGTGGGGTTATATACTCTTGGGTCCCTCAGAGATCAATGCATTAGAATGGATCTGACATGCTGTATAGTATTATGACAATGCCTGGGATTTTTATGTTTTTTACAAGTGAAGCAGTAAAATTCATTAATTCAAATGAGGATACGTTCTATGATATAGTAAATACGAAATTAAAAATTTGGTTCCATTCTGATTGATTTGTTTTAGGTCTATGAGTTTTAAATGCAATAAATATACCATGTTTTTAATTATCTCAGCTCCATTCAAAATACATTTTTATAAATCAAAAATACCTATAGATATAGGCCTATTCCATATTAAAGTTTTTTGTTTTTTATTGATAATGTTTATTCAAAGGTATATAAATTATTTTCAGGTTTTAAAACAATTGAATACCTAAATCCAGATAATTTAAACAAAAAATCAGCAACATACATTCTCATGGTCATAAAGAAGTGGCATGCATAGTTGAGCAATATCAGGTTCAAAGATACAGATTTCTTTGCTTCAAACCAAACACGAATTCTTACCCACATAATTTCTTCTTTAAATACATATAAAGTTAATTTTGGAGTTAATTTTTTAAATTTATTTTTTAATAATATTGCTTAAATTTGTATTTTTTTGAAAGCTAAACCAAGTAAACGTTTAACATTCGTCTACTTGGCCAATGATGTGATACAGAACAGTAAAAAAAAAGGTCCAGAGTTCAGTAAAGATTTTGCTCACATTTTACCAGATGCATTTACTCAGGCAGCCAAGTTAGTTTCAGTATTTTAATTAATTTCTATTTGTTTTATTTAGTAATCCTTTAAAATATCATCTCAAAGAGTTTTTACACAGTTAGTAATAAATTTAATTTGAGAACCATTTGTTTCATACAAACATACTCACATTTATTTACTTATAATATTTTTAGAGAGTCTGATGGAAAAATGAAAGCATCTCTTACTCGAGTGGTAACCATTTGGAAGGAGCGGGGTGTTTATGATAAAGCTTTCATTAAAAAATTAAAATTATGTATTGGAATGAGTAAGTATGTTTGTTTGTTTTTTTAATTTCTTTTTTAATTATGAAATCTTTCATGCCTGGCTTTTAATTAGGTGGTCTTCACTTGAAATTAAACATGAAAATTCTTTCTGTAACTAGGTTTCATTGTGCCATTTACTTTCTCTCAGTAATGTTTGATAACAATGAGAGTTGGATACCTAACCTTCTCTATCAGGATGCAGATTTTGGCAGCAATCACTATATGGCCTGTGGGACAGAGGGTCGAGTGGTGTAGATACTCGCCTGTCGACCTGAGAGTCCTGGGTTCGATCCTCTGTTAGATGAATTCTACTCTTCATCAGCCCTGATGACCCGCTAGGGCTAAGGGAACTTTACTATGTGGCCTGAACTACGGATGCAGATATTTAACATTTCACTTCAGCAATAGATTTCTATACCTTATTCTAAATGTATCTTGAAGAAACCTATATTTTCGTGTAGACTTATCATTTCTACAAAAAATCATGTTAGAATTTTTATTTGTTTCTAGACAGTTGTTTTTTTTTAATATGTATTTGGTGGGTTAGTGTGAAAACTACACATTTTCTCTGGTTGGAAAGCCTGCAAAAAGGCTACTTTTAATACAGGCTCAAGCTCAAAAACCCCCATTAACTGAAGGTCCAAATCATGAAACATTTTTTTTTAAGGTAAACAATATGTTTTTTTTTTCCAAAAAAAATATTACATAAATTAAATTTTATTCAAATCTTAAAAACATTGTATAATATCTTAGACTACCAAAATACCAGAAATATCAAAGTTCGATGAAATAAATTCCTACCCCACCTAGATTTATTTTAAAACTAGCTGTTTTCATTTTTGACTTAAGAAATAATTTTATTTAAACTTTTTTCAGAAATAGCCTTTAAAAATACAAATACTGTACACATTTTATTATGTCCAACTTAATTTAGGAAATATAAATACAACATGATTTCACACACTTTTAAAAAAAAAAAATCATTAACTTAAATTATGAATTCTTCATCTTCTTCCTTTCAACTTCAGTAGGAGATAAGGTCCCAAATTGATCATGCCAGTGGACAGTTCTGAGCATTCTTCTTGAGTTGGGTGCATGAAATTCTTGCTTCTTCTCTTGACCTGTAGGTTCCATTCCAAGGCCTCCTGTTTAGTAACATTGTCAGCTGGTTCTCTTAGAGAGTGCCCTTTTTCTTTGTTTTTTTTTTTATTTCTTGGATAATGGGCAAATTGAAATTTCTTTTACAGTTTTATGTTGGGAATCTTTTCTGGCCATCTGATGTTAGAGTTATCTATTAGTAAATGCCTGTAATCTGTTTGTAACAATTATTTAAACTTGTCACATAATTATAATTTGTTCATTAATAAATAATTCCATAAACTGGTGCGAATTGTTGGTTTAAGATGAAGAGGCAAAACTAGCATGTTTTCAGAATATGCCTTAGTAAATTGTTCCTCATTTTTGCACTTATTCTTTTTTTTCTTCTGTATTAGTTCATTTTATTTCTTTCATGAAAACATTGAACACAAAAACATAGCTTTTTTTTTTTAACCGATAATGAAACAAACAAAATTGGGTAAAGAAAATCATGTTGACATGTTGCTTTGCAGAGTTAAAATATTTAATTTTCTTTATTTGTAAAGAAATAATGAATAAAACACAATTTATCTTAAATTACTCAAATTGTTTAGAATTCAAAATATTTGTGCTAACTTATTCATTTTGTAGATGCACAAGTAGCGACCTCATCAACCGTTCTACAAGTACAGCCAAGTACAAAGCCAACTGTCAAATCCAATAAACCAGAAACAGCTGTAAAAATTGGTAAATTTTGAATTATCACCCGACTTCGACAACTTTTGTATTTATTTAATGAGCACTAGCTATAATGCCCGGCAGTGTGTGGGAAATCTAGGTGTGACACCCCCCTCCTAAATGATTTTAACTTTTTTTTATGTATAATTACTTTTTTAGTATGCCCTTACACAAAGTAACACAAAAGTTGAACAAAAATTGTAAAGAAAATAGAAAAAATGAAATAAAACATGAAATATTCATAAAAGCATATAAATATGGTTTAATGCGCAGGTGTTAAAAAATTTCATTTAACCATGTTCTACTAGGTCAGTAATTAGAAAATTAAGCACTGTAATATTAAGAGAGAAAAAAAAATATTGCAGAGTTATCTAAATGTATCAAACAGAATAATAGATAAATCATTCATAAAAGTATACAAGTACGGCGGCAATGTAAATCATGATGTATTGACCGGGAATACAAAGATTAATGTTAAGAAAAGCATCCATTGAATAGTATGTAAGAGTTTAAATAATGTATCTATGAAGTGGATATTAGTAGATTTATAATGTCATTATCAAAAGTCATTTAGAAATGTG
This sequence comes from Bulinus truncatus, assembly GCA_021962125.1. Taxonomy (NCBI): domain Eukaryota; kingdom Metazoa; phylum Mollusca; class Gastropoda; family Planorbidae; genus Bulinus; species Bulinus truncatus. Next base: position 5,290,534 of record JAGDYQ010000049.1, read on the forward strand.
CTCAGCTTAAAATTATTAAAATTAATTCACCTTATCAATTCTCCAAATTCAAATATATATTATTAATACATATAAGTGAATTATAATTTTTTTGCTACATATTGCTATGCCTCAACTTCATACACACCCATACCCCTGAGATGAATGAAAAAAATCACTACTTTTGTACAATGCCTACACAATGATATTCCTGTCGTTCACCCCTGCCTTAGGCTGCCTTGATATGAGGAATGAAATAGTATCATTCACTACATTTATTTTCGTACCCGCACAGTGACCTTCGGCTTCGGTTTTAGTGGAAACTGCTGACACCATCAGCGTGGGTGGTCTGTCTATAATTGGCATTGTGCTGAGATTAAAGGGACACTCAGAGTAACAGACTGGTCAGTCACACGCAAAGAAGACACACAGTGAGACGGGTAACAGAGAGGGAGAAACGCACTTTATACATCGACTGAATAAATCTTATATTATTATTTAACTAACAAACCCATGTGTCCTTGAGTGCTACCTCAAAGTCTTATCATTTATATGAATCTTTTAATTAATTTTACATTAAGCTAATAACAGTTTATTCTATTTGTAACCAATCATTACATTAAAAATATCCAGTATCTGTCAATAATATTGAAAACTATGAAGACCTTTTTTTATCAATTTCTTTATATTCCAGAATTGGAATTCTGGTTTTCCAGATACATCACTATAAACAAACAAACCCACCTTCCTATTTAATTATATATATATAGAGAGAGATACTATTGGTGATGAGTATATCTAAATTGTAATAAATGTCTTCCATTCCAGAGCCTAAGAAGCCTAAAAAAAATGAGCCAGAGTATTCCCTACGGCAAGAAGTGGAAGCTATGGGTGTTCAATTGCCAGAAAATGTAGATGTAGGAATATTTAGTTTCTCTTTTTACTTTTTTTAGAGCATTTTTGATAAAAAAAAAATGCTCTATTGTCCCCGTTTTGTCTGTCTGTCTGTCATCACCCTAGATCTCAACAACCATAACTCCTAGACCCATGATGTATATATCATTTTGTAGGTCTTGGCCTGCCATGTGTGCAGCAAAAGTTCATTTTGCGATCTGACCTCTGAGGGCTGGACATCAGTTTTTTACCGTTTTTTACTATATAAGCTATATTAATAATTATGTCATTTTCATGGCCCCATTCTACACCTTATACGTTCAATAACCCATTCATTTGGTGCGAAATACTGCAGCACGTAGTTTCACCAAGATTGACGTTTCACCAAGATTGACGTCACACGTGTTCTGCGCAGTAGAGTATTTATTCTTCAGCCACAATAAACATCCTTTACAATTACACAATTGAATTCATAAACATTTCCAAAATTTACAAATATTTACTGAAAGCTAAAATATGTACTGATGCATAACACAAAAATGCGCTAACATGTCCTGTGTCCAGAATGGAACAGGCTTAATTGCTTGTTTTATCTAATAGCCACTGCATAAGTATAAAATACACACACATCACAAATTTTCTGCAGGGATTTATTTTTTTAATATTTAACTTTTTTTTTACTTTTTGTTTGTTTCAGAAAAAATTTAAAGCTAACTTAAAAAAATAAAATGAATTATGTTAAAGGATAATAATACAGTACTAGCTGTACCCTGCAAAAAATTTGCATAGAGTTATATCCCCTTATGCTTGATCGGTAGGCTAGGTTATTTTTTGGTTTCGGGCAGATCCGATTTTTTTCATGGTTGTATTTTAAACTGGAATACTGTTGTATTAATTCTTTACTTTCGATTTAACGCACACTGGAAATGAGTATTATTATATATGATTAAGAAAAAATATATTTAGACCTATACTTAGCCAAAAAATGTTGGCGTCTTTATTACATACACAGGTAAATGGAATTCCCTGTAACACTAATGGAAATATTGTTTGTAATTTTTTTTACTTGCTCATCATTTTTTCCCACCATTTAGTTTAACCAAATATCTGCAGAAGTAGCTTTTACTTTTCTTAGGCTGAAGATCTTGTGCAAAGGTTGTCTGACTTGGAAAATTCAGCTTCTTGTGATGCATCTGTCAGAGAAAGAATAGCCGCTTTACCTCCTGAAGTGTCTGACATAAGTCATCTAGACAAAGTTCAAGGTACTTATAATTAGTGAAAAGTAAAATAACTTTTATTTGTTTACATCAAGTCATTTGGTTTATTCCTATATTATTCCACCATAAAACATGTCATTTAAAGCATCTCAATCTCATTATAAAAAGATGTTTATAAATTAATGCAGGATACATTGTTAATTCTTAAATAAGGTAATAAGGTTGTTTTGTTTTTTTTGTGTTTGTTCAACAATAAGATTCAAGCATAAAAAAGAAATCTTACTGTTAAAGTTATTTAGGAAGATGAATGTATCACATTTTTTACTTCATTTTTGGAAAAAGTAAATACTAGTACATGTATCTGTTTATTTTTTACATGCTCTGTTTGACTTGACTTAATTACATGTTCTCCTTGTGGAGCAAAGGGCCTCTGCAACCATTCTCCAGCGCACTCTGTTTTGGAGGCCTTTTTCAATCCCCCCCACCCGCCCATGTCTGTTTGCAGCTTTTCATCTCCTGCGAGACCTTCACCAAGTGGTCTTTAGGCGGCCGATACGTTTAGCTAATGAATTTATTTTAGATTTTATTTATTTATGGTGATAAGAACTAAATAAGTTATTGTTACGAATAATAAGATTTATTCACAGTCTACAATGTACAGGTTATAATAAGTCCAGGTGAAAGAAACAAATTCTGTTATGCGTACAACTAATCCAGTTGAAACAAGTCTATGTGTTATCGCTGGCGATGTGCCGATAACGAACTCGCTGTATCAACAGACCTATCCGTCTTGTCCCATCCTATTCCTCCTGTTTGACCCAGCACAGTTCCTTTTATAGGTAGTCCCACCCACGCTGAATCCATCCTGACACCAGTGTTCTGAGGGTGAAGGGTGTGCAAGTGCAGGTGGCAAATAACACTAAGGCGGGGATGAATGACCAAATTAACAATGCATAGGCGTAAACAAGTCATAATTGCATCATTCATCTCGGGGCAGGGGTGCGACCCTGGGAGGAGGGGGGTGAAGCAGAGTTATAACATTATATTGTTCACAGCAAAAGAAATTTTAAAATTACAAAATGTCAGCATCAGTTTATCAAAATACATTCCATACAAGCCATATATTCTCATCACGTACAAGATCAATATTTCATTTGCTATTAGAATTGTTACAGTTATTAACCTGTTGTCGTAGATAGTCTCCATCTTGGTTACTTATGACAGATAATATATACGCCGAATAAGAAGTTGATAATATCTGCATTTTTTTAGCAGATCAATCTGTTCTGAGCTGGAAAATTTTTTTTAGCTGCCTGGGCTGCACTCAAAGATGTCTTTAAAGCAAACCCATTATTAACTACTTAGAAAACAACTAATAATGATACATATTTGTCTGTATTTACAATGAACTTTTTTTATTATAAATCCAATGCTCTGGTTTAGTCTCTTTTACATGTTGGTTATGAAGTTATCTGCTTACTTAGTTAATCACTGCATTCAAAAAGTTAACATTTGTGGTAATATATCACGGACCTTTATGACTCTGGCTCATTGTGTGTCTTAAAATACTTTCAGATAGAGAATCAGCTGAACGGTTATCTGAAAAGGTTGACGAAGCAGCTTTACTTCTTAATGAATACAACCGTCGTTTAGTTGCTGAACTAGAAGAAAGGAAAAAAGTTGCTAGAATGCTTCGTTCATTTATATTATCACAGCAGCAACAGGTGAAAGAAACAGAAAAGAGTTTACAGGTAGGCATATATTAAAACTAATCAGAAGAATTTTAAGCTAGCATTATTTGTCTTCAAATAGCTTATGGTGCCAGTATTTCAGATTGTAACAATGGTAAATGGGACAGTATAATGAAATAAAAAAAAATATAATAGTTCATATAAAAATAATATTCAAGCAATTATGACACAAAATTAGATAATTACTGTGATGCACCGAGAAAAAGTAATAAATTATTTTAAAATTTTAATAACAAAATGGAATTTTAAAAAAAAAATTAATCGCTTTTTAAATATAAACACATGTTAGAATTTTTTTTTAAAAGACTTCAAATGTAATATTAATTGTAAATGGTTTTTATGACTACACTTAATAAAGTTTTTTCTAGGAATAAATAATGGATTTTATATATATATATATAATTATATAAATATTTATATATACAGTCATTTCCCGCTTACTGCTGGTTAGGCCTTAAACAGTGTTTTTTCCACCAATTTATACATTTTGATTCATTTTTTTTTTCTTAAAATTATTTTTTAAATGCACTTTTTTTACATATTAAAGCATTTGTTTAAATCTCGCTACTATTGAATTCTTTTGATTTCATCAACAATATGTCAGTATAGCTACCTCTGTGTCTGAACAGTAAGTCAACATACTTATGATTCAAGTTTGAAATGTAGAAAAAAATTTTAACTAAGACTTCTTGAGAAATAACATGAGTAGTGAAGATTGAACTGAAAAACTTTGAATAAAGATATTTAGGCTTAATATTAATGCATTCTGTCAGTTGTATATGTGTATATACAGGTAGTGTCTTGACCAAAAAGCATTAGAGAACATTCCACTTCAACATAATTATTCAATAATGTTTCAACTTCATAAATGATTCTTGTTTGAATAATTAATATTTGTGGAATATATTATTGTTACTGGTACATATTTCAATATACATGTATAAAAACATTTAGAGGCATTTACTCTAATGCACATATCCCATTTAGTAACGTGATATTATTGCCCCACTAAGCACTGTTTTGCTTAGCGCTGTGACTTGTTTAAATGTAACCCCTTTGTTAAGTAGGGTATGACTATATATGTATTCTAAATGAAATATTTGTATTAAGCTATTCCTCCAGAGGTCAGAAATTCTTATACCTCCTATATTCTTTCTCTGTTGCCCTGCTTTGATATTCTAATAGAAACATGCACATCTTTCAGTATTTTGGCTGCTTTCCGTTTGCTGCTTGTACAGCTTTTTCCAGAGAACTATATTTTCTGCATTTTTTCAGAAAAAATTTTCAAATTAATACAGAAAATCATTTAAAGGTTGATTTTGACATATAAACATGGACATACTTGAAACTCTCGATTATGGGATATTTTGCAAAGAAAATAATAGCTTGAAGTGCTAGTCTAACCAAATCCTAGCAATTTATATTTTAGAAATATAAAATTTTATCAGTGATTAATATTTTTTATAATAAATTTTTTTATTAGAATGTTAAAAAAGAAATTAGCAATGGTCTCATTTCTGGTCAGCTGATATGTGCTATTTTGCATATTTTAGTTGCATATTTTAGTTTTAATTTCAGTGTCAAGTTTTGTGCTAGGGAAACTTTTTTTCCGCATGGAAGTGTTTTGTGTTGGTGGAGGCGTATCTTTAAAATCCAAGGTCTGATTTTTTTTTTTATCCTCAGGAATTTAAAGACAAACTTCACAAAGTGACAAGTGTCAGACAGGAGTTGCTATCACATATCCAGAACCTTCCAGACTTGACATTGTTACCAGATGTCACAGGTGGCCTGGCACCCTTACCTTCTGCTGGAGATCTCTTTTCACTACAGAATTTATAAGACGGTTGTCTATGTTGAATTTGTTACCCCATCATTTTAGAATTGAACATTGTATTGTTGATACATGAGGATTTAAAAGTGACTTGTATTTGTTCACAAGACTGGGATGTTTGCTATTAAAAAGATTTGTACATTAAATTGGTGTTTTGAGACATTTTCATATTTTAATTTAGTGCTTCAAAATCTCATTTTGCTTAACTAAATTATTCATTTCTAGAAACTGTAATGCTTTAGAGATTGCTAAAAGTTTTATTAGTATCAGAATAAACGCAAATATATACAGTATGTGGCAAAAATAAAAACAACTATTTTATTAATTTTGGTGATAACATTTTTTCTTTAAAGCTACCTACCATTGAAACAAAACATTCTCATTGTTTTATAATACAAACCAGTTATAAGAAAGTAAACTTGGTCCCACTTCTTGAGTTAGACTATTTCGGCTTGAAATGTTTCGCATAAGTATATTTAAATTTATAAAGTATTGGAGCATTGTTCTAGCCATACTGACCCTTAATAGGCAGTGGCTTCAGAAACATCTCATCTTCCCCAATGGCACCCAACGGCGAAGGGAACATTTATAGCCACAGGTGCCTAATCAAACAATGTGCGTTAGGCTTGGTCTAGCTTAAAATGCTTTGCTAATTGCACTGACCTCATTTGTTTTAAATTGTAAATCCTGTTTATAACCTAATATTACTGTGACTGTCTCATGGTGGGTAAACATTAGTACAGAACAAGTAAGGCAGGACATGCTGGATAACACCAGACAGCATTTAGGTATCAGTTCCTGACATTGCATACAATAAATGTTAACCCTGAATTTGTCCTGATCAATAAAGATATGGCTTGATGGTTTGTTTTTTTGTTAAATGAACCTGATAAAAGCCTGAAAGACCTCACCACATCAGTCATTACTTGTCGTAGAAAGAAAATCTATCTGATTTATTTCGCTTGTGTTAAATTTTAATCACATGGATGAGTTGTGTAGTATCTTGTTTATTTTAATATAATTGCCAATACACAATTTTAATATTTCATTTTGTTTTATAAAGTTTCTCAATTTAAAGAACATTGGCAGGGCTGGGTGCAGAGGCTGATTTAGGTCATTGGAGGCCATGGGTGCAGTAGAAAATGCAAAGTTGGGAATTTGTAGGGCCCTTTAGAATCTGGAGCATGTGCTGTGCGCCCACTGTTGAATTTGCCTCTAACTGGGTGACCAGCTAATTCCTAGTTCAAATTTTTAAAAACTCACTGGCTTAAGTTTCTAACACATGTATATGAGCTCACTTAAAATTCACTTCTGTCTCATCTTTTTAATTTTTCAAAATTTTTTATTTCAGATTATTGTATGTTTTGGTATTTTATAAATATTCTCATGATTTTTTAAGAAATTTGTTTTTTTTTTCTTCCTTTCATTAGTTTTCATTGATTTGAATTTGTTTTTATGTGGTGACATTTAGGTATATTTACTCTTAGGATATACCAGTATTATAATTATTTTTTTTGCGTTTTTATATGTAACTATAAATACAAATATTTCTTATGCTACAAAAATCTTCTGGGTGATGACAATTAGAGAATGTATAGTGAAGGAGGAAAATTAAAATGGGTTGTCTGATAATAAAAATTACAGTGAAAAAAAAATGTATTTCTAATATGAGAATGTTGAAAAAAATCTTGTCTGTTATATGAAAGTATGATAATTATCGTAGTATTCGGAAAACAAATAATATCTAAAAAAAAAAATTCTAATGCACTGCACATTACTTCCAGTCTCTTGCTGTGTAATATTTTGACTTCATTTGGCTTAAAAAGGTTTTAACTTTTAAAAAGCAAACTTTGAACGCGATTTATTTGAGTAGCTCTAAAAGCTCACAGAATATAACAGGATGGGCTTAATTAGGTAAATATAGTTCTGTTTTTGTGGACTTGTGTATGACTACAAAGATCCATAGATACTTCAAGATAATTAAGTAAATATTCGTTCATTGAAAGTGTTTGACTTCAAATAAGCTTGTCTTAGAGAAAGGTGAAATCCACTGCATGACTAGGCAACCTGTTAGTTTAATTCCTGGCAGCCCCGTAGCGTGAAAATTCTACAGCAGGGGCCAGGCATTCTACAGCGGGGGGGGGGGGGGAGGGGCAGGTAATACATTACTAAGTAGAGCAAATAAGCACGCTACGGGCCTGATTCCTGACCAGCCTATGGACCCAGTATACTAGTATAATTTGTTTTTTTATGTGCAGCTGTGTTCTATGGGTTTATTACAGCAGTAGTAATACTGTGTCTATGAAAATGTGTACATTAGTTGTGGTTTGAATTTAGTACTGTCTATATTACTATATATAAATTTAGCTTACCATGTTGCTACTCACCAAACCCTGGCATGAACACGTGATAACCTATAGCATTCATTTTTTTTTTTGCTAGTTTTTTTTTCTTTAACTATATAAAAACAACTGAGTACATTTACCATTTACAAAAAAACAGTTGTACTTAAATGTATACCACAGTAGCGGCTTTCATACGTAGCATCCTTGGCGATTGTACCCCGGCCCCGTGCCTGAAGGGGGTCTTCACAGGTGAGGAGGCACCCACTTCTGACTTAGGGTCAATAAGCCGTATGCATGAAGTAGGCCTAATGTTCCATGCTGCAATGTGTTGCAAATATGATTTATTTGTTCTACGGCTAATTTTGACATATTGGTTAGCACAGTCTTTCACTTACACAACTATAAAACACACAGAAGTTAATGGTTTTTTTTTCAACTTAATTAAGAAGGGGGCGGATGTTCATGCAGTGTAGAGCTGTTGACCAGAGAGTCCGGAGTTTGAGCCTCACTGAGAACCATGGAATTTGTTCATGTCCTGGTGAAAGTCCCACAAGTCCACCCAGCTTTAAATGGGTACCTGACTTTTAAGTTGGGGGATTAAGTGCGGCGGAACGTTGCGCTAACCACACAATCCCTTCATATGCCAAAATGTTAATGTAATAGATGTATTCTACACTTTATCTGTCCCAATGAGCCCTTATAGAGGCTTAAAGGAACATTTTTGTACTACTCTTGAAGTCCCTTTTGTTATTATGTTATTGCACTGTGTGTTCATACTATTGGTTCATTGTGTGTTCATCCTATTGGTTCATTGTGTGTTCATCCTATTGGTTCACTGTGTGTTCATCCTATTGGTTCACTGTGTGTTCATCCTAATGGTTCATTGTGTGTTCATCCTATTGGTTCATTGTGTGTTCATCCTATTGGTTCATTGTGTGTTCATCCTTGTTGTTGGGCTGCTCCTCCCCACCCTAATTTATTTTTGTGACTCCGTGTCCAGTGTGGGCAGAGAGAATACATTGATTGTTCTTAATAGCATCGTTCTTATGGATAGATCAACTAGGTAGCCCCTTCTGGGCCACCACTGACAAACTAGGTTACCCCTTCTGGGCCTCCACTGACAAACTAGGTTACCCCTTCTGTAAACCACTGATAAACTAGGTAGCCCCTTCTGGGCCACCACTGATAAACTAGGTAGCCCCTGCTGGGCCAACACTGACAAACTAGGTAACCACTTCTGGGCCACCACTGACAAACTAGGTAGCCCCTTCTGGGCCAACACTGACTAGATTGGCGACCAATTATGACCCTGTGACCCCCCCGACTAACTTTGCAACCTTGTCTGGGCCCCCCACTGATAAACTAGGAAACCTCACCTGGGCTGCCCACTGACAAACTAAGCGACCTCCTATGCCCATCCCCCAACTGACAAACTAGCCAACCTCTTATAAGCCACAGACTGACTAACTAAGCGACCTCCCATTAGCCCACCACTGACAAACTAGACAACCTTCTTTGGGCTCCTCATACCAAAAGGCCATTTTTTTCTAATCTGGTAGTATGGTGAAAAAAACAACAATGTGTTTGCGCAAATGTGTGCTTTTGTCAAATGCAGGCATATGCTCTGGCCATTTACAACACTCATTCAACGTGCTAAATATGTTATAGATATACTCAGAGCTGGTTGTATTTATTTCACAGCTTTTAAACATTTTAACTGGAAAAATATGTTTTTTTTAAATATTTGTTGAATAATAATGAAAGAGGGACATTAGCTACTTTTAGAGCTTCATCAAATTCAAAGAAGTGCAACCCGAAAACATCTCTGAAAAAGCCAGAATGTCGATTGCTGGAGTAGGGGGAGGTGATGGTTTTGAAAGAAACTCCAGGGTTGTTAACAATACTCTTAAATTGTATCGTCAATACCGATACCAATACTTCATGAAAATAGTATCGCCAATACCAATACAAATACACAAGTGAATATGTATTGCCAAAGTCGATGCCGATACAATACCGATACTTTTGAGAACAACAAAGTATTTTTATTTAAAATATAATGAGTGCAAGTTTTTCAAAAAAAAAGTGAAAACAATTGAATACAATGTCAAAGCACAAATTTAATGATAATCACTTTAGTACTTGACGGATGGCCAAGTGGTGTAGATACTCGACTGTCGACTTCAGAGTCATGGGTTCGATCCTCGGGAATTTTTCCACAAGTTCACCCAGTTTTAAATAGGTACCCGACTTTAAGCTAAGGAAGTAAAGGCGGCTGGGCGTTGTGCTAACTACACTATCCCTTCATATGCCGAGGTTATAGAAACAGATGAATCCCCGATGGCCCGTCTTTACTATTTCACCATTTAGCAGCACGTAAGAAGACCATCATTTCAAAACAATCCTTGCTTAGCCTAGAACGTAATGGCATAAAAAGACGCGCACCTAATGAAAACAGGCGCTCAACACAGCACTAGCCGATCAACTCATCAATATAGTTTCTTAATGCTTGTAAAGTTCCCTTAACCCTAGCGGGCCATTGTAGAAGTGTAGAATTCATCTATTTCTATAACCTCGGCATATGAAGGGATTGTGTGGTTGCACAACGCCCACCGCCCCCAACTTCCCCCAACTTAAAAGTTAGATACCCATTTAAAGCTTGTGGGACGACTTTGCCAAATTTCAAGGGCCTCACCGAGGATCGAACCCATGACTCTCAGGTTGGCAGTCAGTATCTACACCACTCGGCCACCCTCCCACTCTTAATGCTTGGGTGGGGTGCTAATGACACATTTCTGATGAGTTATCTTCAAGATATCTGTCTACTTCAGCAGAACTTTAATATTAAGCCGGTTCTTTTGCCGCTGTGCACGATAAAACTGCACGCTGACCTATTGAAGCTACATCACCCTGTCGAGTAAGTGGTGGAAGCACTCTGCCTGCAAGAGCCTTTAAGTTTTGTTCAACTTCAGCCTTTTGTTCCAGTTGTCTTGGTGTTAATAGTGGTAGGGTTGATGGTTATCATTACAAGCAGTGATTGAATTTATGAAGATTACTTTAAAAAAAAAAAAATCTATTAAAATCGCTATTGTTATTCTACATTAGCTAATGGTGGCAACAGAAAAGTATTGGTATCGAGGTATCGAAAATTTTTTCGTTTTTTATGTATCGTGATACACAAATCAATGCCGATACAAGGATCGGAAATACAGCAACCAATACTGAAAAGTGCGATACTGTATTGGCCGTACCGGCCTACTTCGTACTAACAACCCTGAGAAACTCATAACAATCGTCTTTAATATAAGTCGGGTCCCACTAATCCGCCACAATTACGTCCCGATCTGTATCCGAAATGTCGTCCCAAGTAGGTGTGTATGATTTCAGATGGATTGATGGATTTTTGTCAGAGGACCAGCACTGATACGCCAGTACTATGATACGGTGTTAAACATTTACCGCTTTTCTGAAAATCTGATAAATTAATGATAAATGGTGGCGAGCTGGAATCATCTCGTTATGATTTATAGTTTTTTCTTCATCTTATTAATTTGTGCTTACCCATGTTTCAATCTTTCAGATTCTTCAGTTTCTATTAAGCATGAACAGTCGTGGGTTGGTGTTATTAAGCCATTTAAGGGGACGTTTAATATTTGGCTTATCAACGCAAAAATGTCAACAACAAAAGAAATCTGGCATGCAATTCTTAGTGACGTAATTATCCCGCCATTAATGTTGTTTCTGCGGTAGCGAGTGCAACAAATATGAGTGTTAAAGTAGATAAAGACGCCTTTTATAGGCGTATGAAAAAAATATATTCTTCATGGGCTGTAAGTAGTCTTGCTAAAAGGCGTACAACGTATTCTCTTAACTACATTCAAACATTAGTGTTTGTATTCTTTTGCCACTGAATGACCAATTCTCGATAACAAACAATCACCTAACCTAAACCAAAATGTATTGACTATTGCATGCATTTAGATTTAGTCGTATTAATCTGCAAAATGCTTACCAGAACATTTAAAAATTAGTTTATAATTTGAATTCGTCTTCTTTGATGAAACAGGTTATAAATTCATGCCAGTGAGTTGCTTGTGAAAATAAAAAACCTATCTTAAACTTTCTACAAAAATACTATAAATTAGTATAAACAAGAATGGAGTGGCTACGGGTCCGACAAAAGGCATGCGCTCTAGACGGACTTTATTTTTTTTACGGCTGTAGATGTGCGCATGTGCAATTGTCGGACTCCGTTTCAGGGTCCGACTATAGATACTGCTCCTAATCCTAACCCCCTATCCCTAATCCTATTCCTAACCCTAGCCCTGGAAACAACAGTTATCAATAAAGTGCAGTCAGTCTGCCGCGCATGCGCACATCTATTTTTGGACCTCGGAAAAAAAAATACGGACTCCTTTTGTCGGGCCCGTAGCCACTTCCAATCAAGAATTGGTAAAATGAGGCTTTGAATCACTTTTAATGTTAAGCAAATTATTTAAACGCACTTGTTACCCGACCATCTAGATGGTAGACTACTAGAAATAAACGGTCGACCAGCTAATTTTTTTTTTTCTGTTTCCGGGGATTTTCGCGCAAATTGATATCTATCTCTATCCCTAACCCTATCCCTATCCCTAACCCTAATCCTGAAAAAAAAATTCTGAAAAAAAAAATAATTTATATATGTCATGTTCCTTATACCCTAATATAATGGTTTTGGGTGGTCTTCTAACAATTATTTCTAGTAGTCTACCATCTAGATGGTCTTCTAACAAGTTCGTTATTTAAAACCATGTCCATATAAAGATTATGGGGACACTATTAGTAGAAAGGCTTTGTCCACTTAAAAAAAAAGCATTCAATATCAATAAATCAATCAGTTTTCTTGACTTAATTGTGTTTACTTCACTATAATAAATATATGTTGCACTTTTTGTAGATACTTTGATAAATCTATGGTAAAAGTTTAGGACAGTCTGCCCCAGAGATAAATGGTTGTTTCATATCTTCATGCAAAGGTCTTAATGTGTATAAAACGAAATGGACAGTAAAAATGCTCGCTAATAATTATCATTTACTTAAAAAAATATTTTCTTTGCCTATATTTCTTTGTATTCTAAGTAAACGGCTTAAATAAAATGGCGGTGTTTACTTTTCATTACATAATGATTGTAGGATATGAAACAGATTCAATTTTAATCTTGTACATCCATAATATACATAATGGTGGAACCTATGACTTAGATGAACATGATTAGTTTTATAACAGGTAGCCATACATTTTTATAGTACAAAAATAATTTAAAAACTCAGAACATAGTCAATTTATTCTATTTAAAAAAATCACCAACAACAATGTTTGTTTAATAAGTTTTGTTCTTGTGGAAGTTTTTGAAGAATGTGTGAGGGGATGTCTACATTCCTCTCTTAGTCACTTGCTTACGAGTAAAGTTGCTACCTTATGTCCAGGCCATTCTTTAATGATAGATAAAAACTGGCTCTTAGGAGCTGCACAAAAATACACCATTGAGCCATATTTTTCACCCCATTGGTGGTTTATTGATTTCGTGAGACTGCCTGTTTATTAGCTTTTTCTATGCTTTTATTAAAAAGAATGTGCACTATTTTTTGGTATATTGACTTTAACCTAGCTATTTATAATGCATTATAGTATATGGACAACTGGAATGGGGCTCTCATTGACTTTATACATAACCATCGCTGAACTGAATTCTAGGTTGCTTATAAAAATAGTTTGTGTCAGTGCTATGGAAATTATTCTCCCAGCAGCAATAGCTTTTATAGAAGGCTGCCATTCGCTATTCATTATTTTATCTTAAAAACGTTGATACATACTAATACACACACAAACATTTATGATTCATCGATTAACTTCTGAAAATATTTAATTGAATAATGGAAAAAGAAACTTATTAACCTTATTTTTATTTATTTATTTTTTTTTAAATTAGAAATCAACTGGTGAAGAAGGCATGGCTAAAATGGATGCCTTAATCACTGCTGTTGGTGTTGATGAGGAAGTAATTTATTCAAAATCCACTGCCTTACAGGTAATTTTTTTGTTCATTATACTTTTTAAATGGATCTTTTAGCATGTTTTTTTTCTTTTTGTGCTGTAGGATTTTCAATATTTGCTTTTATCTTGGTAGTAATCTTGAATTTAGCAAAAGGAGAAATTATTTTTCTGCAGGTGCAGTGAATCGTTTAAAAAAGTTTTCATTCGTATTTTGATAAAGGGCTTTACTTATAGTCTTGCCTTAATAATTCTAGCTTATAACCTATTAATTTAAAATAACAACAAGCATTTATTTGCTAAATTTCAGTCCTACATTTCATTTTCAGACATGGCTTTTTGGCTATGAACTAACTGACACGATAATGGTTATGTGTCAGCAAGTTATTTGCCTAATGGCAAGCAAGAAAAAAATTGACTTCTTAAAGCAGTTGGACAGCTCAAAAGAAAATGATCAAGGAATACCAGCTTTAAAGTTAATTACAAGAGAAAAGGTATTGTTGTTTTGTTTTGAATCAAAATCTCATCCCTTAAAATTTTGTTGCACAGAGATTTTTTTATATTGATTTTATATTCAGTTCCATTCCTTGTGTTTTCTTTTTGACGGGAAGTAATTTTTTTTCCCTATCAGTTGCTTTCCTCATAGTAAATCTGTCTGTGCTTCAAACTTGCTCTTACTTTTGTAGGTAACTTGTGATTTGTCTGTCTTAGAAGAAACTTAATTTATTCCTATTGCTAATGTTCTGAAGCTTCACCTACTCCATGTTTATTCATAACACAGAAATGTCTTTCACATTTACATATTAATGTGATACATTATCATTACTTTTATTTAAAAAACATTTATTTCACAGGGTGATAAAGAAAAGGATAAAGCAAACTTTCAAAAATTGATTGATTACATCAAAAAAAGTAAAAAAGTAAGTGGTTCATATTAATTTAAAAGATTGTGCATATTTTTTCTTCATGTTAGCCCTTCAAATTAATTTTTCTATTGATTTTTTGCTTTTTTTATAGTATTTTTAGACACCATATTTCATCTATTTAAATTGTGTTTTGGTATGTAACTAGAACCACTCAGCTGTAATATACCTGGAGTGCGCATTAAACATATTTTACTATTAATTGGTGTCTTGTTCACTTGCATGTTTAAATTTGCACAATAATTCAACTTTCAACTTCTGAATCAATAGATTAATATAGCTAGATATATAAACAGACATGAATTAGCTATTGCAGAGGAAAATTTTCCTTAACTATTAGCTTTCATCCACTGTTTGATGCAGTTAAAGTTTTACTCATAAAATGTATGTCCTAAAGGATTGTGTAGTAACGAATATACATTAATTAGGACCTTTTGAACATTTGAGTCATTGTTTATATACAGCCATTTTGGTTTGTTTACTAAGGTGTAAAATAATGGTACCTAGCGAATTCTGTTTCACTGGAATAATAATCTTTTAAATGTAAACTATTTTCTATTTTAATGTATGTTTATTATCAGCTGTTTTGATTAGTTTACTATTGTTAAAACTATACATGCTGCTCTGCGGTGGAAATTGTAAATTGTAATACATGTATTTTGATCTGAATATCTTTGCAGTGAAACATGTATAGAATTCACAAGGTCTAGTTAACAGAATTTCCTACCGGTGTGGGCTTACCGTTAAGGTCTTACAGACACCTTTATTAAGTCGGCAGATAAATATCTTCCTGTATTTTAGCCCATTGAGCACTCCAGTTATATTTTTGCTCTGTGTCTAGAACAAATTACACTTGATTCTTATGTAAATAATTACTTAGGTTTTCAACATTCATTATAAATAGTAACACTTGATTATCATTGTGAAATTTTTAGTTAAAACAGCTTAACAGAAATAGTTGTAGTAAAATTTCACCAAATGAATGAATTGTAACATTAATAAAATCTTTTAAAAAGCTACTGATACACTTTTTGACAAGCGTTAGAGCAAGAAAGAGAGTACCTATAACATCAGCCTTAATTTAATTTTCTTGTTAATTTTTGGACTGTGTACAATTAGTATACCAATGTTTTTTTCCTGAATGACAGGGTAAAACTGTTGGGGAGTTCAGTAAAGATAAATATCCAGGAGAGTTGATGGAAGGCTGGAGAAATGCTATTAAAGAAGCTGGTTTTGAGAAGGTAGACATTTTATTTTTCAATTTATTTGTTTATTAAATAGTTGAAAAAATGTTCACATTCATAAACAGGTAACAGAAAATGGGATAGTGATAAAGCGCCCTCCCCCCCCCCCCCCCAACCCAAGAATTCCTTCCTAAACTACCCCCCCCCCCCTTTCTTTGTTTAAATAAGTTTAAGTCTTTTCCCATCTGAATTCAGTGCCTTCTTGACAACACTTGGCTGTTACAAATGAGTTTAAGTCTTCTCCCATCTGAATTCATTGCTCAGGCTTTCTTGACAACACTTGGCAGTGTAATAAATTGTTAAGAAGTTCTGAGGGAGGCACTCAAGGACACATGGGTTCGTAAATTGAATAATACAAGATTTAATCACAATAAATCCAATGAAAAATGAAAATGTACAGGTATAATAGTCCAGACAAAACAAGAGTTTAATTGCGATCAGCCAAGTTAAATGTGCTATGGCTTATGCTAAAAACGAATTTGCTGCTATAGACCTTGCATTCTCTAGTGGCAAACTCTAGACTGTCTATGTACTCATCTGCTCTCTTCGTATCCTCTTGAATCACAGCATGGAACCTTTCATAAACAAATCATCGCAGCTTATGGCGTCTGCAGTTTCTCGCCAAAACATAGCATAGTATCATTATTTCATCATTCATTAAGGGAGAGGACAGATTGGGACCAAAATTTCAAAGTGTTTGCATTGCGTACATGCCAAATGTTGTGATTCTGTCATTCATCTCGGGGAAGGGGGAAAAAGAGTACAGCAAGACTTAGATAACCAGTTAAAGAATGGATGGGGACTTGATATCAACAACATATATTGACATTTAAAATGTGCTTTATTTCTCTTCATTCACAGGTTGATGTTTCCCCCCAGTTTGCTTACATAATGGCTCCCAAAGAAGAATCAGAAGTTAAAACTATCCAAAAAGCCAGCCAAGTCACATGTGATGTTTTTAACAAGTATCTAAAGGAGCAAATCATGGAAATTATTGATGCAGATAAGGTGCTGGGAAAAAATACTTTCGTGATTTTTAATTTCTAGCTGAATTGATCAGAAACTATCCTATGTTGTGTAATTTTTTTAAACTGAAGATAATGAATTGAATATGTTAAATGCTATTTTATATTGAATTTTTTTCTTAAGTATTTTCTTCTCTTATTATTTCAGAAAGTGAAACACATTAAGCTATCTGATGGAGTAGAACAAGCCTTACAGAACAAAAAATATGTCACTGGAGTTGATTCCAGTCAGCTTGATGTTTGCTATCCTGCCATCATTCAGAGTGGTGGAAAATACAGCCTTAAGTTTAGTACCACCAGGTCAGTACTTCAGTCCTTTTTTTTTTGTATTTTTTTAGAAATCAGAATACAATGTTTCATTATTAAAATAAAAAATGTATATGTTATTTTACTTTTATTCATGGAATTTTTAATAATAATATTATGGGAGTCATAAGAATAAATTGTCTAAACTTCAAATTGTATCAATATTTGTTGAAATTTATTTTTTTAAGCGATGAGAATAATCTTCAATTTGATGCCATAGTTTGTGCCATGGGGGTCCGATACAAGTCTTACTGCTCCAACATAGTAAGAACACTTCTTGTGAATCCAGAGGAGCCTATTCAAAAAGTTTACGAGTTCCTTGTTCAGGTAGAAGAAGAGGTCATTAACAAACTACAACATGGTAATTAATTTTATTGTAGTGTTTTAATTATTTTTTATTTACTCATATCAACTCTAAATCTGCTAATTAAATTAAATATAATTGATTTCAGCCATTATATGATTAGTATTTGCCACCAGCAAAATTTGTTGATCCTTTATTCATTTCTCTTAGGTGTAAAATTAAGTGATGTCTATGAGGCTGGCTTAGCTTTGGTTAAGAAAGAACACCCTGAACTAGAAGATAAAATGATAAAAAGCTTTGGATTCGCAATGGGAATCGAATTCAGAGAAGCATCCTTACTTATTGCCCCTAAAACCCGAGCACCAGCAAAGAAAGGTTTTTTTTTTAATCATTATATAAATGTATTTAATAATCTTGTTTAACAATACTTGTACTTTTAATCTTTTTGTAGGAAAAGTTGGTTTATTTATTATTTTTTATTGAGCTCTTCATTGTGAATAAAATGTATTGATTCTTTAACTTCTAGGCATGGTATTTAATGTAAATATTGGCTTTGCTGATTTGGAAGCAAAAGATAGGAAAAAAGCTGCATTGTTTTTAGGAGATACAGTTCTTGTAAATGAGGTAAATAACAATAATAGATACAGTTAAACTAGCAGATTTTACGATAAGATTATAGTAGGCAATTAAGAAAGTTCTGAAATTATTTTTTTTTAAAATCGCATAGGGTAGCCCTGCCAGTGTGTTAACGACGACAAAGAAGCTTCTTAAGCACATAGGTATCTTTTTGAAAGAGGATGAAGAAGATGATGAGGAAGAAGAAGAAAGTTCTTTGGAAAAAGAAGCTGAGCAGTTTTTAGGAAGAGGGCGAAGAACAACAATGGTTGAAAGTAGAACCAGAGTGAGTTTTTATTAATATTTTTTTTCCCAACAAAAAAAGGGGGGGGAGAGATGCTTACAAAAAAAAATTTAGCATGTTAATTTATTTATGAAGGATATTTTTTTTAAGTAAGACTTTTATTTTACAGACAGAAGCTCCATCAGAAGAAAAAAGACAACAACACCAGAGAGAACTTGCTCAAAAGTTAAACGAGGAAGCCAGAGAAAGGCTAAGAGGAATAAAATCTGGAGGAGAAGATAAAAAGTATTTTATTGTTCTTAACATTGATTGGTTACAAGTATGTGGTTTTGACAGCATTAGTGGATTGTATTCTTGGAGCCTTCTCGCTCTTTTTTTTTCACTTGTCCATCATTTAGTGATTTATTTTTACATTTACTGTTTTACAACCAAATCTTACAAGTTTAATTCTATAATTTTTTTTTTTTTCGTTTTTTTTTATAGGGCGAAAAAATCCAATGTTTCTTATAAAAATGTGAATAATTTCCCAGATGAAACTGAATGTAGGGACTTAAAGTTGTTTGTAGGTAAAGTCAGCTTATCATCTTTTTTTTTTTACTTTAGCTAAACTATTATAATTGTCATTTAACAGACCAAAATCAAAAACATATTGCTTTTTTTTTTGGGATTAAATCTTTATTTAATTACTTTTTTTTCTTTTCACTTATCATCCGCAATAACATTTTAATAATGAATTTTGCATTTCTTGGATTTTTTTTCTTTCACCTCAGATAAAAAGTATGAGACTTTAATTTTACCAATATTTGGCACAGCTACACCATTTCACATCTCCACAATTAAGGTAAATTTATTTTGTGTATCTAGTGAATTCAAAAATTTATTATTTTTATTTTAACACATAAGTACAAGTCATTTTTTTTTAATTATTCATTTATTCTCTCAGAACATCAGTCAGTCTGTTGAAGGGGATTACACATACCTTAGAATCAACTTTTTTCATCCAGGCTCTACACTTGGAAGAAATGAAGGAACGTTCCCAAACCCAGATTTAACTTTTTTGAAGGAAATGTAAGTACATGTATTAGTTCAGTGCTGACATAAATGATGCACTACTTTTTAATCAGAAATGTTATAATTCTGCATTACACTATGTAACACAATTTTGTTCCTGGCATCTAAGTGTTATATTTCATATACATGTACATATGTCTAAAAACTATTGAAAAACTACTACATTCAGCACAAACTTTGTTTTTATGACCACAGTCCAGAAAAATATGGTATTTATTGTGACAAACAAAGAAATGTGTATATTTTCATTCAAGGGGTCTAAGAAAAAAAACTAACATGATAAATAGACAAAGGCAGTTTAAAATCACTTTAAAAAGTTGAGAAATGAGTAGGTTTTCTAGATTTTGAGTGTACTGCAAATGGCTTTCTTGAAGAAGCCCCCAAATGTAGTCCCACATCATGTTTTCGTTATACGATCTTTATTAAAGATGTTCAGTGTCCAAATATCTTTATGAGAGTGCTCGCCTCTGAAGCCATGAACAACTGCCACGAAACTGTTCTAAGCCTTTTTCTCCATCTTGTTCAGCAGCTTGGCGAACTCTTCACTTTCTATGTTCATCTTGATCTGCGGTCCGATGACGATAAGAGCCTTGACTTTTGGAAAAAGATCTTGGAGGTCCTTGAAAGATGCTGACCCCAAGTCAAGAGAAGTGACAAATTGCATGATGAGGCCTAACTTGATGTGCAGCGGTGGAATCAGAGGCAAAGGAAATAAGGACATTTTGTGAAACTGCCTTGAAGGCCCATCAGGAATAACACCATTTTGAAGTCTCCTATGACCTCCCATCCATAGTTGTTTTTCAAGGCACGCAGCAACATCTTGACACTGGTGTAATCCTCTTTAAGATGCACATAGTGAGCCATAAGAAGAGAAATGTAGTTGTTTCTAGCGTTGAGGCTTCAGGATGAAAAGTCTATGAATAAGCGACATTCTCTCTGGTTACAGGTGATACCTATAGCCTCGAATGGTCCGGCCACATTGATGAAGAAGCAGAGCCCATCTTGCTGACTGAAGAAGTTGGAAAATGTTTGATGAATCTTTCTCTGATCAGTGACTTGCATGCATTCATCCAACAAATGCCACTGCTTGAGTTTGGATTTTGGAAGCTCAGCATTGGACTTGGTGAGACCAAGATGTCTGCTCAGACCATTGACATCTTCCTTGTTAGGGAAGTGTGATAGCAAACTTCATGGCTCTTTTATCGAACCTGTACCAGAGTGTAACATAGCAGATATAATTAATTATTTAAATTTAAAAGCAGGAAATTTTACAAATTACTTAGAACTATATATGATATTAATATATATAATAACATATTTTACTATAACACATAGATAAATGTGAACATTTTGTCAATAGCAACTCCTTTAACAGTACAATATCTAAATCATTGAAATTCTACAATATAAAGCACTGTCATAAAAGTGAGCAGCAAATGTTTACCTTATCTTCAAGAGATTTCTTGATATATTCGCATAAGAAATGAGGTGCTCATGATTTATCTTGATCCCCCACAGGCATGCTGATTTATGCCTTGTAGGCCTCGCATATCTTACGACATGCATTCACAAAATACATTTTGGCTCTTTTCTTTATATATTGTCAACACACTTAGCAAAATTCATTTGTTGGGTGCAAACAACCTCTTATGCTATCTAAATCAATAATTCCTCTTACGATTTGTCAATCTCTTACTCAGCAATAACTTAAACCGAAATATTGGTTCAAGTCACCTGTGCTTTTATACTTGTATGATTACTATAGAACAGTCATAGAAAGTTCTAAAAGATTTTTGTCAGAATATTCTAGAAGACAAGGCTATTCAGTATTGAATGGAAATCAAGAATTTTCTCAAACAGACAATTCTATCAGTTCAAAAATATTATAGTTGACAACTCAGTATAGTATGTGAATAAAGAATTTTCAAGAAAACAGGATTTTCAAAGTGTACCAATAGCTATTTTTTGTTTGTTTTAGGTAAAACTTGTTTTAGGTATAACGGGTTAGGAAAACACTTTGAACCCAGGGAAAAAAAGTTGAAATTTGTTAGTGTTATTTTTCTTTTAACAGCACATATCGAAGTTCTAATACAAAAGAACCAGGAGAAATATCTGCACCATCTTCAAATTTAAACACAGCTTTTCGTCTAATAAAAGAAGTTCAAAAGAAGTTTAAAACAAGAGAAGCTGAAGAAAGAGAAAAAGAAGTAAGTATAGCATCACGCCATTAGTGGTCTAGAAATAAAAAAGTTCAAATTGGTTTTCAAACTTCAACATCTGTTTATTTCAGGGTATTGTGAAACAAGATACACTCATCATTAATCCAAATAGGGGTAATCCTAAGTTGAAAGATTTATATATCCGCCCTAATATTGTTTCTAAGAGAATTTCAGGAACACTTGAAGCGCACACAAATGGTAAGTTTTTCTTTCATTGTTAAAATAGAACTTTATCCTTCGTAAATCTTACTACTTTCAAATCACTTTTGTATAAGCGTTACTATAAATAAGATGTCTTCTTTATGGTATTATGCTGAGTGAGTTTCAATGATGGTTAATCTTGTGCTTCTAATTGATAAATCACATTGTTTTGTTTTTTTCAGGTTTCAGGTTCACATCTGTTAGAGGTGATAAAGTTGATATTCTCTACAACAATATTAAACATGCTTTTTTCCAGCCTTGTGATGGTGAAATGATTATTTTGCTACACTTTCACCTAAGAGTGAGTTCATTTGAGATAATTATTAGTGTTCTGTGTTATTAATAGTACATTTTTTTGTTTTTATGAGTGCATTTTTAAATGTAACATATTTATGTTGACAATTTTTTAATCTATTTACTAGAATGCCATATTATTTGGTAAAAAGAAACATATCGATGTACAGTTCTACACTGAAGTGGGAGAGATTACAACAGATCTGGGTAAACATCAACACATGCATGACAGAGATGACCTTCATGCTGAACAGGTGATGCAGTGATATTAAAGGGCGCCATATTTTTGTCGGAAATGCTACTAGTGCGCAGCATCAAATGACCCCTTCAAGCTATGACTACTCCCCCCATCTAATATCTGATAAATGAGATAAAATATAATAAATATAATATTTTTGGTATAATTATGCAGATAAATGATTATTGTTTACATCGTTATTAAACAATCTATTTAATTTATAGTTGATTTTTAATTTAAATATTTGCAGGTATAAATTTATCTTCCCGAATTCAAAAATAGTTGTCTGACAACTATAAAATTAATGAAAAAATAAATGAGTGTTCAAATCTGTTAAAAAAATCAATCAAAATAAATGTACATGCTTTCCTGGTAAAGAATCTTTTTAAAAATAATTAAAACAAATCATTTATAACCAGTAGAACGACCCTGATGGCCAAGGAAAAAATCCATTCAGTAGCATTGTCACTCATTTAAAATAAAGAGAAAAATCTTTACACAAAATAGCAAATCTAATGGCTGGAATGGATATGCTTACTGGAAATAAACTTTCCTTTAAGCTTTGATCATGTCTTAAAGTGCTTTGAGGATTAAAAAAATTAAAATTAACAATGCTTGAAATTAGCTTCACTGTCGTGCTGAACAAGTCCCGCAGAGATATTTTGGCTCTAAAAAATTTGAATCCAATGTACTTAGAAGTTTAGGTCAAAGCTGATTATTTAACTTAGAATCTTGGAAATCCCACAATAATGGTAGATCAGAAAAGTGTTGTTTCATAGTTTTAAAATGTCCCATAACTTTTTCTTTTACAGGCTGAAAGAGAACTGAGACAAAAACTCAAGTCCGCTTTTAAAAGTTTTTGTGAGAAAGTTGAAGCTATAACAAAACAGGAAGTTGAGTTTGACTCACCATTTAGAGATCTTGGGTTTTATGGTGCACCATTCAGGAGTACAGTTTTGCTTCAGCCGACAAGTGGCTGTCTCGTAAATCTGTCTGAATGGGTATGTAATCCATTTGAGTTTCACTAGCTGTCAAAATATCATTATTTTTTCAAGTGTATGCAAAAGTAAGTTGAAATGTACAAATCATTTTTACCTTTCAGCCTCCATTTGTGGTTACTCTAGAGGACATAGAGCTGGTCCATTTTGAAAGAGTCTCATTCCAGTTAAAAAATTTTGACATGGTGTTTATTTTCAAAGATTACAGTAAGAAGACAGCTATGATCAACTCTATAGCCATGAACATGTTGGATCATGTTAAGGAGTGGTTAAAGTAATTTTTTTTTTTTACTCTTCACATATTACCTGAAATGGTTAACATTAATTTCTATAAACTTATGTTAAGCTTTGAGAAATTTGAAAATGTCTTAGCCAACTGCACTGCCCATCATGGCTCATTTCCCTAGCAACTATTTTTTCAGTAGGTTGTTTAATGCTATACACTGATGATGAATCAATTCCAGTGATTTTATTTTAAATAAAAAGAATTTTGTACAAATGTCTTCTTGGTCAAATTTTTGGCTTTCATTTTTAAGAGAATCATTATCCGATTCAGAAACATAAATAATTTTAAAGAAATTATTTTGATGAGCGTCATGTTTAGGGAGCGACCGATATGCCTTTTTACCGATAGTCCGATACCGATATTTTCCCCCAGCATTTTTACAGACACCGATACCGATATTTTATTTTTAGGGGCTGTCCATTATTTATGTCAACAAATTTTTGGCGATTTTTACCTCCCCCCCCTGTCAACAACTTGTCAAACTTTCCGAGACCCCCCTATAAAATTACGTCAACATTTGATTACCCCCCCCCCCCCTAAAAAGGGGGCTTCCAAAATGTTTATGTGGCAAAATTAGTAAGAATATAGTTAGTTTAATTAAAATACTGAATGTTAAGCGAGTGTGTAACACAGAACTACAAACGCTGCTTAATTTTCCTATTTATTAAGTAATTATATTAAATTTAAAAAAGTAACATTGTTGACGTCAACTTTTCTTGACCTCCCTCCCCTCCCCCTTGTCAACAATTGTCAAAAATTTTCTGACCCCCCCCCCTCCCCCCTATTTTGTTGACGTAATTAATGGACAGCCCCTTAAGCAACAACAATGCCAATTGCCAAACACGTGTTTCTCTCGTGCTAAAACAGCTAATGACGTATGTCAACCCATGCTTACCCCTTCCCTGTCATATTTCGTGATGCTTCGCCCACACATAAGTCTTGTTTCTGGCCCCCCCCCCCCCCAACTTCCCATCCCAACAAAAAATACGCACAGATGTTCACTAATTGTATCATTCAAGGTCATACATTAGAATTAAGAAATGCCAATCCTATTGTTTCAAGGTCATATCTCTGATGTATACGTGACAATTTCTGTGTACGGGTTTTTTTTTTTCCTTTTTTTACAATCTTGTCTGATCTAGTTATAGAATTGGGTTATTTACTGATTTTCTTTTCTGCAACTCTGTTGTAAAAAAAAAAAAATGTATCGCCAGCCAAAAAACGGCCGGTCCGACAGTTAACCCATAGTGCCCATATCGGTTCGACTATCGGTCGCTCCCTACAACAATCGGCCGATCCGATATTAACCGATAGTGCCAATATCGGTCTGATACCGATAGCAATCCGATTATCGGTCGCTCCCTAGTCATGTTATGTTTTTTTTTTTAGTTCCTGCGACATTCGTTACACTGAGGGTGTGCAAAGTTTGAACTGGGCAAAAATTATGAAAACAATTACTGATGACCCAGAGGGATTTTTTGACAATGGTGGATGGACCTTTCTTGACCCAGACAGTGAGGTAAGGTTTATTGTAATAATAAAATAATTTAATGTTACTTAACCACTGTTTTGAAAAGATATCTTTGACTCTTGAACTAATTGAATAATCCCCTAACTAGTTATTTAAATTTCAGACTATTATTGGGATTTTGATACATTTAAAACCATTTGTTTACTATAGAGAAATTAAATTTTAGTGCATTTTGATTAACAAATTGGTATAATTTATTTTCAGTGTTGTCTGTCTCCTTAGTTATTTAGAATTGTTTATTTTTACCATGTATTACATTTATTATCAAAGCATGTTTGTTTCATCAATATGTTAATGTTATTGATTTCTGTTTATATTGACTATTTTATTTACTGCTGTTTTCCTACCTAATAACTTTGTCTATTTTTTTTTTGTCTTATTAGGGTGATGTAAGTACATACATAAAAAAAATGTAAATTAACACATTAAAGTGAGGGCTAAATTATTGTTTGAGTGGTGCTCTTCTCTTTTAACAGATTTAAATTAGTATCACCAGATCTTATACTTTACTATATGTAGTAGGTAGGCAGGGATGGTTCATATTAGCTCACTTAATTAATATTTTAACAGGGTACTGTACAATTTTTTTTTTTATTTGTCTGCTTGCTGCCGTCTTCCTTTATTGCTTAATAATCTTTACCTGCGAGTTTGATTTTTTTCGCTTTTCAGTTCTATATACATTTTATGATCAGACAAATCATATACATGAAATTGTTTAATGAAGAAACCTTAATTTAAAAAAATATGTTTTTTACTTTTACAATGGAAACATAATTATTTTGTTTAAAAAGCCCTTTCAACATTTAAAAAAAAATACAGATGTCTGATTGTGTTTTTCTTTATATCATTTGCTCAATAAGTACAATGGTTTTTTTTCATTTTTATCTTGGTAGTATAATCATATACACTATGTAGGTGTAGCCTCTTTTGTTTTCTGTGTAGTCTTTCCAATTAGCTTTTGTACTGTTAAAAAATTGTTCTCTTACCTACTTCAAGTCATTATGCATTTTATTATTCTGTAATTATATTTTTCCTTTATTATGCACATTTCCTCTAACTAAATACATGTATACAATTTCATTTAAGACTCAATAAATAATTACACCTGTCTTTAACAAATCACTCCTCCACCCAAGCTTGTTACTGCCTTTAATTTCTTAAGTCATTCTACTTGATTTGTAAGAGAAAAAATTGTTGTAATCGTTATATAGATAGACAATTAATTATTGTATTAATGTAGGTGTTAGAGGGAATTCCCTGTAGTACGGTGACGCACCTAATGAACAGGTTATTGAACGGGAGAGAAAGGAAGAAAACTCACGGACGGTTGACGAGGAAAGAGATAAGAACATTGTTTTGGTTATTTTTGTTTTGTTTTAAGTTTGAAGAGAAGGAACGGAGGAGCTAGGAAAGTATTTATTATATTAAAGAACGGACAACTGGTATTATCGGCAGAGACACTTGATTTAATGGTTAATGTTCATTGTTGAACCGCCTAGTTCTTGGTTATTTAATAAAGTGATTTCAAGTTCATAACTGGAGGTGTTTATGAACTTGTATCAGTTGTGCAATTAAAGAAAGTAATTAAAATAAATTTCTCAAGAGACCACCCTTTGTCTATACCTAGCGATTTGGTGTCAGAAGTACCGGACAGAATCTCATTTGTCCAGTGACCCATGCTTTTCCAACTAGGTGTAAGTGGTGACAGGTTCAATTAGAGAAGAAACTATTGTTTACCGTGTCAGAAGTATTTACAGAAATGGAAGAAATAATTGCCACAGGCAAACGATTGAGCCCGCCTGATAAGACCTGAACCCAGGGTATATCGAGGAGTAGTGGGAAGACAAGAACGAGAGAGGGAGAGATTATTCGAAGCAGAATAAAAGGAAAAGAGAGAACAAGAACGAGAAAAAGAGAGACAAGAACGAGAGAAGAGAGGACAAGAACGAGAAAGAGAGACAACACCAGGCAGAACAACAGGAAAAGGCCAGAGACCATGAGCTTGAAATGGAAAAGATAAGAGCCACAAATAAAAATGTTGTACAGCATCTTTCAACACCGTGCCCCTTCAACAAACCACCCCCATTTGATGGGACAATAGACATAGAAAGTTTTTTATACATTCGAGTTAGTAATGTCTGTTCAGGAAACGGACTCAACAAAATGGCCATACACCCTTATTTCTCTAATCAAAGGCAAACCTCTCTCTTGATTCAAACCATACAACCAGCAGAAATATCGAACTACGAGCTATTAAAGAAAGCGCTAATGAAGATTCTGGGCAAAGTCTGAGGATACTTATCGGAGACTTTTTCACACCATAAACCAGTTATATGGTTACGACCCCGACAGTTTGCAGGTACGGTCAAATCGCATTTAATATTCTGGCTAAAGTTATCTGGCATAATAAAGATGACCCTGAGGAAACTCAATGGGAGTTGCTGGTAGGATGGTCAGTTCTCGAGAAAATCCAGTCCAGAATTGCTCCAGTTCCTGCAGGAAGCAAAGGTGAGAACGAGGCAATCATTAGGGAACTCTACAGATTTCGTGATGCTCATCCTGATCTCCCAGTCAGCAGGACAGATTCACCACAATATACTCTGCAATAGCGAGTCAACGCTATAGAAGGCTCAGTGTGCCACCCAGACAGCAAAGACCAGAGACCAGGACGTGTTACACATGCAGAATACGGTCTGCGCATCGCACCCTTTACCATGCTACCTCGCGAGCCCAACACACAATGCTGGCCCTCAGTCGCCCATATACAGGAAGTTGAAGAGACAATCACCAGTTGACCTTACCACTCCTTACCATCCCCATTACAGGCAAGAAGAAATGAGAACTTGGATCAGAGACTAACGCCAGGCTAACACACCGAGTGCCACTTCTGACCATGGAGCTTCTGGGAGTAATATGTTCAACGACACTGGTCAACAACTGTGGCGGAACTTCTCAGAGATACAAAGGGGCAGTCAATATAGTGGTGAAGAACCAGTTTACCCCCCCCCCCCCCGTTTTACCATTCTAGGAAGAAACCTTAACACTCGCAGATGGCTCACAGAAACTATTTCCAGACAGCACAATTAATATCAATGCACCTTTGTATCAGGTCTGAAATTATGGCGACATTATGGACCAATCCCATTGCTGACATCATACTTGGCAGCCTACCAGACATCCAAGACTGCACTAAAAGACCCAAATTCTCCACTGGATCAATCAAAGGGCATATACAGAAAACCATGTCCAAATGTAAGCTGTGAAAAGACAGAAAATACCACTCCACTGGACCAACATGTGAAGGATATTGACATTTAAACAGATAAGCTTACAGGTTCCTATTCAGCGAGGCTAAAAGATATCAGGAAATCGGTCAGACGAAGAACAGGGTCAGGAGGTTCCAAATTTCAGTGCGACTCCTGATGAGTTCCGTGTACAACAGATAAATGACGAGTCCATCAAACATTGTTCCAAGTCGACAATGCCAGAGATCCCACCTTAATGCTACAAGATCAAAAATCAGCTCTTACAAAATAATACCACAACCGGGGAAAGACAGCTAGTGGTTCCAAAATTTTTGACTTCAAATCCTACTGATGTCATTCACTTATACCATAGGTCTACATGGCGGTAAGGAAGACACTACAAAGGATAAAAACAGCATTTCTATATTGGCCCAACATGTCAAAAGATGTATCGACGTTTGGCCGACCAATGCGCCTTCTCGGAGAGTCCAACAGTATTACCCTATAACTTTGCCGCACCATTACAAAATGGACATTCAACAGCTACACTTCAGAGTGGCTAACAGACATTATTGGTCCTCTAGCACACCAGTCAGCAAGTTGCCACAGCTCCTATTCTAACCATGATTGACTTATGTTCTGATGGGCGGAAAGCTGCGTCTTGCTTATATCAGCTGGAACAGTGGGTTATGCACTAGTAAAAATATTCTCCAACCTAAGGATTTCCCCAAACTATCTTATTTATCTGACAGAGGCACTCAGTTTAAAGCTGAAGTCACCGCACAACTAACAAGGTTGTTGGAATAAGACAGAACTTGCCACTCCATACCATCCCCAATCCAATGAGACATGGGCAATTTACTCCAGAATAGCAAAGCATGTTAAGTAAGCTCGTCGATCTAGAAAAAACGCTGGGACAGAACTCCCAATGCCTCCATCCGCTTGCCTAGAAACCCACTCTCATCAACCGGTTTCTGCTTTTAGAAACTCTGTTTAGATTATGGCTCTGCAAGCCTGGCAAATTTCAAAGAAAATCACTTCTACCAGAAAATAAAATGTCAGCTTACGAAATTGTTACAAATACTAGACAAGCCATATTTCTTCTACCAGCAGCTACAATTCGATAAGAAGAGAGCCAGACCAATACCAACCGACAACAAAAACGACACCAGTCATCTCAGGAATCTAGTGAGAATGACCTTGTTTAGTGAAACTACCTCATAATACAAAAGGAGACATCTGACATGACTTGGGGACCTTATCGTGTACTACGGAAAGTCACTGAAGTCGATTATGTCATTCGACATGAATAAAAAATCTACATTGCATATTAATCTGCTGGGAAATTTAACACTCCGCCAATGAAGGTGCGAACATCTAGTTCTTGGTGTACGATTCTCAAAGAAAGCTGAGTGCAGCCGCTATTATCAGCTGCAATGAATTCCCAGACATTGTAATGCCAGCAGCTCCAGCAGATCCAAAAGAATCAGTGAAATGACTGGTAATATGCCACAGATATTCAAATAAAATTTATGACGGCCATTGAGCAGAGTTTTCTGATATAATAGCTTTGACGTTCCAGGGGGCCTAACTGTACAACCCACTGAGGTAAACCTGCATCTAACACCAATCAGGCTAGAAACTATTACACAACCCCGACCCATTATAGGAGGCTGTGTTGGGGAAAGTACAAATCTCTTGAGCTAAAATTAATAGAAACGTCAACTCACCATATGCAGAGCCAATAGTTTAAGTGAAGAAGAAAGTCAGGATAAATGCGCCTTTATTGACGATTATCCCGAGGTTAAAACTAGTCACAATAATTGATCTAGAACCGAACCACCAGACATGGAAATATATTTAATCCGTCTAACCCGCGCAAGTATCTTCACCAAGTTGGACTTGACAGCCGTATTGGCAGATAAATCTCTTACCAGAATCACGCCAGCTAACAGTACTGCAACTCACCGGACTGTTTTAGTGAAATGTCATGCCGTTCAGGTCTCCATGAACCTTTGCAGCATTTTCAAGAATGATAGAGGAAGCTGTTGAAGAAGGACAAGAAAGAGTGGTGGCATTTGTGGACGACATTTGCATATCTAACAACAGCTGGACGAGTCTATCAGGTGTAGATAGCATTTTAAACCTTTTTTGTTCTTCAAACTATAATCTCTTATCATCAAAATGGTGATTGGAGCAGACGTATAGAGTTCCTGGGCCACATGATTAGACAGCTTAAATTCTCATTTACCCTGCTTCTTTCAAGATTATTGGATATCAGACCACCACAAAGCCAAGAAAAAGTTGATCTATACTGGGACTCATCAATTTCTAAAGAAGTTTGTTGAATTTAGCAGAAATGATGCTACCATTATAGAACTAACCAAGAAAGAATCAACCCAGCAAAGTCATATGGACGGAAGGTGTAACCACTCACTCGACACCATAAAGCGGAAATTTTCTAAGAACGAAATTGACTTCCAGACATGTCCCACTCCCATTCATTCTGTGACCGATGCCTGCAGTACTGGCCTGGGAACATGCCTACCTTCAAAAGGCACGGCAAGATAAATCATCAGTTCTTTACACATTAAACAGAAATTAACCCACGCAGATGAATTTACTCTACCCATCGAGAAGAGATACTACGCCATCATATGGGCTACAACGAAACTACGCCAAGTAACCTACTGGAAAAAGTTCACTATTGTGACCCAGATCACAAGCCTCTGAACAGCGTTCA
The DNA here is from genome assembly GCA_021962125.1 of Bulinus truncatus. NCBI lineage: Eukaryota > Metazoa > Mollusca > Gastropoda > Planorbidae > Bulinus > Bulinus truncatus. The sequence goes on from JAGDYQ010000049.1 coordinate 5,322,072, forward strand.
ACAAGAAGCAGATCCCTAACTCCAAACTAATCAGATGGTCACTCATTCTACGGGACTATCAGTTTGTCATCGAAACCATTCCAGGCAAACAGAATATCACTGGCTGACATTCTATCGAGACTAATTAATTGAACAACCACATTGGCCACTGAACAATTGATTTTTTTTTATTGCTGTTGTAATGTTGCCTTCTTATTTCGTGTTACATTATTATTTTGCATATCAAATGTAATCACATAATTACATTCACATAATTGTTTTCTTCATATCATGACGTCGCTCTTGTTTTCCCTACAATCTGCATTTACCTCTAATATTTTCTACGTTGTCCACAATCACCAAATTTACCCATATATTTTTTTCTCTTGCTCTTATCCATTTTGAGGGAGAATGTAAGGACATAGACAGACATAGATAATTAGACAGACACATTGTTAGATAGTTATATAGATGAACAATTAATTATTGTATTAATGTAGATGTGAGGGGAAATTCTACTCTATTTACATTTGTTTACCCACCTAATGAACATGATTGTGAAATGGAAGAAAAGGAAAGAAAACTCACAGACAGTTGACGAGGAAAGACGCATTAAACATTGTTTTGGATATTTTTTTTCATTAACTCTGAGAGCATATAACTGTAGTTGGGAAAATGTCTGCCTCATTGTTCATTGTAAAGACTTTTAACTTCATTTTTTTATAATACACACAATTAAGGAAAATTAATTTTTTTTGTACATTAGATTATTTTCCTTTTCCTCCAAAGGATCTACTTTTGTAGGATTGGTAAAGAAGATTGCCTTCATTGGATTTTGAAAAGAAAAAATGATCATAGGGTGATTAACCCATACAATCATTGCTTTACTTTTATTGGAATTTGATATATGAGTTCATTTTAATGATACTTAGACGATAAGTATTAGAAAAATGATGTTCACGATTTTTTTTTTAGATTTGCATTTTTATGACATTTTGTATTCATATTTTTGATATGGACTTGTGCCTTTTCTTTTGCTTAATATAATTGTATTATGATTCCTTCAATTCTTATTTTAAAAAAATGCGTAACTTGTATGATTTTTTTGAGAGGAAAGGTGATGGGGACATAAGACAGACATAGATAATTAAGATCAGACACATTTGTTAGATTAGTTATTTTCTTATAGATTAGAACAATTAATTCTTTGTATTAATGTAGATGTTAGAGGAATTCCTAGTTGGTGACACTTTCATGGAACAGTTTACTCTGATACGGGGGAAAGAAAAGGAAGAAAACTCTACGGACGGTTGACGGGGAAAAGATAGGCATTAATTTCAGTTATTTTGTTTTGTTCAAAGTTTGAAAAGGAAGGAACGGAGGAGCCGGAAGGAAAACGTATGTAGTATTAAAGAACAGATGTGGTGCCCCATACGTGGTAGAGATACTGATTTAATGGTTAATATTTCATTATTTAGATAACTAGTTCTTGAATTAATATTCAATAAGGTGATTTCAAGTTAATACCTGGTGTTATGAACTTATATAAGTTGTGCAATTAAAAAGTAATTAAAAATAAATTAACGCTACAGTTTCCAGTCTGTAATTCTCAAACGTAAACAATATTATAAAACCCATGAAAAAATCGGATCTTTCCGAAACCAATAATAACCTAGCCTTGTGATTAAACCTAAGGGAATATAAATCTATGCAAAGGTTTAGCAGATATTCATATCTAAATATTTCATAATATTTAGCTATATTAATATAAATCTATTATCTTCGACGTTATCTATCTTCCTATCGATTGTTTTGTTTTATCGTCTAATCTGTTTGTGTTGATGTTTAATATGAAATCTGCTTTTTTTAAAAATTAGATTAAAATAAACATTGCTTCTTTAACCTCAGATTTGGCCACATACGTAAAATCAAAGATATCTCACATAACCTTAAAATAAATACATCCTTGTTATTAATGTCAAATCAAAAACATTGGGAATTTTGAAACATATTTGATATAAAAGAGGCTACATTTAAACTTTAATAAAATAATATAGGCGTTTGGTTCATATGTTAAGTCGAGGTAAATGATTTAACACAACAGTATTCTGTCAAATGAAAATGAAAATCTGATCCGCCTGAAACCAAAAAATGCAAACGTATACGAAAATCAAGCCCAAGGGATATAACCTACAAAGACTTGGCAAGTAATATAATTAAATTTATCCATTGCTCTAATTCCTCAGCAACGCTATTATTTGTTCGATATTCTAAATGATCCAGTTTTGAACAGTAAGGTGCATTAAGACCAAGCTGTGCATCTTAGTATATATATATATATATACAAATTAAAAATAAATTAGCGAATTGTTAATTAAAGAAATAATTAAGTAAATTCAAAATACATTTGAAAAAAAAAAAAGAATTCTTTAAGTTTAGTTCATGAATAGATGAAAAGCTATCAACAGTATTATGAACGACAGTCTCTTCCTGATCACGTCCAGCTGAAGAAAATGTTCTCTCTGATGGATCGGTTTCCGATACACATACAGTTTGCAGATCTTTTCTTAAAGATTGTTCCATTTTGTTGGATTTTTTTTAATATCAAACCTACAGTTAAAAGCACTTTCGTCGAAAATCTTTGGAACACGTTGGTACAATCGTATTAGTTGGCTATCACGTGTACCAATAGCTTCTTATTGTTCTTATCGGACTATAAAAAATTCACAATGCTCCCAAAACAATGATACCGTCGCTTTTTGGAAGCCCATGCTACATTAAAGTCTGAAGCAGGTCATTTCTTGATTTCAATGTAGTAAGCCTAAATCTAAATGCTAAACATATTTTTTTATTTCACAGGTCGTTTGTTATCTGATCGTTAGGGTGATATTCTCTTTCTTCATCTAGATTGAAATAAAGAAAAAAAAATTGTTAGTAGAATTCCAAAGTTTCTTTTTTTTATTGTAAACAGCAACACAATAAAATTGAAATAAAATTAAACCGATTTAATCAAATGGAATTTAATAATTCACAGAGAATATATTTCAGACTTAACTTTATTTCAAACTAAAAAAAAAAACCTTACCTAAGACATTTACGTAGTTTGTTTTTCTGTTTGTTGTGTCAGTCTCTGGATTAAAATTTGGTGTCTCATAGTTGTGTCTGTCTTGTGTTTGTTGAGTGACTAGATTAAGAGCAGAAAATCCTATTTATAATACTATAGATAAAGTAACAAATTAAACTTCAAAAAAAATTTTGATATAAAAAAGAGGAAATAATCCAATCTTCATTGAGATGCTTTCCTTAGTAAATCTCATTTTATAAAATGTAAAGCACTAACAAATCGAAAACAAATAACAAACAACTATTTTATTACTTTTGTTTAACCTCACCTGTAAGTTCAGAATAATTTTGGAATTTTCTGAAATATGTTAAAACACATTTTCAAACGTTAATGGTAATTTTAATAAAAATGGTTACACATTATTTTCAAATATTACGATGTCAAAATTATCAATTTTTCTCTTTTTTTGCATTTTTATTTCTTTGAACATGTACACTATATAATTCAATAAATCGTTTAACTATATATACAACCTAAATTACAATCAATTGCTTTTAAAAAGTCTTAGTTAACTAAATAGGACATATTAAAACTGTAATGAAAATATAATCATTACATTTTCACCCTGAAAATTATTTTATACCGAAATGAACAGAAAGATTGCTAGAAGCAGATTTACCTACTTTGATAAATAACTCTATAACACTGGGCAACAGCCAAAAATCGTCAGTGGTTTTTCAACTAATTTAGACTAATTTTAGTGTTCTAAGTCCGAATATTACATTGATTTTGCTCGGTCAGTTCAACTTCTAAAGATACAGCCATAGACCTACCTGACGAACTATACTTATTCTAATATCACGGGTTTTGAGTTCAATCATTTGTCTAAATTAGCTGCATACAAAATAGCAGCATTTGATTGTTCACAGCCTCCAGTACCCCGACTTTCCATTTGCCCGTCTTCCAGCTGCTCACTGCGAAGAACTTACTTCCTGTACCAGCGTTCAGAGATCTTCCTTACAGCGACGATGAGGCCACCACTTTAGACGAGGGAGGAGATACATAAAAGGAGTATGAATCACAAGAAGGTCCGCAGCCTTTCTCACAATGTGAGATTAATGATCTTGTTCGGGATCTCAGCTTGTTGGCCACCAGACTCAAAGAGAAAAAACTACTTGGCAATGACGCGCGTATCACTTATTTCCGTAGAATGCATGAGGACTACATGGGCTAATTCTGCCAGAGGAAGACCTTGTGTACTGCCGAGCTGTCGCCGGTCTTCTTGATAAACTCGGTGGTACTCAATACGATCCGAGAGATTGGCGACTCTTCATTGACAGCTGCAAGCGCTCATTGAAGTGTGTACTTCTCCACTACGGCAGCCAGTTCGCCTTAATCCTTCTGGCGCACTTCACAACTCTTGAAAAGAAATATGAAGCAGTGAAGTATGTGCTTGACAAAATCCAATATGAGCAGCACCAATGGATCATCTGCGTCGACTTGAAGATGGTGAAATTTCTACTTGCTCAGCAGTATGGGTTCACGAAGTACCCATGCTTTATATGTATGTGGGACAGTCGCGACAGAGCCCAACACTATTAAAGAAAGAGTGGCCGGCGCGAGAGCAGTTAGTACCTGTGTCGAGAAAGCATATAAACGAACCTCTTGTTGACCGGGAGAAGATATAGATCCCACCGATACACATGAAGCTTGGGTTAATGAAACAGTTTATGCGCTCTCTGGACAAGGATGGGAGATGCTTCAACTACATGTGCCGAACATTGCCTCAACTGACCATTGAGAAGCTGAAGGTCGGCATTTTTGACGCCCCTCAGATACGGCAGCTCATAAAGACAAAACTCCATGAACTTTCTTGAGTGTGCCGCCTAGAAATCGTTTGTGCAGGTGGTGAAAAACTTCCTGGTGAACACGAAGGCAGCAAACCACGCCAGACTCATCAGCAGCATGATAGAGGACTACCGAAAACTCGGGTGTTTGATGAGTATAAAGATGCACTTCCTGTTTTCACACATGGAAAAGTTTCATAAAAACCTTGGGGCGATGAGCGATGAGCAGGGAGAAAGGTTCCAGGACATCCGCCAAATGGAGGAAAGGTACTAGGGGAGGTGGGACGCAGTCATGCTGGCGGACTACTGCTGGTCGCTGAAGAGAGACAACCCAGCAGCTGCTCAAACACGGGAATCGAAGAAACGCCGTTTTATGCATCGAACTCTGAACTTTTGTTTCACGTAACGCTCATTGATATATTAATAGTATGATAATTATGCTTATCGAATTTGGTGGATAAATAAAAACTGAATGAATCTGAATACGTTGACTTTTATTTCTTGAGTAAAACGGAAAAAAATCGTCAGGGGTTTATCAGCTGATGATCCGCAAAAATGTGTTGTTTATTTTTTTAGAAAAAAAAAGATTTTTTTTTAAAACTTCCGTAGCAAAAAATCCTGACCTGATTGAGCAAAACCAATGTCAGAGCATCAAAATTAGTCTAATTGAACTGGAAAGCCCTGGACAATTTTCGAAAAATATTTTTTTGTTGCCCAGTGTAATAAGCCTTTTTTTAAATATTTAATAAAAAGTAAACAATAAATTAATTTATATGTTAACGCTTAGTGGTTAATTTGCAAAAACGTGTTGAACAGTTGATATTAAAAAGTTTTGCTGTTGTAATTTTAAAACATTCAACATGCGTATTGTATCTTTTTGCTCGAATTTCGTAAAGTTTGGATATTATATTGCTATTGAGCACCGTCTTTTAGTAGAATATAAAGCTACAACTTTACCAAAAAATTACTATTAGCAGATGTAATATCTTGGTAGGGTAACTTGCACTATAGCACATATTTTATGTTTTGCCATATCTCAATGTGCCACCCTCGTAATCAACCTATCCTAACAAATGATAATCTTAAGAAGTATGATGGACCTTTTATTAGGGATGTGACGGAGCTGATGAAAATCCGCATCTGTCGAATTTGGATTTGGCAAATATAAATCAGTCGGATTCGAATGCGGATGCGGATTTGGCGAGAGGGGTGTATCTAAAATACGTTCATGAACAAATACTACGTGTAATCTATGGACAGCTGAGTAAGGGTCCAGGAGTTTTGTTTTATGTTTTCTTTATTTCGGGTTTTCGAAAGTCTCTAGGATTTTTAATTTTAGTTACGATTTCTACGGCCTTGTTTGATCTAAAAACGGTACTTTTTTGTCAGGGTATTAAGTGCCAACATTGTCTGGGTATTACTTTCTCAATATTATTGATGAGGCACTATTGAGTTTCTTGTACAGTTTATACTTATAACTTGGAGGCGTGTTTGTGGTAGCTGTGGCTCTTCTTTCATTCCACTACTCAATACCAAATAATATGAGAAGGCAGTTTTCTTTGCTGATTGAAGTTTATTACAATACAATAATATACAAAATACGATAAAATAAGTTCACTGTACACATTGCAAATTAATCTGTTGAATCACCACATTTAAGTAAGAACTCAATTATGTTCTAATAATCCATCTGTAATATATCCAAGTACTAATACACAAAAACAACTATCTAGAAAAATATCTCCATCATGGAGGTGAACTGTTACTCTCGTGATCACTCACAATAAGAATTACAATATCCTATCAAGGAAAAACATGGACACGTCTGTCCTGTACAAGAGTGATTCTTCAACTGACAATCTCTCTTCCGGAAATATAAAAAACCCGGATCTCAGTTAAATAAAAAGTGATCCTAATGTTTACGAAACAATTATACCTTTACACCTCCCCACCCACCAAAAATGTGCAACATTTCTCTAAAAAAAAAATATTATTAATTGCACTATAGATATGTACCATCCTTAATTCATAATAAGTAACAATCAATTTGTCCAAAAAAAAATTATTCCACTCTATGCAACTAGAGTAACTATATACACCAATATATACATTTGTCTTTTCAATCCATAATAACACACTGTAATTGTGTGGGCAAATATCAATTATCTACAAAACAACATTATAGGTGCATATATTTATATCAACGAATCATGATCCAACCTAAATCCATATCTTCATAATATTCACAATAGTTATCAGTGTATCAAATTGTAAAATCTTAATTCTTTGTACATCAATCAACAATGATCCAATATCATGTTACCAAAAATTCAATTCATTATACATGCTATCATGTTATCTGGTATAATTAGTCAATAATTCTTCAAAAGAATATAGAGTAGATGAATAACTGCTTCATCTTTTACATTAATCCTGTTATATCAATATGTATATCACCTCAAAATTTGGTGAACTAATACAAGCTTGCGGTGTCCAAATAATTACAAGTAATCTTGACAAATAATCATGTCACAACAAAAATTGTATTTCATATTACCAAAATCTATGTAAACAATCTTGCTAATGTCAATATGTGCTAAGTAAATAATAAAAATAATGTACAATACCATTATATACAACAATTTGCCAATCAATGTCAATTCATGCAATATTCAAAAAAAAAATTGCAATGCCAATGTATGCTATGTTAAAAAAAAAAATTTTTGTTTTTTTGTTCAATGTCATTATATAGAACAAATTGCACACAATGTTCTTCCTATTACAACAATTGCCATATATCAGTGTCTTCAAACACTAATCTAACATTAACAATTTAAAAAAAAAATATTGCTAAGTCATTTATCAAAATGAAGTAAAATGTGCCATGTCATGACAATAAAAAAAAATCTAATCATAATATGTCATGCTGAATGAATCTATAGATCTTGAGTAAGAGTTACTAAAAAAAAATACTATGTATCACAAAATATGCTAACTCATATTACTATTACAATTTTTATATATAGGTGTTCTAACAGAGTCTAAAATAATCTCATTTATCAATCAAGAAAAAAAATATTTTGTATGATATTATTTATTATTTAATTATTATGCCAGCAACAAAACATCTGATCCATTTATTCAGTTAACCTTGATAAAATATCTGGTATGAAATTATCTGAATGCTTAATATGTTCTGTATCTGAACCTATCATATTCATCAAAGTCTTGTTTCTGTTTCATTTTGTTAAATGTATGTTTATGAAATAATGTACCTCTTGAATGTGTGGGTTTTCTCAAACTTAATTTCAAATAAGAAATATCTCTAAGTTCAAAACAATTATTATTTGCATGACCAAAATTTTTACAATAGCTACATTGAAGCTTATTAAAATAATTTGTATGTTTATTTGTCCTATATTTTGATGTTTTATAATCTTGTCTTGTTCTGTATTTATTGCTATTTACATGGTTGGATTTATTATGTACATGTCCATTTCTATAGTCATTTTGTGGTTGTTTATTTCTCATGTTGCTATTGTGTGTATGTCTATTACTATATGTCTTCTGTGGTTTATGACTAATTCTAGTGTTTTTTTCATAGGAATTACTAGCCTGTTTATATCAAAAGGGGCAAAATGATTGTTTGTGACCAAAATTACGGCAGCAGTAACATTTAATATGTTTAAACTTTAGGGTGCATCTATTTGCTTTATGGTCAGGTCTCTTACAATGAAAACATATTGATTTGTGTTTATCTGACACTGTTGACTTTGTTTTACTTTGTTTACTATTATGTGCAATAACTGAAATTTAGTGATTTTTTTTTAACTAGTGTTGTATTTGTCTGTTTTTCAGAATTTTGCATAGTTTGCATCATAGTAGTTGTATCATTGTCTATTGATGTTTCATTCTGGTCTCTAACAATATGCATGGAGTTTAGTTGTTGTACTTGATTGTTAACTTTACTTATTACTTGTGCATCTAACTTCTCTATTATTGTTAGTGTAGTGTTGGACTGTTCAGTTACATAAGTTGTCATATGTTGTTCAAATGTTTCAAATTTTTCTATCAATGTTTGTAAACTTTGAGTCAATGTTTGTATTTGTTGACCCGGATCTCAGTTAAATAAAAAGTGATCCTAATGTTTAGGAAACAATTATACCTTTACATTTTTCAAATTCGAATTTGATGGAATTTTATTTTTTTAAATCCGTCGGATTCGAATTCGCTCAAAGAACTCGAAGTTCAAATGTCGTCGGATTCGAATTCGAACTTCATCACATAACTACCTTTTTATCTAATGGATACATCTTAATGTAGACATCTGTGAATTCACTTTGAAAATATGGTAAATTGTAAGCTTTTTGTTAGAATGACGTTGGAGTCGTAAATATTAAAACATTCAATTATTAGACGTGTTAAACTGTTATCGAATTCATTTTTCAAATCACGCGACTTAAATTCATTTTAAATATTTGCATGATATTTAAGTTGTATCAATCAACATTTGCAGTGTTCACTCTAGTCTGTGCACGTGTGTGCGGGCATACTGTCCCCGGAGCCCACCCAAAGACATTAAGCATAATTGCTTTTTATCAATGCTAAATACCGCTATGTAGCGCACACGTTTTAAATTCTAATCCAAAGTTACGCAAAGCTAATATCTTTTGCCCCATAAAGCTTTCATAAAATTAGAGCAAACATTGCCAATTTGCATTTATTAGCGTTCTATACATTAGTTGGTAGCTATATGAGGTAACTTGTTATTATAAATATTTGTATTCCACTTGGGATCAAGTACATCTATCAGAAGTCCTTATGTACATATAAATAAATGATCCAAAACAAACACAAAAATTTTTCATTGGTGACGGTATAGCCAGTGAAAGAAACACATGAAATGAAAATTTAAATGCCTCTTTAGAACATCTTCATGCTCTAAAATGAATTCAGTGATTAATTCCATCTTTGCGGCATGTTGGCTAGGCTCTTTGTATATATATACATTTTACGTCCAAAGCCCTAAGTTCACCTGTTACCGAATTGACGGCCATTACGTATTTGTCGAGGCGTGTGGCCAATGTCCGAAGTACTGGAAAATGTCGGTGTATATACTTTGGCAGGCCAGTTGGCGAAATGGTGGGAAATCCTAGGCCAAAATCAATGTTTTGATACAAAACTCTCTGGCACAGCTGTCTGTTCCTAAGTGATGGCGGTTTGCACGTGGTACCAAGGACATTGTCTTACGTTGTGACGATAATTTTCCGTTCATCTTTTGCTTTTGGAGATGAACATCCCTCTGCGATTTGTTTTTTATCATTCGTTGTATTACGTTTTCTCTGCCCGTGTTTGTTTATTATTTTACATGTGCTTATTGTGCACACAGAAGAGTTGTTCAACTTGCTAAGTTATACCCGCGTACAATTGGTCATGAATGTCGCACAATGATAGAAAAGGAGCTACAAACTAAGTATTCAAATGTCAACAAAGAAATAATTATGTAATGTCTAATCCGAATAAAGGTCTAATTCCTAAAACTTTGATATTTTAAGAATTTAACTGAAGATGCCAAATTGATCTTGTACATTACACGTGACCTAATAAACATGACTGGTGCTTTCCTTTCTGGAAGTATTCAGATAATCGTGTTTCAAAATCAGCAACGAGCAAAAGGTAATTTGATCTAAATCATCTTTGTGCATTAATGAATTTAAATGTTTTGTAGTCAAACCTATGTCGAGCCAAGCACTGGAAAAAAACAATTGGTAAGGGAAAAAAACCTAACTAACGTAAATATCAGAAACATTATTTGTGAATATTTTTATCTATACAGTTGACTCTCTATGTCGGTAACCTTTAGACTTTCAAAGAAAAATCTAAATATTTCAAACCCAAGAGATAGAGTGGGTATTTCTTCTAACAATTTAAATATAATCCTCATTCATACTTTTTTTAATTTAGCCTACTTGAATTTTTTTTTAATTATTTTTAATTATTATTTTTTTTTTTTTTTGCAAAGATACATTGTAAAGTTAATTCTAAAATAAATATAGCTTGAGTAAATAAAGAAAATGGAATAAATAACAAAAATAAATAATGTTAAGAAATAATGAGTAGTAGAATTATTCTAGCGGTGTCTTTTATGTTCATTAATGTTTCTTATCATTTTAAAGATTTAAATATAGATTAATTTCTGTGTTTTTCAAAAGATTGTAACTTACTTGTTTTCTATAGATGACTTCTTCTGTATAATTATTGCTTTAAAAAGAAAAGATACATTAATGTATTTTTAATAATATCTAATCGTTATATTAGATATATCACATGTTAGATTTAAAACCGTATTAATACACAAAACTAATTCATTTGCATACTTACTATACTTCCTGCTGAAGAAAACTGCAGTAATAATAAAAATAATAACTGTAATAGCAGCAATACAACCACCAACTACAGCAGCGACGTTGATCTCAGTTTTTGATATTGAAACATTTTCATCAGCTGGAGTAAAAGAAAACTTTTCGTTATAAAAATATCAAATTTAGGTAAAATAGCAAAGTTTAGAATTGTGGAATGTATGTAAATAAAATATATATGTATACGAGAATGTAAACAACATTTCCTCTGTTGATATCAATATTAATCAATAAATAATATTGTAATTGTATAACCACTAAAAAGCTTGCAACAAAAACCAATGACGGATTTCCTATACTTTAAATATTCAAGCAAATTGAGTATTGTCCTATCCCTTGTGATTAAGCTTTGTTTACGTTTCATGTTATTGCCTTATTTGGTATTGTTCCATCCCTTGCTACCACACACTGTTGGTCACGGCGTATTTCCAATTTCAAGTTAAACTATTATTTTAAAAATGGAAAATGCATTAATTAAAAGGACACTAAAAAAACAAATCTGAATTTATAAACTTATACACACAATATACGCAAATACTCATTATAGCTGTAATATTGCTAGATAACTTAGTCATATTCGTATGAAGACTTTCTATGACTTTTTATAGACTACTGGGGTTGCACGACGGCTTTGTCATATAGTAAATATACTGTAAAGTAAATTTAACAATATTTAGTCAGCATATAGTATAAATGACTCATTGGGAGTTTCGCAAGCTCACAATGGAACAAGATGTGTCTGTTAGAAACGCATTTGATTACCACTGTAATATACTTATAGACAATGTTGTTTTAACACAAATACATTAAGTAATTTGTGTCAAATAAATGTGAGTTTATTTTGATTAAATCAAACATCAGCTGTAATTATTATCAAATAGCTTGATTCTTTTTACCAAAATAGTTTTGTTTGACATTAATATAAATGTATCTATATACATATTTTTCATTAGTATTCTGCGTTAAATCGAAAGCAATGAAAATTCATCAACACAATTAACATTACTTTTTAATACTGTATTTGAGAGATTTTTACGCATTTAGGTTTTAAATATCTGCATTGTAGGAAACAATTTAGTAATTCTGGACTTTAAAAAGTGAATTACAAGTTTTTTTTACATTTATTTTATACATCCTATTAGGACATTTGAAATCTAAATGTTGCGTAAAAAAAAGTCATAAATTATCTGTTTTTCATTGATGAAATAATAATGGGTTTTATAATTTTGACACATAATAGAATTTATTATATTATTCAGGATCAAATAGTAACAATGTGAATTATATTAGAACAACAGTTTGAATAGTGGTCACCACACTACATAATCTTTCTAGATTTTGAAAACTTTTGACAGTGTGGACAGTGAAACCATTTGGAGTCTGCAACTGTATTATCCCTCCGAAAGTCACAAATATCATTCAGAAACTGTATAAAAGCTGTATCATATAGGTACATCCTAGGATCTTTTTTTTCCTACCCAGATCGTCTTTAATTCTAACAACTAGTTTCTTTTTGCTGCAAGCTGTCCACACATCTATTCCTGCAAGTTCTTCCTTAAAAAGTTCTTCACTTGCTAAAAGTTGATCTAGCTTCCTTCAAGCCATTGTAATGCTGTTCCATTTCTCATACCAGTATTACGACTTTCAATTCTTTCAGGTAGACAATGAACGAAGCGTGGATTCCATATGTCAAGTGCATTGAGAAAATATGTGTATAATTTATGTTAAAAACCCAGCATGAAAGCCATAAAAAAGGCATTGATATAAGGATTATGATGGGATTGCCCGAATGGTGTAGCTAACGTGACTTGATGTTTATTCAAGGCCCTCCGAAAACAAGCACAGTTTTATAGTCAAAATTACTGTAGATCCTTTGGCAAACTGTAAATAAACTAACAAGCAGATGTCCTGGCCATGAATGGAGTAGCCATGGATGATTCCCTGCGGTTACGTATTGAACGTAGTTGCAGCATGCTGCCTTCTAGCAGTCCATATTTTCCAAAATTGGCAACTTTGAACGACCCTAATGGCATTAGGTTTGGAACAAAGAGACAAAAGGTGGAAGCCATAACCTGAAATATTCACTGCTCCTCATCAAAGATCGAACTCCATGCTTTGTGGAAAACTCCTAGCTCTTGTAAACTGTAAATAAGCCAAAAGATTCCGCATTGGAAATTGATATGATATACTGATGCCGAACGAATGCAAGTAGCTAGCCCCAGTGTAATCAACTCAGAATTCTGTCATTGCATCAGCTAGCCTATTGATATCAGGTCGATGTTTCAAAGAGGACATTTAAACTCAAAACCACTCAGATTCCTTGACAAAAGTTACCAAACGGTACGTGGTCTGGCTTGAGCCCATTCCAATGCGAGTTGGGTGAGGCAGCCGACTTGCTCTGCTATATGTCAGCCAACTATTCGAACAAACTAGTCTGAATAGCATTCAAACATGTCTTTATGAATAGGTTTAGTTGGATAGGGTCGAAAGAACCATTACTTCTAAAGCTACTGCTTGTCCCAGTACCACAATTTCAGCCAAAAGATCTTGCTTTATAAAAGTGCTACTTGAAAATCATAAAAAGATTTATACACTACAGGCGTAAAATACGGACAGTAGCATAGATAACTATTTATCCCAATAGTGCTCCGAGGAAAATCACAACCTCTCATAAGTAGCAGTGGCAATTCAGACCAAGTCAACGGGGATGGCTCACACTATATAGACAATCGATTGACTTTTCAACAGTGCATTGCATGTATATTCCAATGTGTATAGGCCCATGACTATTGCTGAATGATCGATAGGCAAAACACCGGCCAGACTGATCATGCAGATCCCTCGGCTGCCCTCACAAGTGACTGAGGCAGTCAGTCCTAAGCTAGGCAAGCGATGACCTATATGCCCAAGACCCAAAGACCGACACAAGCAACTGTGATGTGAAATGGGAAGCCAACCCAAAATGAGGCTGTAGACAGCATGTTGATAAAACTCAATTCAGGGTTGTCCTAATGGATTTCTTTCTATGAGCTAAAAAGTATCAAAGCATTCACCAATTCCCATTGAGGATGTTAAAACTGCCATGGACTAGCCACTTGGTAAGTAAGAAAGCCAAGAAGGTTATCGGGGCAGATGAAATGTTAAATTCATTTATTTCTGTAACCACAGCATATACAAGGATTGCATGGTTTCAAATCGTTGAACACACTAAACGCCCAGCCGAGCGTAACCCACGCTGCATATGAAAATACCGTTTTGCTTATGTTGGACATTTACCAGGATGAGAGGAAGTATTATTGTATGAGTGTGTACAATGCCCTGAACCAGCTTGGTAATAAAAAATTGGAAGGTACTCTTCAGGTACAACTGTCGGCGCTAGTTCTATGTGAAGGTTAACTGGGATGGCTTTAGGATGGCTACCGATACTCTCAATTGGCTTTTTTCTACATGGAGATCTTTAAAAGCAGTCTTGAATGTCGCTCATAAGACGATCGCGAGAAACCATCCAAAGTGTTGGTTCAGGCTATTTTTTTACTACAAACCTAGCAAGGTTAATACGACAAAGACGACGGCGAGCAGAAGGAAAATGAGTGAGGCAGTCAAAGTGGTAATGAAATAACTAAGCATCTGCTAAGGTGAATATATTATAATTGTAACCCCCCTCCTCTTGTGACAGTTAAAAAGAAAATGTTATTATTAGATTATTGAAGTAGTTATCCATTTTGCGCATTGTATAAAAAATAGAATATAAGAGTAATCTTACCTCGACTTACCACCACTATATTACCCTATTAAAAACAACCCCAAGAAAATCTTTTTTTTTTTATATTTGTCATATAAGACTCCATAACTTAAATTTCCCATGTTTAAATATTTACAACGAATTTCAGTGTATATTATCTATCCTTCAAAATATGTTATTTATATGTAAATATTTCATTAGAGTAAAAAGGCTGTACTTACATTTCACATTCATTATTAATTGTGATGTTTTATTTTCATAACAGCCAGTGATATGTTCTGCAATACACGTGCATTTAATGCCAGTCATGTTCCTTGTAAATGTCACAAGAGATTTTAATTTATTTCCAGACTGACTTAGTTGACTGATGTTACCACAAGACACAGTTACATTACTAACTTCAGGTATACCACCAGGTGCAGTACATTCTATGACATATGTTTGATTTTCTTCAACTGTTGTGCCCATCTCTACTGTATTACTCAATATCTTCAGTAATGGTGCCTGCTTTGGTGGAGCTAATTAAAATACATAAAAGAAATAATTAATGCAATTGATCATTATGATATTTCCGAAAAAGAGTATGTTTAATAACAATACAATGTGGATATAGTGTTAAAAAAAACGAAACTGTGTTGGTTTGTGGTTATTATGTGGATGTCATTTGTGAGGTCTTATGTAATCTGCATCGGTGATTAGGAGGCTTCAAACATGAAAAAAGCCGTTATTATGAAATATAGAATGTTATTTTGTAATTTTCTTTTAAATGATAAGGATTTAGCGATGTTTGATTTTCAAAAGTCTGAATGGAAACATTTTCTATTTATTTAAAAAAAAACCGCTGAACTGTTGACATCATTTACGCATGCCTGAAATATATAAAAAGTTGTCAGTGAGGATAAATCGGGAAATGAAATAAAATAAATATGTTATTTTTGTTGGTATTTTTTAAGAAAGCAATGCTAAAATTTAATCTGATTTCTTAATAGTTCACTGTGAACATTTTAAAAATCTGTGTCTGTAAGACACTTTTAATATATGTAAAGAAAATAATATCTTAATACGCAGGGGCTACAAACATGTACATTTCCAGATTTTAATGCATGTAGAGTGTCGAAACATCGTAATAAAGAGATAACTTCAAATAGGATATTTTTGGGTGTGGGAAAATAATAAAGCAAAAAAGTTTATTGCAAATAGATTGACCACTGGACGTAGCTGATTTCTTTTAACTAATTTAGACGGATTTAGTTGAGATTTGTTAAAATTATGAATTATTTTTCTCAGTTATTCATTTCTAAACAAAATAAAATGAGTCCTAAACAAATTTAGACTGAGATTTTTAGTGTAAGTTAGTGAGTTAAAATAGTTTAAATGATTAGGCATCATTTTTAGTCATTGGTTTATGCAACAAGATAAACTTTTTGTGACATCTAGAGCTGCTAAAGAGTTTATTATTTTTAAATTTTAGTGTATCGTTCCACGCTAGGCACAGAAAATAGTAATATCATTGAAATACTAATAATCTGTACTTGAAATTCACTGAAACTTATCACATTATCAAACTATATAAATTTAATTGTGGTAGACGATCGATCCCAATGGTCTAATTTGTGGAAAGTTAATGTATTCATTTTCTAACATAATTTAGGTAACTTTGGTACTTTAAAAAAAAAAAAAAACTTCCAACCATGACTTCCCCACCATATTAACCTTTTAATCTAATACTACTCCGATCGATACTTTCAGTAGGCCCGCGTAACAGCGAACAGAGGGGGGAGAAGGATGAGAGTTTTGACAAGATCAGGAAAGGGAGGAGGGGAGAGCCTAAAACATCATGGGACAAACACATGAATGCAGAGAACATTCACATTAACGGGATTAAAAAAATCAATACACCAGCGTTATGCACCCAATATTGGGAAATGTGCTAATGAGAAAGAAGCCATACACTTAAAGTATAGTTTATTGGGGAGTATAGAAAGACATAATGGTTTGGGTATGTGTACAGAAATAACTTGATAGACTTGAACCAAAAACAATCTTATTGTTTTCGGTAGGGAGCTTGATAGAGAGTGTAATTTTTTTTAGAAAATGGCGATCTTATGAATTTGATAGGGACTTAATGGACAGAAGACTGCATTTTGCCATGATGTTAATAGATTACCGGTACCCGTATTTAATTAATAATACAGGAATGGAAAAATAAATGGGTGTCTATTTGACCTTTTTGTGACATTGAACTTTTTCTAATTATAATCAAATTTAATCAAGTTACAAAAGTAAATAAATATATAAATATATTTTTAAAATTATTTCATTTAATAAATCTGGTAAGCTATGAGTAAGATAGCCGTAGTGGGTTTCTTATAAATAAGTGAAGCAAGTCATGTTGAATAACTGTTATAAAAATGAATGAATTACGTCCCTTAGTTCGATGAGCAGGTCTTGTTAACAAAAGCTGAAAGCTAAATTAGTAGCTTAAAAATATGGAAGGAATATTTAACATATTTTAGCTAATATCTTTGGAAAAAATAGTAAAATGACATAATATATTTGCATTATTACCTAAATGAACTATATCCCATATTGCCAACAGAAAATGTCATTAATATTTAATTTCAGTGTAATAATTTTTCAATTATTAGAAGATGATTTGGTCCGTCAATTCGTTGTATAGCGTATTTCACTGTATAATATTTTTGGTAAAATTATGCAGATAAATGATTATTGTTTACATCGTTATTATACAATCTATTTAATTTATAGTTGATTTTTAATTTAAATATATGCGGGTATAAATTTATCTTCCCAAATTCCAAAAATAGTTGTCTGACAACTATAAAATTAATGAAAAAATAAACGAGTGTTCAAATCTGTTAAAAAATCAATCAAAATAAATGTACATGCTTTCCTGGTAAAGAATCTTTTAAAAATAATTAAAATGAATCATTTATAACCAGTAGAATGACCCTGATGGCCAAGGAAAAAATCCATTCAGTAGCATTGTCACTCATTTAAAATAGCAAATCTAATGGCAGGAATGGATATGCTTACTGGAAATAAACTTTCCTTCTGTAAATTACAGACGATAAACAAAATTTTACAAAAACTCAAAGCCTTGATCTTGGCCTTATGCATCATTTGAACTGTTTTTTTTTAAGCTTTGATCATGTCTTAAAGTGCTTTGAGGATTAAAAAAATTAAAATTAACAATGCTTGAAATTAGCTTCACTGTCGTGCTGAACAAGTCCTGCAGAGATATTTGGCTCTAAAAAATTTGAATCAAATGTACTTAGAAGTTTAGGTCAAAGCTGATTATTTAACTTAGAATCTTGGAAATCCCACAATAATAGTACATAAGAAAAGTGTTGTTTCATAGTTTTAAAATGTCCCATAACTTTTTCTTTTACAGGCTGAAAGAGAACTGAGACAAAAACTCAAGTCCGCTTTTAAAAGTTTTTGTGAGAAAGTTGAAGCTATAACAAAACAGGAAGTTGAGTTTGACTCACCATTTAGAGATCTTGGATTTTATGGTGCACCATTCAGGAGTACAGTTTTGCTTCAGCCGACAAGTGGCTGTCTTGTAAATCTGTCTGAATGGGTATGTAATCCGTTTGAGTTTCACTATCTTTCAAAATAGTATCATTATTTTTTCAAGTGTACGCAAAAGTAAGTTGAAATGTACAAATCATTTTTACCTTTCAGCCTCCATTTGTGGTTACTCTAGAGGACATAGAGCTGGTCCATTTTGAAAGAGTCTCATTCCAGTTAAAAAATTTTGACATGGTGTTTATTTTCAAAGATTACAGTAAGAAGACAGCTATGATCAACTCTATAGCCATGAACATGTTGGATCATGTTAAGGAGTGGTTAAAGTAATTTTTTTTTTACTCTTCACATATTACCTGAAATGGTTAACATTAATTTCTGTTAACATATGTTAGGCTTTGAGAAATTTGAAAATGTCTTAGCCAACTGCACTGCCCATCATGGCTCGTTTCCCTAGCAACTATTTTTTCAGTAGGTTGTTTAATGCTATACACTGATGATGAATCAATTCCAGTGATTTTATTTTAAATAAAAAGAATTTTGTACAATTGTCTTATTGGTCAAATTTTTGGCTTTCATTTTTAGAGAATCATTATCCGATTCAGAAACATAAATAATTTTAAAGAAATTATTTTGATAAGCGTCATGTTATGTTTTTTTTTTCAGTTCCTGCGACATTCGTTACACTGAGGGTGTGCAAAGTTTGAACTGGGCAAAAATTATGAAAACAATTACTGATGACCCAGAGGGATTTTTTGACAATGGTGGATGGACCTTCCTTGACCCAGACAGTGAGGTAAGGTTTAATGTAATAATAAAATAATTTAATGTTACTTAACCACTGTTTTGAAAAGATATCTTTGACTCTTGAACTAATTGAATAATCCCCTAACTAGTTATTTAAATTTCAGACTATATTGGGATTTTGATACATTTAAAACTATTTGTTTACTATAGAGAAATTAAATTTTAGTGCATTTTGATTAACAAATTCGTATAATTGATTTTCAGTGTTGTCTGTCTCCTTAGTTATTTAGAATTGTTTATTTTTACCATGTAATACATTCATTATCAAAGCATGTTTGTTAATGTTATTGATTTCTGTTTATATTGACTATTTTATTTACTGCTGTTTTCCTACCTAATAACTTTATCAATTTTTTTTTGTCTTATTAGGGTGATGTAAGTACATACATAAAAAAATGTAAATTAACACATTAAAGTGAGGGCTAAATTATTGTTTGAGTGGTGCTCTTCTCTTTTAACAGATTTAAATTAGTATCACCAGATCTTATACTTTACTATATGTAGTAGCTAGGCAGGGATGGTTCATATTAGCTCACTTAATTAATATTTTAACGGGGTACTTTACAAATTTTTTTTATTTGTCTGCTTGCTGCTGTCTTCCTTTATTGCTTAATAATCTTTACCTGCGAGTTTGATTTTTTTCGCTTTTCAGTTCTATGTACATTTTATGATCAGACAAATCATATACATGAAATTGTTTAATGAAGAAATCTTAATTTAAAAAAATATGTTTTTTACTTTTACAATGGAAACATAATTATTTTGTTTAAAAAGCCCTTTCAACATTAAAAAAAAAATACAGTTGTCTGTTTGTGTTTTTCTTTATATCATTTGCTCAATAATAAGTACTATGTTTTTTTTTCCTTTTTATCTTGGTAGTATAATCATATACAGTATGTAGGTGTAGCCTCTTTTTGTTTTCTGTGTAGTCTTTCCAATTAGCTTTTGTACTGTTAAAAAATTGTTCTTTTACCTACTACAAGTCATTATGCATTTTATTATTCTGTAATTATATTTTTCCTTTATTATGCACATTTCCTCTAAATATACGATTTCATTTAAGACTCAATAAATAATTACACCTGTCTTTAACAAATCACTCCTCCACCCAAGCTTGTTACTGCCTTTAATTTCTTATGTCATTCTACTTGATTTGTAAGAGAAAAAAATTGTTGTAATCTAAAAAAAAAAATTATGTGGTTTCTCTGTAGTGGTGCTGTGTATACTATGTATATGACTTGAAAAACAAATTTTGTAATTTTACAAGTGGCGTGCCAGATTCTGATGAGCTTTTATATAAAAATAATAAATACAACAAAAAATCATCAATTTTGTTGAAAAAGTTCACCCACCAAAACATTTTTTAGTTTAAAAATAATCCATTTGGCTCTTTTTACTGAAGTTCACTTTTACTCCTATTGTTTACCATTAAGATTCTATTTCCTGTTCTCCATGTTAGATTTTTCAATTATACTTGAGTTTGAATAATTATTTTAATTTTGCTTAATTTTATTCTTAAAAATGTCTTACAAAAAATCATCACTTTGCGTTGCTAAAAATAAGGACAAATGGGCGAGTAATTTGAAAAAATTTCAAAACACTCTTAAGAAAAGAAACAAAATTGGAATCGAGATCGAGCCGTTGCATTCACATTCTAGAATGCCAAAAGAGTGGATGATAATTGGTCGCTACATGGGCTTGGCCTCTATGGAAAAATCCAGATTGAAAAGAGTTGCAGCACTCAGGAAAGAAGTAGAGCTATTATGGAGCTTTTTAAATTTCCCGATACTGTCTTTGCGATCAGTGAGCAGAAAAATTGAAACTTTAATTAAAAGGTATGATGTTCATTTGAAAAAACCTGTGGGTGACATATGGGAGCAGTTTGATAAGTTATTTGATGTCACAAACAAAACTGGTCAATGGTTATGTGCTGAGGACAAAAAACTTTACGAAATACAAATTCAAAGTGGAGGTAAGACGGGATATACTACAACTAAAATTGCTAGTCAAAGTACAATTCATCCATCAAAACAGAAAATTGTTTGCAAAATTAATGAGGCACAACAACAACAAAGCAGTTTTGAAAGTTCCAGTGATTCAAGTGATAACGAGAATTCTCAAAGTAGCTCTGATGGTGCTGATGCAATGCAGTTATCCACAGTAAGCTTGGATCAAAGCACACATAAGAAACAATCACAGCAATCTACTTCTAGTGCAGTTTCATTAGTTCAATCTGGGAAACTACCAGTTCGAAGAGCAGCATTAGTAAGCAAAATTTTGCACAAGTCCAGCGTAAAAATAGCAACTCCTTCTCAGTCAGGTGTTTATCGAGCTGTAAGCAAGTAAACTAAAAGAAACATTAATAAATACTTTGCGTAATAGCTTATGGAGTTTACATTTTGATGGTAAAATTATGAAGAAAAAAGAACACCAAGTAGTTGTATTAAAAAATGAAGCAAAAGAAGTGAGGCTAGCCGTCTTAGTTTTACCTGATGGCAAAGCTGCTACGATCGGATCTGCCATTCAAAAAGTTTTAGATGAATATAACTTATGGTCAGCTATAAAGATGATAGTGTCAGACACTACAAATGTTAATACAGGGTTGAAGTCTGGTGTTGTGGTGAAACTTCTGAAACTGTTTGTTCAACATGGTGAGTCTGCACCAGTCTTTATAGGTTGTCAGCACCACATACTTGATCGTGTTCTTAGACACGTGTGTGATGCATTGCTCGGTGATTCAACTGAG
Organism: Bulinus truncatus; assembly: GCA_021962125.1. Lineage (NCBI taxonomy): Eukaryota > Metazoa > Mollusca > Gastropoda > Planorbidae > Bulinus > Bulinus truncatus. The sequence goes on from JAGDYQ010000049.1 coordinate 5,344,228, forward strand.
TCTCCTAACATAAATTATCCATTTGTAAATAAGATACTTAAAGATTATGAAATGTTAAAAAAAGATTTTGAAAGTAAAACAAAGAAATGTGCTCCAATTTTAGAAAAACAGGAAATAGATTGGAGAGATGATATGAAATTTTTGCACCATCTAATTTGCGTTTTTAAGCATTTTAAGAGTTCTCAACAAATGCCAAAAGTTAATTTTAGCGCACTGCCTGGCCTCAGCGATGCCCGATGGAACTCTCGAGCAATTTTTGCATTGTTGGCTATCATACTATTGCCTGATGAACGAAAGAACCTTCAGAAATTGTGTGAATTTATATGTGGACATTGGAGTGATGCCTTGTTTAGTGATCATCATTACAAAGCTGAACAATATGAACTTCTTTTCCATGCTGTTAATGATTATCCAAAAGGGTTGCGCTGTCTTCGAAATCATTGGTCTCAAAGTCCATCTCCAATACTCACTCCACGTAGCAATGTTTGTGCAGAAAGAGCAATAAAAGTTCTGCAAGATATTATTCCCCTTTGCCACTCACCAGAGAAACTGAATTTACGTTTTATTTTTACAAATAAACATTTATGAAACAATACTTGAAATTATTAACAAATGTCAATTTTTCTAAAACTTCAAAATGTTTGGTGGGTGACATTTTTCAATTTTTTTAATAAATTTGATATGGTTTTGTGTTTCTACAATAAAAACTCATCTGTTGATTGTATGCCATACAAGTGTTGTTCTGAAGTCATATACCTAGTGTATACACTAATAAATAAGGATATTTCTAATAGAATTATGTTCTGTTTAAAAGTTAATGTTCAAACTTGGTTTCTGTTGCTGTGATGCATAGCTTTTAAAAAGGGGGATTTCTTTTAGGCTTGCTTTGATCTGTGTGTCAATAACTTAGTTCTTGTTTTTTTTTTTTTTCAATTCTTTCCAAAAAAAAATAAATTTACTTTCCTTATTTTTGTATTTTATTTATAAATATATAAGGAACTTTTTTTTTTACTCTGCCATCTTTAGTTTCATGATCTGTTAACACGTCAGTAAATATTTTGGCTTGTATAGAATTTCATTCTGAATTTGATAAAAGGACCCTCATTTTTTAAATTTAATGTGGCTCAGGAATATAGAAGACTAAATTTTGTTGCTTAAGATTATAAAATTTGCTACATCCAGTGGATTGTGAAAATTAAATGCTATAAAGTTTCTATATATAAAAAAAGTTTCTGCTAAATTGATCAGTCTTTTCAAGTACAAAATGATATAGTGCTGAAGTAAAAACGTTTAACCTATCTTTTTCTATTCTAAATGCTCCTCTAATCTAGTAGCCTTTTTCTCTAATGCTTATTAAATTTATTTTTTTCTTCACCATTTCATTCAGGAGGAACAAGAGGAAGAAGACAGTGAAGAGGAGGATGACACATTCCAGCCTTCAGAAGAAGGGTCAGATTTTGATGAAAGTAGTGAAGATGACAGTGAGGAAAGTAATTGGGGAGGAGGAAGAGGATGATGAATCTGGTAATAAATTGGCAAATAGCTATATTTTCTAGTTTTTATTATACAACTTTTTTTTTTACATTATTAATGGAGCTGCTGATTAATCGCCATCAATGCAAGATTAACACATTGAAAAATAGTTGCAATTAAATTTTGTAATGCAACACCTCAGTGCATTCTTTTTTACCCATAATAGTTGCGAAAAAAAGATTCAGAAAAAAATGTAAGTAAATAATTAATTTCTATGAACAGAAATTGAACAGATGAGAGATATAAAAAAAAAAAGAATATGCAAATACAGGAACTGTCACGTTTATATAAAATCATAACAGCCATGTGAAACAGTAGGATTGTCATTTCTAAATTCTATTTTCTGACCCTGAATTAGTTAACATCCGCAGATGCTTGCCAAATCTGATTGACACAGGTTTGAAACAACTTATGGGATGGAACTTCGTGTCAATTTTTTTTGGGGATCGGGAGTTTGGTGGTTGGGATCTTTGTGGGGAGAGAGATTGTGAAATGTGTTTAAAATGTGACTGGGTGGGGGACAGGTTAAAAAGCAAGAAAAACGTATTGCTATTGCTTTAAAAAGGAGAAGGTGTCATTTTAACTGACACACCAATAAACTGCAGCTTTTATTTTTATCATATTTAGTGAACAGAAGTAAGAAAATGATGGAAAATTGTTCTTTGAGAGCCGTACAAAATTCACTGTAGAACTGCATGCTGCTCTGAGTTTCATTTGGCTACCACTGGAATATAATGACAAACAATCTTGTTTGAATTTAAATAATACACTAATTTGCATTAATTAAACTTTTAAAAATCCATGATGAATACTTCTATTTGTATTATGTGTTAATTTTGATTTAAAAAATCGAACAGTTTTTCTAATTATGAACTTTTTTTTTTTTTTTTATTGCATTTATTATTTTTTACCCAGGTTCAGAAGAGGAACTTGGATCAAGTGAAGAGAGTGGTAAAGACTGGGATGAATTAGAGGAAGAGGCCAGAAGAGGTGTGGAATGTCTTAATTCTTTGTAATAGAATCATATTATAGTTTTTGACCATAGTCATAAAGAACTACATTGGAGAAAACATAAAGCTTTTATCTTCTTGACTTAGAATAACTTTATTAGGAAAATTGTCATGTAGAAAGATGGCAAAGTTTTTTCAGCAATATGACAAAAGTATTTCAATTTTTTTCTGTTTCATGATTTCCCTTTTTTTCCCAGGCATTTATATTTTTAGTTTTTTATTCAAAAATAATTGTAGCATGCTTTCATTTAAAATTATAAAATGATTTTTAATGTTGTTTAATGCACTAAAAAAAATTTCAAATTTGGCTTGCTAAATAATATTAACCCCTAAAGCGCCACAAGCCACGATCGTGGCTTTACAATATCAGTTCCTTAAGTACCACAAGCCACGATCATGGCTTCGAGTGTTTTCGGTCGAAATTTTTCGTTTATCGTCGTTAATTTGCCGAAGGAATGTTTACATCCGGTAAGCTTATCCATTCCGGCCGGTAGTTATTTCATTGATTCGCCATTTTGTCAGATATATTTAAATTTTTTAATTTTTTTAAAATGAGCGGTAGTGATTTTGATGGGATTTTTTTAATAGGCCGACATAGCTTTTATTGGATATAAATGATTTAATTTAATTCATTTTTGATGGATTCTTTTCGGGAAAGTTTGTATATTTAATTTGATCGTTTTTTAAATAGATAATAACAAGTGAACATTCGTCTTTTATATTTTTTCATTAATTTTTACCGTCATTGAAAATTTTTTTACGGGGGGGGGGCCCAGAAGTGGCACATTTTAATACCCACAAATATTTATATTAAAAATAAAATAAAAATTCAAAAAACGCTTAAATAATAATAGTAATGTAAACAGTTATCATTTAGCTGTACAATCATACCAAACATAAATATGATATCTATTATATTGCTGCTTAAATTTATAAAAATATTAGGTGGGGGTAGTCAATGCTTATACGGGGCAATTTTATGACCCATTTTAGATGCATTTTTGTTAATATTAGTTGGCGCTTTAGGGGTTAAGCAAAAAAAAAATTGTTCTGGCAAGACCAAACTGAGAAAGCTAAATTCTAATTGATTAAAAAAACCTAACTTTTAACTTTTATTTTTTACCAGCTGATAAAGAAAAAGATGAAGAAATACCTGAGGCTCGACCCTCTCACAAACACAGATCACATACCAAAGGTGGTGGCAGCAGTAGACATGGTGGTGGTAGCAGCAGTAGACGTGGTGGTAGCAGCAGTAAACATGGTGGTAGCAGCAGGCATGGCGGTAGCAGTAAGGATAGTGGAAGCACTAGGAATGGTCAGAAGAGAGGCAGGGATAGTAGCAGTGGAAAGAGTCAATCACCCCAGAAAAAGAAATCGCGTCGCTGAATGAATGCCCTTTGAGAAATTGTTATGCTATGATCAAACTTGTAACTAATGACCTGCATTGTGACTGACAACAGATGTTACTTTAAAAAAAAATTTCTTTGTTATACTGAAAATAAAAATGTGCAGATTGTTCTGCATTTATTAACAAGCGAAATAAAAAAATTCTTAGTTATGATATTTCCTTTTTATTTCTACCTTGTGTGATGCCTTACAAGTGTTACTATATTCACTTCTTGTAAACTTAGACCTGGCCAAGTGGTACTCTAAATTGCATTAGGATTTGTCGTCAACACTATATAATGCTCACCAGCAAAATATTTCATTATAGCAAATTGAGGGGTAGTTATGTTCATAAATGGATACTTTTTTGTACAATGGTTCAGCAAGTACTAAACATGCACATAGGAGTAAAGTACCCAAGGTACAAGTACTTTTGCAAGTACCCAAGTTGCTAGTTCAAGCACCTCATCTCTGCTAACTACCTTGATTTGGATTGCTTTCAGTGATTTTACATGTACCCAGTACTGAACTGTAATAAAATGTGTCAATGGTAAGAAATTCAACTCATTGAAAATCTGGTAGATTTACCTGACTGATTCTGTAGTTACAATTTTCCTTTCAGGATTTCTGTACTGGAAATTAATTGTACTGAAATGGATTCCATTATTTTTAAGACTAAATATAATGCATCACTGTGTTTAGCTAAACAGCTCCTTTGTTTTAAAACCCATAACAGGGTTTTACATAGCCACTCAGCCAGGTCCTATTAACTATTTTGGTCACAATTACAGTATATCAATTAAAATGTTCAGTAGCTTTCACTTGTACAAACATTCTGCTAACATTACATATTTTGTCAATAAATTTGAATAAAAAATGTAGTGGTTTTGTTGTAGCTTTGTCACACTTCGTGAACTAGACTATGAAACAAAAACTTAACATTATCAATAGGTTTTTTTTTTTTTTGATAAGCTAATTTGCACTAAGTACACATTTAAAAACATGGTTGAAACAACAGAATTACAAATGTCTCTAATAAAACCAAAAATATACAGGTAAATTCTCTGTGCTTTGGTATACATATAATGTCAAATTCAGGATTCATTTTTATGAAAATTTAATTTAATTTTATGACCCATCCTAAAGGTTAAAAAAATTTTAGGTTCATTGTAATAGAACAAAAAAAAACTGCATATAAACCAGACCTCATACATCAAGGCCTTGAATTCACATGGTCAGATGTTATTTGAGGAGATATTTCTTAATGGCACTAGGAAATATTCTTTGGCACATGAGGATTTATGCATACATATTTTAAATAAAAGCTATTGATATTTATAGGTCTGTAAGAGCTATATAAATTTTTTAGAATTCCTTTAAAACTGTCCTAGGGTTTCATTCCTTGCATGCTTTTTATTCCTGGACAGTAAGATAAAAGTTGCTGTTCCAGGGATAGACATTTTAGTTGAAATGTTGCATATAAAAAAAAAAATCTAATTGTAACTAAAAAATTTGCACAAGTTGAAAACTTGGTAAAAAATTTAATTAGTCTATATGAAATAATTTACTGAGTATTGAATATTACAACAATAGTATTACTGGTTATTCATTCTAGCTAAAAATGCTGGAGCTGAGAATTTTTCCTGACTTAGTAATGTATATGTACATGTAAGTCATACAGAATGTCCCTTTATTAGGATAGATATTTTGTGACAAATAACCAAATTTACTAACTTTTATTGTAATGGATAAAGAGGAAAAACAATCATTTTGTTCAAAGAGTTAAATTTAATTAAAATTCAGTTCAGTTGAAATTCAAATATATGTATTGCATATGAAAGATTAACGGGATCAGATAATTTCCCAGGAAATTTTTAATGGGCGAAAATTTCGACAGGAGCATGTCATCCTGGGAGAGCAAAGTTTAAACTGACATACTGTCTGGATAGGTTATTTAAACATATTCCTCAGAGTTAATTTTATAGTACAACTGTGCTCGGTCGTTATTTTTTAACTAGTTTACAAATAAACATGAATTCATTCTCAATGCATTAATATATATTTTAATTACTAATTGAACATAAGTCAAACTAACTAGTAAATAAGAAAGAATAATACAAATCATGAAAATCTGCATCCAATAAACTTTAAACAAGGCAACAATGCAATTTACAAAACATTGCTATTTTTTCAATTGCATGTAGCCACCATTCAAACTATAAACAACATACATCTGCATAAAAAACTGGCACAGATGAAAACAGCTTAAACAATTGTATTAAGTTGACCATCAGCAGGCTTATATTGAACAATCCAGGGGTGTTTCAGCATTTCTTCCAGTGGGGGACGATCTTGTGGGTCATGACGCAGTAGCTATAAGAAAAAAATGTGTAAAACTTTTTAATGCTGGTGAATTCTACAATTGGGGAACTATTATGTGATTAAATTATTAATTTTTTTTTTACCTTAGATATTAGATCTCTGGCTCCACTTGACACATAGTCAGGAAATTTGAAGTCCACCTTACAGATCTTTTTGTATGTCTCTGTGTGGCTCCCTGTTTCAAATGGAGGTTTACCCACCAAAAACTCATAACACAGTACACCTAAGCTCCACAGGTCAACACATTCATTGTGATATTTCCCTTCTACCATCTCTGGAGGCATATGATATAATGTGCCGCACACTGTTTGTCGTCTGGAATGTGGTGAAGATGTAACTAATTATTTACAACAAGCAATAATTAAAATAAAATTCATATTTTAGCTTTATAAATTGGCTGGTCGCAGACTGCTATTAAAAAAAAAACATGATCTTACATTTATAACAATTAGACCAACGGAGGTGAGAAAATTGAGAGATGAACATTTTCAGACAATTAAAAGGTTATCCAGTTCATGGAACAGGTTTACATAATACATGTAACTGAAAATGTCAGTATTTAAGAGATATTAATGCTATATAACAAATTAGGTATTTATCATTATCTTCAATATATATATACATACATTTATAAACAAATAAAGTTTTTTCAAACATCCACATTAAAATTCTTTGTACAACATCACATATAACAGATAAAAGTAAAACAAAAACTGACAAATTGGCTAATTTCACTGAAAGCTCTTACCTGGATGATGGATGATGTACAGACCATCTAAAATCTGCTATCTTTATGTCTCCATTTGAACCAAGCCAGAGATTTTTAGGTTTAATATCTCTGTGGTTGATTTTCTTGCTGTGACAATATATTAATGCATCTGTCAACTGGGCAATATACTGAGTGAGAAAAAAAAAGATAAAGTGATACAAACTGCAAAACAAACAAATAAAAACTCATTACATTATAGTAAGGTTGAAAATATGTAATTTGGGTCCAGAAACCATGGAGATTTCTTCTCAATTTTTTTCATGAACAGACATACTGCTATTTAAAGGCTAGATGCTTTATTGCCATACATGAATTGTTTTTTCACCCGCATTACTGATACATGTAATAAAAAATTGTCAATAAAAATGTGATTAAGCCATAATTCAATATACCATGTTTCTGATATTTGAGTGTCATTATGCTAGTTTGAAATTTATTATAACAGTTCTCTGAAAAGACTGCAATGGTAACAGATTCTAGAAAGAACCAAATGACTAACGGCGCAATGGATTGAACCAATACACTGCACTCAGACTCAAAACTAAAATATCTCAGCCTCACCCTAACACCTACATAAGTATATTCATCTTAAGAGAAGGCAGTAGAATTGTTTCTATTACAATTAGAACTCAATTATAATCTTTTAAAGGAAGCATAAATTATATAATTAATCAATAGACAAGTTAATACATTTCCAGTTGAGACTTCAGAATTTAATATCAAATAGTTGCTCTAATCCAGAGTAAACAATTTTAAATAATTACTTACTTTAGATGACCTAGCATCATCAAATCGTTTATTCCTCTGCAATTCTTGGAATAATTCACCTTTTTGGGGCATATTCCAGCTTAAGGTAGATATGTGAATCTTCATTAAAATAGCTAAATAACCTTAAGAGTAATATGAGGGTCTCTGCAACAACAATTGATACAAATTACTTTATTGTCATGGTAGTAATATTCATTCATAATTCTTGCTCAACAAGCTAAAAAGAAAATCAGTCATGTGGGTAAAAATATAATTTTTTGTGTGCTGAAAGTTGTAGGTTAGGCATAAAGAGACAATGGAAACAAAGTAACCAAAGCAGAATGTAAGACAACACCTTTTAAGCAAACACAACAGGGCAGACAAAAAGCAGATGGACATACTAGGTTGAGAAAGAGCTTAAAGCTTTGAAGGTAAAAAGAGTGGTGGGAAAATGGATAGAAGTAACAATGCAGTTCAGAGTCCTAAGGGCAAAATGTGGAGGAAATAGATTTGAAAAAGACATTAATTACTTTAGGTGAGTCTGAATTTCAATTTCTTTTCTTAGCTGATGTTCTTCTCCTGCTTTTAGCAGTTTTGATTTAGACATCTGAAATAAAAATTAAAAATGGTTGCCAGTTTTTTTTTTTTGCTTGGAATACATTTTCAAGTAATATTTTTATCAAGTCAACATTAAAATATGAAACCAAATCACTATAGGAATAATACATCTAGAATGAATGATAAAATTAAGAAAAATTTTTAAAATGAAAACACTATTGATCCAAATGCAATTATTAATTGAATTAAAAAAATTAATTTTGTTATTATCAAAAAAAGTAATTATTATTTTATAAATAAATGTATAACTTATCAGAGAATTTAATAAATAAATGTATAACTTAGAGAAAAAAAAGTTTATGTACAATATATTTTAGTTTCATCACCAATTGAGTTGCAACCATTATAATCTCATCTGGGTCTGTGTCTTCGTTCCAATCCTATAGCAGCTGCTAAATTGGCAATAGTCTCTCTCTTCTAAAATATTTATAATTTAAAATACATAAGTTATTAAATGATTGAAGCAAGAAGTAAAGTTATAAAATTTAAAGTCAATGGTTCAAGACAGTTGAGTTATGAACTGTTTATTAGCCTAATTAATTAAGATAACAATTACTATTCTAATAAAAAAAAGAAGTGAAAAGGACTAAAGAAAAGATATAATAATAACTAAAATTAAGAACCAGACATATTTGGGGTCCCTAACAATTGTTGGGGAAGTAAAAGAGGACTTTACTTACAACACGTACTGTCATTTTCCAGGTGATCTATGATTATATGTGACTGAGACTACTGTGAGCACAGCACTAAAGTGTGTATCTTAAATATCGGGAAAAGGAAATAATCTTTAAACTTTATAAATGGGTGATAAGCCTTTGATACCAACTTGAAAAAATCCTTCCGATCAACGACTTAAGGAATAAGTTAGAATTTTAAATTTTAAATGTTGTTTATTTTATTTATCGGCTCAACTATTTTTTTATTTAATAAAATGTCTTTTTTTCGCCATAGAAAACTTGTAGGCTATTCATTACCATTGGGAACCGCTTCCGGTTAACTTGATAACAAACTTCCATGACTGCCATGGGCATGACTCAAATCATAAATTATCACCAGAGCTGATAAACCAAGGCCAGCACAAAAGTGTGCAAAGACAATTAGTTAATGGACTTTCTACAGCGCCCCACACTTACTATCAAAATGAGAACGCGTTAAATAGGGTCGACACCTGTTATTTTAAGCATCAAAACCACTCTTTGTTTACATTTTTGAAACACTCTGGTAGCTTTGCTAACTAGAATTTAACGTTCAGTGTGGCCGTAGAGGTGAAAAGGTTGTGCATTTGTCTGAGATCACATAAATCATATGTAAAACTAAGGTAGGTGACTAGAAACAATAGAAGTTGAGCCCTCAGTATGTGGAACAGGCACAGCATAAATAACCAGGTTAAAGCCCAGTAAAAATGATACTACCAAACATATTAGTATTAGTATTAGGTGTAAAGGTAAGAAAACCAATTGGTATTTCAGACAGAACAAAGAGATGGTAAAATTTACAAATATATATATATATATATATATATATGCAATATACATAGGCGTCGCTAGGAATTTTTCCAGGGGGGGAGGGGCAAAGAACAACTGTATGACATTTTTTTTTTTTTAAATGTAGGGAGGGGGGGAGCAAATGCCCCCTCTTATATGACTATGCCCCCCCCCATGAATACTGCTAAAATAAATATATATAAAGAAAAAAGCACAAATACCAAAAATAAAGTCAAAATGCAAAACCATTTTCTTTCCTTAGCTACATTGCATATCTTATTCCTAGTAACTGGGTGTAATACACCCATACACTTATTTATATAGAGAGAAAATTGTTTATGATGATCACTCATATTGCTTTATTTAGTCATCAGTAAGTAAAGTGAAGTTCCCTTAGCCCTAGTAGGTCATCAGGGCAGATGAAGTGTAGAAGTCATCTGTTTCTATAACATAGGCATGTGGAGGGATTGTGTGGTTAGCAAAACACCCAGCCGCCTTTGGTTCCCCAAGTTAAAGCTGGGTAGACTTGTGAGATGACTTTTAGAAACAAATTTCCACTAGAAAGAGATGTCCCATGGGTTTCACAGAGGATCAAAGCCAGGACTTTCAGGAGTATCTACACCACTTGACCACCTATCCCACCTTAGTCAAGCCTTGGTAAGAGAAACATACATTATTCATGGAACAGGAAAAACTGAAGGATAGGGTGGAGTTAAGGAGGTCATGTTTTGGGTCAGACAGTCAATATGTTAGCATATTTAATTATGAAAAATGTTGACAATGATGTAGGCCTATTCTATTGTAGCAGTTTGATATTTTGTATCATGTATATAATAACATTAATTTTCATGTCATTCTTTTTAAATTTACAGATATATTAAGTTTTAGCAGTTTAATATTGATAGTTTGAAATCTTTCAATAACATTAGTGCAGGAGTGCTTTACCTGGGCTAGGGTGTGAAAAATGCTCTATCACACAACAATATATGCAGGTAAGTAATTAATGTTTAAAAAGGTGTAGGGTTTGATATAAAAATAAACTGACCAATATACGCAATATATCACTAAAGCTGACTTTTATTTTTTAATAATTTGCAGTGAGATTTTGTGGTTAAAAACCTATATTGCTACTAAAACTAAGTGCAGAGAAAAATTACAGCTCGATGCACAGCAAAAAGCCATTTCAGTCAGAAAAAGTGCAACAGTACGGCTGCTTTGAAGGTGCCAGGCAGTAAAGAATAACTTGCTAGTTTTGAGAAACTTGGTCAGACGGATGCCAGACCAAATCATAGGTAAATATCAAAATTCAGGTAAACATTCCTTTCTCATGTAATTTTTTTATTTACAATTTTAACAATTATTCTATTATGCTTTTGCTTGGTTGCAGACAAAAACATTCTGTAAAACTTTTGATCTACTTTAAAATTAATTCACAGAAATTCATAGGTTAAAGGTGAATAGTAAGTTTAGTCTTAAAGTGAACTTTGATGGATATCTAGTAAGGTTACTTTTCAATGCACTGTGTGTAATTTTCACTTTTTTTTTCGGTTAGGCTTTTTAAACTAATTAGGTTATGGTAAATTATAATTATCAGTAATGTTTTTCATTGCTTTGGTTACGCTGGTTCAACTCCAGTCCCAGGCTATTAATAAGTTTATGACATTGAAGGAATGGACAAACATTTGCCTGGTGGTCCATAACCAAAATGAACAATGATTTACAAAAGAAGTGTTATTTAGGCACATTAAATATTTGCATATAATTTTTTTGTGTGCAGTCGTTTATTTGTGCAAGTGCAATATTTAAATAATGCTAATCTCTCAGACCACTCGACTCCCCTCCCACCCACTGGGCACCTAAATAACACTATGAGTAGAAAAATGAGAAAGAATTATGTGATTCTGGGCAGCACCAAATATGCCTCAATGGATGGTTAGGGGAAGTAGGATCGGATATAGTGAAAAACTCTACTAGTTGCCCCAGTACCATAGCTTTGGTTGAAAGGTCTTGTGTATATAAAGTGAATTGCAAAGGGTTGAGGTACCACAGCAGTGGCGACGAACAGAGGGGGCAGCCGCCCCTCCCTTTGAATTTCCAGTCTGCCCCCCTAAAATTCTTTGTTTAACTTTTTTAACTTTGTAATTCATTTTAATTTATATGTATCATTTTCATAGTGCATTTGATTTATTTCTTAAATTTAATATTTGAAAGAAATTATAATTAATTTAAATTTTACAGTAATCACATTATAAAGAGTTGTTGTGGCATATTTTAAAAAGTGTTGCCATCTACCAAATGACAGCAAATATAATTTTTAAAGTAAAATTTAAATATCTTGCTTAATTGTAACTGATCTGAATTTCAGAATGTCATAAATTTTATTTTCTATCTGCAGATGTAATTATTATTATAAAATATCAGAAATAAATAATACAGGAATGTTTGAAACTGAAGTATTCGTATGCCCTGAAAAACAAGAGATGGTCTACTAACTGTTATATTTGTAGTTAGCACATAAAGCTGCAATGTTTACAATGATTTATAATCCTGTCAGAATATTGAATATGTCAAGATAAATTGACATGAAAAAGTGCAAAGTTAATATATATTCACACTATAGAAAATGATGAGAAAGACATAAGAAAAATGTCTTATCTCTTAATCGACGGCAGGTTTTTGTCATTTTTTTTATTACCAAACAGGTGTCCTTACATTTTGGACTATATTGTCTGTTTCCTTTATAGCCCATATTTGTGTGATATATCATTTTTTTTCTTCTTTGAATAGGCTTTAAAACTGTGCAGCTTTTTTTTTGTGAAAATGAATTTTGATAATATTTAAAAAAAAAAGAATTTAACAAAACAAAATTATTTTTTTTTTAAAGTGTACAAACAGCAATAAGACAAAAAACAAGTATTAAAAACAAAAACATTTTTTCAGACATTTTATTAATCTACATATATTTCTGAAATGAAATATTCAGTTATCAATCAATTTCTTCAAAAAAAAATGTTTGGTGACTTTTTTTCAAATATGCATATTTCCCTTTAATTATTCACATAAAAAAATTTAATTTTAAGAAAAAGGCAAAAAATGTAGAGAAAAAAGTTTTTTTTATTAAAAAAGACATAATGCACAGTGTGTTTTTTGCACTGCCCCTGAGGGGTTTGGCCTTATGCGCGCCTGTGTCGTGAGGCTACCTTGTGTTTTTTCTTGAAAAAGTTGAAAAAAAATGTTTTTTGGTCAGTTTTGAATGTTTTTATATTTTTTTTTTGATTTAGCGAGTGTTAGTTTCATTTTTGTCACTAGATTTAAGTTCTTTTTCCACTAAATAATGAGAATCTGAGTCCATTTTAATGTAGTCAAAGTGACTGACAAAACGTAAACAAATCAAAATGGCGTTCGGTGCCGGTCAACTGATAGTGTTATTTTATTTGCGAGAAATTGTAGTTAAATAAAAAATAAATAAATATTTTTTATTAGAAAGTATTTAGCATGCATTTTTTAATAAAAATATTACATTTGTAATAAAAAAATATTTAAAAAAATAATATTTTTCATGGTTTGACGTTATGGATCACCAGAGTCACATTTTATTGTATGCCGTTTGTTGGGAGTTATATAATTGATGAGTACAAAATGAATATTGTCAAATCACTAAGGAGAGTGTTATTGACAGAAGACAAAAGAAAAGGTCTTCATAAGAGATGAGAGAAAAATGACTTGCTAGATAAAGCAAGGTAAATAATAAGTTGAACAAAATATTGTTGCAACAGAAGAAGTTTGTCAAAAGACAACATGATATATATTGTACTGAAATAAAGTGCTCTCATACAAAAGAAAACAATGATAATGATGTGAAGAAAAATATGAAAGTGTTGAATATTGAAAATTAATTCATTAAGTGAATATGTACAAAGAAATGACAATTAAGTCATCAGGTGATAGAAATAAATCACTATAAAAAAAAAAAGTGCAGTACTAAAAAAAAAAAGAGGGGAGATAATAATGATAATTAAAAATGCACTTAAAACTTATAAAGAAGTTATGGTACTTGGTACCAACTTAAGTGAATAACCACTTATTATTGTATACATTTTTTTTTTGTTTAGAACTGAATTGATAATAATATTTTTGAAAATTGAATAAATTTTTATGTCAATATTATGATATTATGCTATAAATGCATTTAAAAATTGAAAGTGAGATATAGTATTGACAAGAATATTTTTATTAATGAATTTTGTATCATGACTAACTAGTTTGATATTTTGTATCATAACTAATATGACATTTTGTATAAAGAGCAATGACATTTTTTATATGGATTACTATTGATGTGATGTAGTACAACAAAAATTTGTATTTTTATTTTGACAAAAGTAAATGTTATTAAGTTAACGACAGAAAAACGACAGCTAAAAAATTTAAATGTATAACATTTGTTTTTTTAAAGGAAAAAGGGGTGTTGTAATAATCAGATTAGGCTAGAGAATTTACAGTTGGCACAGAGATGGTTTTAATTATCTGGCCACTTAGCTTAGCGGAAGTGAAATTAGGAGTTTAGAGCAGACGATAATTTAGACAACGACCTGAGACCTTGATAGTGTAAGAATATATTTTATCACATCATTTGTATTGTACAATGTCAAATAAGAAGTTCCTTTATATGCAAATAAATATATGTACATGTATACATAGAAGTCTACTCAGTGCTTTTTACATGTAGTTCGTCTTTTATATATATATATATATATATATATATATATATATATATATATAGATATATGTGTGTGTGTGTGTGTGGATACAAGATTTAATTTAATATACACGCCCAAGTCATGTTAGTTAAACCATATACTCCGAAGAGACTGAAATATATATACACCTACCAAGAAACAGAAGTACCACGAAAATAATATATATTATACATACAACTGATCTACACACATAAACTAGCTATGACAACTACGTATACTTAAAATTCTTCTTTTATACTTTTATAAAATTGCAAAATTTTAAAAATTTGTTATGAAGAATGAAGACCAGTAATAAAACTATAAATATATCATATATTATTTTCATAATTTGGATTTACTTCAAAATAAATAGCATTTAAAGATTTTTCTTAGAAAAATGAAACTAAAAAGGGCGGCATTTTTGTCCTTGCCTATATCACAAAAATGTCTGAAGCCGGCACTTATGTTTATCATATAATTGTCAAGTCTATTTTGCAATTTTTTTTTCAAATTCAATTGATTGAGTTACTGTTTCAAAGAATAACTGATACAACTATTGACAATTAGTTATTCTACTATTAAATTCATTTAATAATCTGATAGTTCTTTTAATATTTATATTTTAAGGCAGTTTAATAGTGAAGTTTGTTTTAAGTTTTCAATAAAATTTTAATTAGCTGTTAATTAAAAAAAAATCGAAAGTGTGACGTACTTTAGAGGGGGGGGGTCCCAAGATTTGTGACACTTTGTGACAGGGGGAGGGGGGGTTAAAATGGTCAAAAATAGCGTGACGTTCTTTATGGACGGCCCCATATAGATTATCATTCCTTTACATTTTACTTTGTAAATTTACAAACGTTTTGGTTTTAAAACATAAAAAAACAAACAAAAAAAAAACAGTCGCAATGATTCAATCATTTAGTGATAAATTTAAAAGAGTTAATCGTGGCCCAACTGTAATTAGTCTACGCTCCACTCATTGGGGACCACTGAACTTCAGTCGTCAACATCTAACGTTGTTTTATCACTCTAAGGGAAATAATCTGGCATAAATAGTTGTTTGTTTCGGTCATGCCCCTTTTAAAGTAGGGGACTTGTATCGCTATGACGTTTAAAACACAGGTATCGTGGACAATATAAATTAAACTAAACACACGCACACACACACACACACACACACAAACAAACTAGAAAATGTACATGCAGGACTATTAAACATTATCATAAACTGCTAACTAAATAAATGATTACAAATTACCTTTGCGTTGAGCTGTGTGTGACGACCGCCACTAAACTGAATTCTCTGCCCCTAACATCACTACCTCCGCCATCATGACTAGACAAACCAGAAGACAACCTAAACGCCATCCAGTTGAAAATACCTATCAAAATTAAATTCTTAACATGGGCCCCCTACAGGCACGTTACCCAGAAGAGCCTGTCCTAAATATCTTTAAAACTTTTCGCCTAAGATCCAAAAAGAACGTGTGAGTACAGATCATCCAATCGTGGACCCCCAGTAAACCACACAGGGTTTATCCCTAAGAAAAGAATCAAAACATTATAAATAACTTTTATAGAAAACTGAACATTACAAATTGTCCTCTATTTAATAGAACATTGAACATTTCAAACTGCCAATTATTTTATAGATAAATGAACATTTCAAATTGCTCATAATTCAATAGACAAATGAACATTTAAATGTGTCCAGTATTTAATAGAAAATTGAACATTTTAATTCGTCCACTATTTTATAGTTAAATGAACATTTCATATTGCCACATTATTCAATTGAAAAAATAAACACGCAAAATTTCCCATTATCAGTTTGTCGTGCGATGGCCCCATATTGGAAGACACTGATTGAGAATTGTTTTTTTTTTTTTTGCTTGTTTGTCACACATGTCTTACAATTGTATTCCCAGGTGTTAATCCATCAGTCTTTGACCAACTTGGAGGAAATGGTCTGTGATTGTTACAATGACCTACTCTGAACCAAAGCCTGTACCATCATGTCGACAGACTCGTACCTGTGTTTACATGAAGCTCATTGTTTAAACAATATCATTCAAACATAGATGGCGCTGAATCATTTTCTAGTAGATAGTGATTCAGTATTTTATAAACATAACATGAGAAAGGCTTCAACATTATCACTAACTATAAAATTTTACCCTCTAGACGTCATAGTGTCCATTCAAGAGTTACTTTGTCCAGTTTCACTCAGACATGGAGATGGTTAGACACAGCCCGTAGCCAAGGGGGTGGCACTGAGGGGCCGTGCCCCCCGCTAGGTGTGGAGTGCCCCCCGCATAAAAAAAGAAGAAAAAGAGGAAAAAATTAAAAAAATATTAAAGATGCCCCCTCCCCCTGCTGACTTTGACCTAGCTACGGGCCTGGTCAAACGGCGAAAGTTATGCAGAAACATGTTGAGACTTAAACCAAAGAAAAAGAAAATTAGTAAAACAGACAAAATAGATTTCGAAAATGAAGTAAGTTCATAACACCTGAGTTCTTTTATTAGATGATAATCTAAATTGTGTATTTACTTTTTTAAGCAGTATTTTACATTAATGAAAAATAAAGTGCGAAAAAGGGAAAAAAACGCAGTCGTAAATAGCATTGAGGTATAGGTGGCCAAATAATGTAGAGCACCTCACTTGCCGACCTGAAAATCAATGGCTCGAACAAAATTTTTCTAGGTCATGATTGACTATTGGTACGAGTAGTATACAATAATTAACGATAATTTATAAATAGTAAACACTATTACCGGCATTAGTGATAACTGGTGTGATGTATATTTTTTACAGCAAAATGCATGGAGGCAACATCCAATCGGTTTTATATAAAATAGTACACACACACACACACACACATATATATATATATATATGGACAAAACCCAAAAATATACATTTGTGTGTACTTGGTACTCTTTCCCTGCATTATCATTTATACATGATTCCAGGATTTTTTTGACCTACAAACACTCTGTAATGTCCTTGAGGAATAATATATTTATCTCTTAGGTCCTATAAACCACTAAGGGGCTTTTTTTGTAGTGTCACTTTAGTCGATAGTGCAATTACTATTGAAGCTTAGATCACACAAATATTTATAGACTTTAAATTGACTTACTAAACGTATGAGCATCATTATGTATGAACTAACATGTGCAATGAATAGTTTGAAAGACAGACAACGTCTATATAAGATGAAAGGGTTGAACTTAGAGACAGGATGTTGTGAGATAAAAGATGTCTAGACAGTAAGACTAATAATGGTAGACACGGCGATAGACGACTTATGACCCGGTGGGGAGAAAACAATAGACTAGTAAATCAGCGAAAATGGGAGGACACTGGAAGTAGATGGCAGGCTACGTCGAACAGTCTATGAGAGTTAAACAATGACAACCACGTGACTGACTGACTGATACTGACTACCATTGACTGATTGACTCCTCGTATCTCACAAACTGCCTCTTATATCACTCGAACTTTCTACATCCAACTACAATCGCAATTACTAGACGATCATAATTTCTATAAATATAATATCCGTAGTCCGGAAATGACCAGACTCTTGACCTCGTGACCTCTCGCTTGACCTCTCCACACAAACACACAACCTGTGACACTCAGGGTTGATATATTCTGCAACTGTTCGAACAATCACATGCGACCAGATTTAATCTAACGTTTCACTTGCTAATTTGAAGTTTGTTCTTTCCAAATCCTCATTTATTGTTCTGCCCTGCGAATCAAAGTGACTGCCATAATGTTCATTTGGCAATATGACACCAGCCAGTTCTCTGCTAAATGGAACCATTCGACGTTCTACGGGATTATAAGCATTTCTTCCTGGTGCACTGGTTGCAAGGATTATTTTAATATTATTTGTATTATAATACAAATTCCAAATTTCTTGATCAGTAATATGATTATGCAGCAGACAACAAAGAAATAATAACAGTATAAAACTTTCGGTAAGGCTACACACCCGCAAAAATACTGACCCCGGAAAAAAATAATACGGAGTCCCGAAAGTCGCGCATGCGCACATCTATAGTCGGACCCCGGAAAAAAAGAATACGGAGTCCTATTGATCGGTCCCGTAGCCACTGCGTTTTATTATTTAAAAGGTGACAGAAGGGTGCCGACAGATACACGTTGTAAATGAAACAGACAAAATGGCGACTGTCGTGTCGGCACAAAAAGGTTTTTTTTCCTCGTGTAATATTTTTATTTTAAATTTTATTTTTTTCATTGTTCATTTTTATTTTAACTAATTTTATTATCGCTCTTTAAAATAAAAAAGAAATATAACAATATTTTGAAAGAAAATATTTTTGTTGGGTTTAAAGGTGTGTTATTCACATCCGTAAATAAGTCAGGAAATTGCCTTGTTCGACGCCGGAGACTTAATGACATAATTTAGGGAACATGAAGTGGATGAGAGATTTTCTCTACTCACAGTCCCATAATATGCCATGGATAAAACTAATCAAATGTTCATCTACCCTCAAGGGCGAGTGGTTATTTATTTACTTATAATGAAAAACATTATGATATAACTTAAAGATCCGAATGTCTTAAAACTTTGACAATATGTATCACATGAAATATGTGCAGATGTTTCGCCGTCACACACAATTATAATGGTTGCACGTAACGCATAAATAGAATTATATTTTAATCTTTTATATTTGTCTTGAAATTGGGAGCATTAACTGAAAAAAAAAATAGATACATATTTGTTGTAGTATTCAAGAACTATTAGCACGACCAAGTCGATTTCAAAATTAAAAAAAAAGAATCATGCACGCTATTAGAGATAGCGTACGAGACTTAATGACAAAAATGATTACTTGCAATCCTTTAGTAGTATACACTATAAAATGACACTAAACACGAAATACTATAGTTTATTTTTTTATTTGTTGATTACAGACCTAAATTTCTTTAAAACTTATATTAACAATGACAACTTAAGACTTAGTCAATGCAAATTTGAATTTTATTACAATCGTCTTAAATATTAATTTACGTGGATTTCGCAAAATGAAGCCCAATGTTTAAAAAAAGATATGGTTTTCGAATACAATAAAATGTATACCATTTTTATTTTAAGAAGAATTTCTATTTCTTTTCAATTGTTTTAATCTGGTGGTATTATGGATTAGGACGGTTTTCGATAAAAGATTATGACAAGACTGTCAGATTACGACAAGACCAGTGGCGAATTTAGGCCTAGGCGCACTAGGCGCGCGCCTAGGGGCCCGGATAATTTAGGGGCCCCAAAAAACCTGGTTTTATAAAAGAAATAAAAAAAACCCCGCTTGCTGTGAGGGTTTTGGGAATTCCACAAATATATAAATAGTCTTTCAGACTGGTAAACAATGCGAGTTGTCGAACGTGGGTTGACTGTGTCTTGCTTGCTGTGACGTATTAATAAAGTTGGCGCTAGTGTTCGAAGTGACAAGTAACGTACGGTACGTACCAGTAGTTGGCGCACCTTACGTCACAGATTTTAATTAATAATTCTAATTCAAATTTTAATTTTTTGCAAATTGCAATAACTAATTGTTAATTGCCAGTTTATTACACTATTTTGATAATTTTGTTCTTGCTACCCACTACGCTTTGTGTGGATGAATGATCATTGATCATTTTTCCTTTACTGTTGTAGCAGATTGCGACACAATCGTTTCATTAAAACTATGTCTATGAGTAATTATGTTTTGGATTTCAAACCAAAAAATGTTGGCGACCTTTCACGCGCTGGCATGTTGATGACAGATCGTGGCAGAAAATATCTTCCTCATTTGTCTGAACATAACTTTTACTTAACCAAGGCGAATGGCCAAAAAGAAAGACGTGAATGGTTAGTGTTCAGTGAAACTAGTGGAAGCGTGTATTGTTATGTATGCAAACTGTTTCCAAATAAAGCTAGTCAATTTTCAACAAACGGGTGTTCTGATTGGAAAAATATTGCCGCCAAAATTTCTGAACATGAGAATTCGTATGGCCACGTTCAAGCAATGTGCACTTTCGCTAAACGCTTGAACGCAAAAGGGCGTATTGAAGAACAGATGGCCGTACAGTTTGATGATGAAAGGCAATACTGGAGAGAAGTTCTACGAAGGATTGTAGCAACTGTACAGTTTATTTCCTCTGAAGGATTGGTCTTTCGTGGTCATGCCAACAATGACGGTAATTTTACCAGTTGCTTGAATTACTTGTCAAAATTTGACCCTTTTTTAGCAAATCATATTGCACGTACGGTAACAAGGGAAGTGGTTCTGTCAGTTATTTGCCATATGCTACTTGTGACGAATTTATTAAAATAATGGGCAATGCTGTCAGAGATCAGTTTATATCAGAAGTAAAGAAATCGATATATTTCTCTTTAATTGTTGATTCAACACCTGATGTTAGCCACATGGACCAACTAACTGTGATACTCAGATATGTTTGTTCTCATTGATGGTGAAATTAAAGAACGATTTTTAACTTTTGTTGACATCTATGCTCTTAACGCTCAAAATCTGGAGCAAGTGATACTAGAAGTTTTGAAGAACTGGGGATTAGATATCACAAAATGCAGGGGACAGAGCTACGACAATGCTTCTAACATGTCTGGCAGATACTCGGACTTGCAGGCTCGAATCAAGGCACACAGTCCCAATGCAGTTTACATTCCCTGCCATAGCTTGAATCTAGTTGGTAATGCGGCTGCAGAATCGTCGCTTTCAGCAGTATCATACTTTGACTTTATTCAATATGTTTATGTTTGATTCTCAGCATCCACACACAGGTGGAACATCCTTAAAAGTCATCTAGTCAAAAATGGATGCACCATAAAAAAAGTTTCGGACACAAGATGGTCAGCTGGAGCGGATGCAGTGTTTGCATTGCATCAGAACTACATTGGTATTCAGGAAGTTCTTCTTCAAGCAGCCGAAGATCGTGATCAGAAGGCAGCTGTAAGAAATGAGGCTAACGCTCTTGCTAATAAAATGGATCTTTTTGAAACTGCATTGATGACTGTTCTTCGGGATACAATTTTACAGCGGATGAATGCAACCTGCAAATCCCTGCAAAATTCAAATTTATATCTTGATGCTGGTGTAAATCTTCTAGAATCACTGAAGCTATTTATTAACAACGAAGTCCGAAACGATTTCACTCGTATTGAAGAGCGAGCAGCATTGCTTATGAACGGGGATCTCAAAGACTGTAAATATCAAGATGAACTGAGCCGCAAGAAGAAGCAAAAACCGTTTTCTGATGAAAGCAATGAACCGGAAGTTATTTTAACTGGTCGTGATAATTTTATTGTTAACACAGTAAACGCCATTTGTAATAAATTGATCACGGAACTTGATCACAGAATCGAAGCATACAAAGGTATACATGATTTGTTCAGTCTATTTTTCAAAGACAAGGTAGATGACTTGAACACAAAGATCTCGGCCTTGATCGAAGAATACAAAGACGATGTTAATTCTGATACCACTGCCGATGAAATCAAACAGGTTTGGCATTTTCGCTAAAGAAGAAGGCGCTAAATCTGCGGTAGAGATGTACCAGCATATAGCAGTGGGTGGACTACAATGTACATTTCCCAATGTGGAAACCCTTCTAAGAATCTTTCTCACCATTCCTATATCAAACGCAACTGGAGAACGGTCATTTTCTGTTTTGAAAAGGATCAAGAAATACTTGCAGAATTCCATCAGCCAATGTAGGCTGGAAGATTTGTCTATTTTATGCATTGAAGCAAAGGAGACATTAGAATACGTTTTCAATGCGCACGTTGACACGTTAGCGAAATTGAAGAGCAGGAAAAAAGTTATATAACTGTAATAAACTGACAATTGTCAGTTCTGACTAGTATGCATAACTATGTAGTATGCATGTTAAATAATACATGAGTGTTCTGACTATTGTTGTATTCTGATCATTTTTAAATGCCTTATAGGCGAGGGGGCCCCAAATTGGTCATGCGCCTAGGGCCACAGTTTTGGTAAATACGCCTCTGGACAAGACTGTCAGATTATGACAAGACTGTCAGATTATGACATGACTGTCAGATTATCACACGACTGTCAGATTATGACAAGACTGTCAGATTATGACAAGTGAGAACTTGAACACAATTTTGGATCTGTGGTGTCTTCCCAGAAGAGGAATGACATTGGTATGAAGCAGGTTAACAATGAAATCGCTAGAGTCAAATAATGATGAAAAAAAAAACTTCTGATAACTAAATCTGGTCGAAAATGGCTATCACATTCTACCAAAATGAAACCATGTCCAGATTTGCTCTTTCAAATCATTAAGTGCTCTCACCTGACATTTCAGTAAAATTGTGAAACTTACCGAAACACAGTTAGCCTAATGAATGTTTCTATTGGTTGTGTAGTAAAGCGTTCGACTGTTGACATTGGGTTTCCCTCGTTTGATCTCCGGTGGTTAATAGGATTTAAGAGATATCATCTCATCCTTACAGGGGCGTCACTCATTGTAGCCACATGTGGATCTCTTCTTGGTTTCATTGGTATTTAGAAAATTATTATTTCTGAACATTTCACATTATTGAACCTAGTCAAACTATTTAATTTTATAAAAAAAAAAAGGAATTTAATGTGTGATTTTTTTATTTTTTGGCTTTTGTTGATGAATACAAAAGCTTCTTCTCCTTCTTCTTCCTTCGGCTCTACAGCCCATTTAAGGCCCTGGCCTGCCATACTACTCTTCTTCACTTTTTCCGATCCGTGATCTTCTTCCTCCACTCTCTCGATCACTCCTATGAATTTAAGGTCTTTCTCCACTTCCTCCAACCATCTACTTCTTGGTCTACCTTTAGGCTTTTTCTCATTGGGTGTTGCCTCATATATTGCTTTAGGACCTTTGTGGTTTTCCATTCTTTCTATCTGCCCTACCCACCTCAATCTATTCATTTTAATTTCAGCTGTTATATTTTGTTCTTCATAGAGTTCGTACAGCTCTGAATTGGTTCTACTTCTCTAATCGCTATTGTCCGTTATTGTCCTTTACTGGTCCATATATTTTACTAAATATTTTCCTCTCCCAAGTGTTTAGCATATTTTCTGCTTGTTTGTTGATGGTCCATGATGCGCTACCATATGTTACTGCTTGTCGGATCATTTTCTTGTAAATGTTTTTTTTAATGTTTTTCAGTATTTTATGCAGTGTATGATATATTCTGTTCCCTACTTCTATTCTGTTTTTGATCTCTATCATTAAATCATTTTCTCACTTATGGTTGATCCCAGGTATTTAAAGTTTTCTTCTCTTTCAAAAACTTTATCACTGATTTTGAAAGATTTTCCTTTTGCTACACTCTGATCACTCCTGTATTATGATCTGACCACTCCTGTCCTACACTCTGAACACTCCTGTCCTACACTCTGACCACTCCTGTACTTCTCTCTGACCATACCTGTCCAACACTCTGACCACTCATGTCCTACACTCTGACACTCCTGTCCTAAGCTCTGATCACAACTGTCCTACACTCTGACACTCCTGTCCTACACTCTGACTTTCCTGTCCTACACTCTGACTTTCCTGTCCTACACTCTGACTTTCCTGTCCTACACTCTGACACTCATGACCTACACTCTGACACTCCTGTCCTACACTTTGTCCATTCCTGTCCTACACTCTGACACTCCTGTCATAAACTCTGATCACGCCTGTCTTAAACTCTGATCACGTCTGTACTAAATGGCCACCAGGAACTAAATTGTCTCAATTTCAATGTTTCTCGCAGATTATATTCATCATATTTTCTCAGTGAAAAATGTAAAATAATTATTTTTTGGAAACACCTTACTCCGTAATCATAGAACTTACTGGTTGGACTAGTCAAATTCATTTTTTAGTAATCAAGATTTCCTGCAAGACTGTATTATATCAACTGCTACAGAGTACTATATTAAATTGAATTTAGCGACTAACACCAAGACACTAGGTCGACAGTCGAGTGCTGTACACAGTGCTACCATCCGTCCTCGATTAAATTGGGTGGAGTGTTGGGTTTGTTTCGTTTGTTGTTTTTTTTTATTTATTTTTTCCTCGTTGAGTTAAAAAAAATTTATACTGCATCACAATGAAAATCAATTTCATAGGTCCGATAACTGTGTAAAGAAATTGTAGTGGAAAAAAAGAAGGCTGAGTAAATTGCCTCCCTTACATATCTATAAAAACGGCTTTGTTTAAGAATGTCAATCAAATATTTCCTCTAATAAAAATAGTATTACAAGTTTTTTTTTTAAAGATTACTTAATTTGATATATGTACATAAAGGGATAGGGTCAACAGTATACAGAAAAATATAAATTATTTTAGTTTACAATAAACTGAATGTATTAATTTCTGTCATTTAACTGAAAAGTCTATTAACCGAAAAGTCTCATAGCAACAAGAATAGCGAGGGGGTCAAGCAGAGGTCACCACAAGAAAACATAAATAAAAAAACTTAATTAATAACTTAAATAGAAAGCTGAAAATGTAAATTGCCCATGGTCAGTTTGTTTCCGATGGGTTGCTGACGTCACATTGATAAACACTGATTGCCAGTTGTTTTGTTTGATAGCGTGTCTCTATTTAAGAAAATTGTTAACAATTAAATTCCCAGATGGTATTTAATCAGTTTTTGACCACCTTGGAGGAAAGTGTCTGTGATTGTTACAATGACTATGTCTAGACCATAGCCTGAAACGACTTGTTTTTTTAGTTACCTGTAGCCCATTGTTTGACAACATCCTAAGAATATCATCCAATATCAATATAATTAGTTTCATAAATAGAAAACTGAACATTTCAAATTATCCGTTGTTTAATAGAAAATTTAACATTTTAAATTGCCCACTATTTGATAGAAAACTGAATATTTCAAGTAGAACCACTATTTGATTGAAAACTGAATATTTCAAATAGACCACAATTTTATTAAAAACTGAATATTTCAAATAGATTACTATTTGATAGAAAACTGAATATTTCAAATAGACCACTTTTGATAGGAAATTGAATATTTCAAATATACCACTGCTTGATAGAAAACTGAATATTTCAAATAGACCACTATTTGATATAAATCTTAATATTTCAACAAGACCACAATTTAATAGAAAACTGAATATTTACAAAAGACCACAATTTAATAGAAAACTGAATATTTCAAACACACCACAATTTAATAGAAAACTGAATATTTCAAATACACCACGATTTAATAGAAAACTGAATATTTCAAATACACCACTTATATTAGGTTGTTGTCTAATGGGGCACAGGCCTAGCATTGGTAAATTTACTGATATTTAGTTCTTTTGTCAGAAAGCGTGTCTCTATGTAACTAAGAAACTTGTTAACAATTGAATTCCCAGGAGGTGTTTAAGCAGTCTTTGAACACCTTGGTTGGAAGTGTCCCACATTATTACAATGACCTAGCCTGGGCCGGCTTTTTGACTGACCCATTTCGTTGTTTACCTGTAGCCCTTGTTTGACAACATCCTAACAATATCATCCAAGTATAAATAGTCTTAAATAATTTTCTAGTCCATAGTGATTCTGTATCTTATGAACATTGCATGGGGGAAGCCTCAACATTATCACTAACTATATAAACTTTTACCCTCTAGACGTCATAGTGTCCATTCAAGAGTTACTTTGTCCACTTTCACTCAGACATGGAGATGGTCAGACGGAGAAAGTTATGCAGAAACATGTTGAGACTTAAACCAAAGAAAAATAAAATTCGTCAAACAGACAAAATGGATTTCGAAAATGAAGTAAGTTCTTATCACCTAATTCATTTCATTTGATGCTAACCTAAATTATTTATTTACTTTCATAAACAGTATTTTAGATTATTTTAAATATATCTAGAATTAAAAAAATTACATTCGTTAAAATAACTGATTAATATGTGACTAAGCAAAAAAAATATTTTCTAAACCATGATATTGGCTACATCAGTATATAATAATTAACAACATTAACCAAAATGTAAACACCAGAACCGGTTTTAGTCAAACTAAATACCAGTACTGGCATTAGTCAATGTAAACACCAGAACCGGCATTTTTCAAAGTAAACAACATTACGGCATTAGTCAATGTAAACACCATTATTGGCATTAATCAATGTAAACACTAGTACTATATTAGTCAATGTAAACAACAGAACTCACATTATTCAATGTAAACAACAGCACTCACATTAGTCAATGTAAACACCAGTAAAGCTTTTGTCAATGTAAACACCAGTATGGCATTTGTCAATGTAAACACCAGTACCGCATTAGTCAATGTAAACTTCATTACTGGAATTAGCCAATGTAAACACCAGTACCGGCATTACTCAATGTAAAAGTAATACATGCATTAGTCAATGTAAAAGAAAATACAAGATAAAAAATAGCAGCACTCCAAGAAATGAGATGGAAAAATTCAGACATACTAAAAACAGCAGAGTATACCATCTTTTATAGTGGGAACACCACAAATACACTAGGAACAGGATTTGCCTTCAGGAAAAACATCCTCAATAAAATAATTGGCTTTAAACTAGCCAAGGAAAGATTGTGAAGCCTCGGAATACGTGGCAAAATGTTCAATATAACCCTAATTTGTGCCCATTCACCCACTGAAGATTCAGAAGGGAATACCAAAGAGGAATTTTATGATGCCCTAGAAATGATGTATGAAGAAGCACCGAGACATGATATTAAGTTAGTGTTAGGAGACTTCATTGCTAAGATTGGCAAAGAAACAATATACAGACCAACAATTGGAAGCTGCAGCCTACACAAAGAAAGCAACGATAATGGAACACGTCTAATTGATTTCGCATCTGGCAAAGGCATGACCATTAGTAGCACTAAGTTTCCAGACAAAAGAATACACAAAGAAACATGGAGGTCACCAGATGGGGTAGCAAGAAATCAAATAGATCATGTGCTAAAAGACAGGCGACAAGGTACAGATATTCAAGATGTCAGAAGCTTCAGAGGAGCAGATGCCGACACAGACCACACGTTAGTCAAAATAAAGTTTATTAAAAAAAATAAGTATTTTTCACAACACAAAAATAACAAACCGATTTGACTGAAAAACTAATAAAAGAGCCACAAACAAAAGAAAAGTATGCAAAAGAAATTAAAAGCAAACTAGAAACACTAACAATAGATGATACTGAAAATCTAAATAGCCACTGGTTAACGATTAAACAAACTATAAAAAAAACACAATGGAAAGTGTCATAGGGTATGAGCTGAATGGTATGACGATGAATGCAAAAAAGAAGTGGAAGAACGAAACTAATTGAGGATGATAATGCTATGAAAAACAGAAAGTCAACTCACGCATACACTGAGGCTAGAAGGAAGGCTACTAAAATATGCAGAAAGAAAAAAACGTGAGTGGGAAAAAAGAAAAGTAGAAACACTAGAGGAATTTTCAAAAGAAACAAGAAAAATGTACATGGCCATCATAGAGAAAGTAACGGCTTTCAAGCAAGATCTCACATGTGTCTTAACAAATCAGGCGACCTGCTTATAGATAATGAAATGGAAATGGTTCTAGAAAGGTGGACGGAATATTTCGAAAAAATGCTGAACATTAAAACTGACAGCCAATGAGATGTACCCAACATTAATACTGACAGCCAAAGAGATGTACCAAACATTAATACTGACAGCCAAAGAGATGTACCAAACATTAATACTGACAGCCAAAGAGATGTACCAAACATTAATACTGACAGCCAAAGAGATGTACCAAACATTAATACTGACAGCCAAAGAGATGTACCAAACATTAATACTGACAGCCAAAGAGATGTACCAAACATTAATACTGACAGCCAAAGAGATGCACCAAACATTAATACTGACAGCCAAAGAGATGTACCAAACATTAATACTGACAGCCAAAGAGATGTACCAAACATTAATACTGACAGCTAAAGAGATGTACCAAACATTAATACTGACAGCCAATGAGATGTACCAAACATTGCAGAGGACATGGTGCAGAAATAGAAGAACCAACCTTAGAAGAAATAAATAATATTATTAAAAAGACCAAAAACAATAAAGCACCAGGATAAGATAACATAAATGTTGAGTTACTCAAATATGGAGGACGCACACTACACATAGAAATACACAGGATGGTCAATAATATATGGAAAAAAGAGATAATGCCAACAGAATGGGAAACAACCTTAATAGTTCCAATCTCACTTCTCAACACCATTATAAAATATTAACAAAAATAATTGCCTGCAGAATAGGGAATTTCAGTAAAACAGTATTAGGTGACTATCAATGTGGTTTCAGGCCTAACAGAGCAACCACGGACCATATATTTTCTCTTTGAAACACTCTTGAAAAATATTATGAACATAATATACACCTACACCAGCTTTACATTGATTTCAAGATGGCATATGACAGCATCAATAGAAATATATATCTCAATAAAACATTGCAGGAGTTGTGTATCCCCACAAACTCATTAGACTAGTGTGTGTGTCATTTAACAACTCAAGAAGGAAAATGAAAATACAAGGGGAAAGCTCAAGAGAATTCAAAGTAAACCAATGACTTAGACAAGGATACTCCTTTCGTGCATATTATTCAACTTAACCCTAGAAAAAATCTTAAGAAACGTACAGTTGGAAAGCGAGGAACTTAACACATTATCTCAGAAGTGAAAACACAAAGACTATGAAAACATGAGCAATATTTACAGAACCCATGCAGTACCTCGCATATGCTAATGATTAAAACCAATATAACATTGGTAGGAAAGCAAAGCAAGGATTTAGTAAAAGCATACATAGAATTAGAAATAGCAGCGCAGAAAGCAGGTTTAACAGTAAACAAATCAAAGACTCAATACATCCTATTACAAGGAAATGAAAATGAAGGAAAGGAAAAATCATTCAAAATCAGTGATAAAGTATTTGAAAGAGTAGAAAACTTTAAATACCTGGAATCAACCAACCATAAGTGAGAAAAATGATATAATGATAGAGATCAAAAACAGAATAGAAGTAAGGAACAGAATATATTATAAACTTCAGAAAACTTTTAAAAAACCATATATAACAACATGGACCATCAGCAAACACGCAGAAAATAGAAGTAGAACCAATTCAAAGCTGTACGAAGAACCAAATATAACAGCTGAAATTAAAATGAATAGATTGAGGTGGGTAGGACACATAGAAAGAATGGAAAACAAAAGAGGTCCAAAAGCAATATATAAAGCAACACCCAATGAGAAAAGGCCTAAAGGCAGGCCAAGAAGCAGATGGTTGGAGGAAGAGGAGAAAGACCTTAAAGCAATATGAGTTAGAGAGTGGAGGAAGAAGACCATGGATTGGGAAAAGTGGAGAAGAGTAGTATGACAGGCCAGTGCCCTAAATGGATTGTAGAGCCAAAGGAAGAAAGGATACCGGCATTAATCAATGTAAACATTAGTACCGGCATTAGTCAATGTATTCACCAGAAACGGCATTAGTCAATTTAAACACCAGTACCGGCATTAGTCAATGTAAAAGCAGTACATCCATTAGTCAAAGTAAAAGCCAGTTCTGGCACTTGACAATTTACACATCAATTCAAGCATTAGAAAATGTAAACACAATTACCGGCTATAATCAATGTAAACACCCGAAACGGCATTAGTCAAAGTAAAAAAAAAATTACCGGCATTAGTCAATGTAGACACCAGTACCGGCATTAGTCAATGTGAACACCAGTACCGGCATTAGTCAATGTAGACACCAATACCGGCATTAGTCAATGTAAACACCAGTACCGGCATTAGTCAATGTAAACACCAGTACCGGCATTAGTCAATGTAGACACCAGTACCGGCATTAGTCAATGTAAACACCAGTACCGGCATTAGTCAACGTAGACACCAGTACCGGCATTAGTCAATGTAGACACCAGTACCGGCATTAGTCAATGTAAACACCTGTACCGGCATTAGTCAATGTAGACACACCTAAGATGTTCAAAAAGATAGTACATATATATTGATGTCAAGAAACTCCATATTTATTTTTTATGTAAATGTTTTAGTTAAACACACCGTTATTTTTTATTCTGGATATTTCTTTTCCCAGGAAGAAACCCATTATAACTGCACCAATGATGAACGTAAAAGTCATCCTTATGAAGGAAACATTAACTACGTCCATGTCTTGGCGGACGTTCTAACCAGTACACATTCACTTGCTTGCCGAATTAGCTTGTCATTGTATGGATTTTCTGATTCAACCGATAGAACACGAACAGCGAAGCGTCTAATAAAGAAATATTCTGATATAAAGAGTGTCATGTTAAAACTTTTCATGGAAGTCTACTATGCAGAAAAAAAAGAGATACTGTATGAATTTCAGTATGACGTAGAACCTCATATTATCTCAATGATGCTCAAAAATAAGAAGGAAGTGGTTCCATGTAAGAGTTACAGATGGAATTTACAGAATCTTATTGAGAAGGCCACAAGTTGCCTGCGTCTTAGTCAAAGTAAATTTGAGAAGAGAATTCACCGTAACAAGCTGGTGGTTTTTCAGGCCATTAAAAGATCAAAAGAATGTAGCCTATTTGAGTGACTGAAGCTTTTAATATTATACAAATAAAAACCAAAAAGGTATTTTGTTGACTTTGCGTGTGAGTTTATTTCTCAATTTGTTTACAATGTCTCCCTCTGTTTATTTCTCAAAATTAGATTTGTCTAGATAGATAGAATGTGTGTCCTTTTTATACTTAATAAATCGATCATTCTTGTGCTTTCATCTTTCTAACTCTAAATAAAGTATAGGACAACGCCCCCTCCCCCAAGCCATTTTTTGCAAGTATATAATGATTTTTTTTTTAATTACAAGCTTTTAAGTGATTTTACTTTCTGTCGGTTGGTTTGTTTGAATATCATGTTGGTCTGCTTTTTTTAAAATGAAAAATGACACATGCTCAATAGGAAACATAATACGACCAAAGTTAAATTTCATTTTTTATCTATTTAAATTCTTATAATTTACTAATTACTTTAAAAAATGTGCGTATAAATCTCACAAAGGTCAAGCTAGAGTTATTTAAAATCTATTTATGAAGAATTGCTTTTATTTGTTTAATGCGCATTGACTTGTCAATTCAATTAGTGTATTTTTTCTTGATATAGTCGGTACATAATATGTGCGTTCTATTCCGATGGGGGATTTGTGTGTGTGTGTGTGTGTGTGTGTGTGTGTGTGTCTGTCTGTCAACTCTCTATCATCCTAAACCTTCTCTTTGTAAACCTATAATCTTTTATAGTTCGTCACTTTAATGGATTAGATAAGTGACCGTTAACACCAGAGATTAGATAAGTGACCTTCAGTACCAGACATGACACACCTATAGGCGACATAATCCCAGGTGTTGGTAAGTCTAACGACATTGACTATTCATATACACGGACTAGAGAGCTGCACGGGATTGGGATTCGCGGGAGTCCCGCGGAATCCGCGGGACTCCCGCGGGATTGGAAATAAATTTATCGGGAGTTCCATGGGATTGGTTTTGTTTTTGCGGGAATCCCGTGGGTTTGGGTTTTGTTTTTGCGGGAGTCCCGCAGGTTTGGTTTTTGTTTGAGTGGGACTCTCGCAGACTTCTGATGAATCAATCAAATCGCACGGATGATCTTGGGATGATGTGTGATGTATGATACACACCTAGTTCAGGGCCTTTCCTTGACATTCGTGGTATTTAGGTCAAAACGTCATTAGCAATAATATAACCTACACATTTTGACGATTCAGGCGATACCATTTGCGACTAGGTTAGACAGGTTAATTCTCATACTAGCGAAAGTTGAAAATCGTCATTTTTGTAAAGATGACACGAAAAAACAAATACCCCCCACCCCCAATATTAATTATTTTCAATATAATAATGATACTTATTGTAACAAGCTAGAGTAGATTTAGAGACAGAGACTATCCCCTTCGACGTTTTAATATAATAGATACCTAAGAGTTAGGAGTAATACCAATAAGGGTGACAAGGTGACAGACGACTTAGGACAAGGTGGGGAAACAATAGAATAGTAGACAGCAAAGGTGTGAAGACCGAGAGGCGACGCCGGACAGGCTAGTAGGGTTAACAATGACGACCAGGTGACGCTCCTAGAAAGATTAGTTAGGAAAATACTGAAGAGAGTGTTAATGGCATCTTATTTTTACATGGACTTAAATTGTAGAACTGTTTATTTTACTTATTATCTTAAATGTTTTTCATGTATGTTTTTCGAGAGGATTTCTATAAACAAATTTTTAAACCATTATTTATGAGTTATAGGATATTTTTTTTTTGATGGGAGCGGGTGGGGAAAAATTTTCGCGGGAGCGGGTGGGACTGGGGGGAATTATTTTTTGGGAGCGGGTGGGACTGGTTTTGAAAACGCGGGAGTGGGTGGGACTGGGTGTGATTTTGACTCCCGCGCAGCTCTCTAACACGGACCTACTATTGTCTATGCTAGACATGTACAAATTAGAGCAGAAGTTGGTCTTTTTGAACAGCTCGTCGTGGGCTTACCCCTATTCTGGTTGTAACAGATAATGCGAGCAATATAAAGGCTGCAGTTATTAATTCTCCGGAGTAATTCATTTAAAAGTATATTGTGGCAATAAACAGTGTTACATAGATATCATATATATTTGTTCATGTTACAAAGGGTTTAAAGTTGTTTTTTTTTAATGAGAAGCCAGAACAGTTTAAATTGACTAACCTGTCAATGTGTTCATTATTTCGATGAACCGTGTCATTGGGTGCATTATGTTGATGAACCCTGTCTGTGGGAACATTATGTAGATGAAGCGTGTCTTTCGGTACATTATGTTGAGTGACTGTTACCAAAATTGATTATTTTATTTATTTATTTCCAATTAAAATTTACTTCATCAATTTTAGAGCATTTTTGTCTGTCTGTCTGTCTGTCCGTCATCACCCTAGATCTCAACAACCATAAGTCCTAGACCCATGATGTATATATCATTTTGTAGGTCTTGGCCTGCCAAGTGTCCATTTTGCGATCTGACCTCCCAGGGCCAAAATATAAGTTTTTTATGTACCGTTTTTGCTTATATTTTAAATATAAATAATAAAAGCTAATCAAAGGAGCGTAATCATTATTTATTTTTGTAAGTTATTCAACATGATTACTTCCTTCTCTATACACGAAAATGCGCTAAAATGTCCTTTGTCCGAAACGGAAAAGACTTAAATTGCTTGTTTGGTTTCTACTTCCAAGTCAGATTTCAGGGTAACTTTACTATTTTTAGATGCTTCAATTTCTTGTATCACCCTTTCGATTAACTGAATCGTTCTGAGTCCTTTTATAATCAAGACCTCAGCTAGCTCTTCTAGTAACTGTTAACGTGTTTGTATATTCAGGAAAAAATGAAATAACATTTCACCAAAAAAAAACCCAAACAAACATGCAAACAAATGCTTAGATCAAATAAATATATTGATACAAACAACGAGAAATGTCTCTAAGTTTTGTAATTCATAAAAGAAGGATAAGGTTGTATCATTCTTAGAAAAAGAAGAGGGAGGGAACCATTATGTTTAGGGGAGGAAATCAGCTTTATATAATATTCACAGATTCTCCACTTTCCTAATTCCAATATTTGTAAAGGTTATTTAATAAAAATCACTATTCATACGTATAGTTTAAATATTCTTAGAGCTGTGCATACATTTTCATAAATGCATATCATTGTATATATATATACATTCAATTTTTTACGAGTCTTAAAAAATTTTTTTTTTTAGTATCTCTTTTGTGGCATTTAACACTTCCTACTTAAAACGGTGATATAATGCTGTTTTAGTTAATTTAATACTAACTTTTATACATAGTACCAACAATTTCTTTCCCGCTTCTTAGAAATTACCGGACCAGGCAGTGTAGATGTCATGTGTTAACGTGTTTCAATATTGTATGTCAGCACCTCGCCAGAATTAATATGTTTGACTCAAATTGATGTCTGTACTGTTTACATGTTGAGTGCAATTGCTCTGTCTGTGTCTAAGTCAATGTGTAAGTGAGTGTAGAATGTTCTTTGTTGTAGGACAGTGCATGAAAGTGAGATTATTTTATTTCAAATAACCAAATAAGCACATTGTTTAGTGAATGAGACTGTTGATTTTGTGTACAAATGAGAGATTACACTTAGAAGGCTTAAGGAATTTGAAGCTTGGTATGTAGCGTTATATTTGGAATGAGTTGGAAGGAATTTTCCGCAAGTTTGTAACTAGCCATGACTCGAAGACTCATCAGTGCCGATGAAGTGTAGAATTTAACTGTTTCAGTAAACAAGGCATATGAAGGTGTTGTTAGCACAACGCCCAGTCGCATTTACTCTCTTTACGTCGGGTACCCATTTAAAGCTGGTGGACTTGGAGACTTACACCAGGACCTGAAAAAAATCTAAAGTCTCTGAATGAGGTTCGAACGCAGGACTCTTCGGTTGACAGTCGCGCTCTCTACACCACACGATCACCTGTTCCCTTAAATGGCAGTATGTAATAGATATTTCGCATACAATGTCATATCACTAGCCTAAGTATTTCATAAATGAGCATGTAAAATAATTTGAATTTTAATGTATTAGAATTACTGTTACTAATTGGATGTCTATATTTTCAATTGTGTGTGTGTCAACAAAATTGTGTGTTAGCGAAATATTTCCTACTGAAAAGGGTTGCACCTGGACGAGAGAGAACAATAAGACGTTGGTGGTTGTAGACGAGATCGAGTCCACGGGTCAGTTGCAGGGGAGATACTTGAGACGACACTGGAACGAGTTTATGTAATTTGTAAAGTTGAAAGGTCAACGTCTCACATTGGTACTGGGTGTTTGTTATCGATGGATAACTGTAGACTGCAATACGAAAGCTAGTGCTTCTTTCTTTTGTTTAATCGGAATCTGTGTTCGTTATTTTTTTTTTCAGATTCTTGAAGGTAAACATATACAACGACAGCCTCTGTTGTACAGCCATACACCTAGGCTACGACCAGCATAACGAATTATAACTAATTCTTGACAAACTCTCAGCGGATAACACCCAAAATGTACCTAACCCGCACTTTTATTTTAAAAAAATCAATTATTGGGTGCCAATTTTTATTATAAAATGTAAAAAATAATACCTGGATGTAAATATATGTTAAATACGTATGTTTAAGTGAATTTCGTTTTAAATATCCCCCCCCCCTTAAGCTGTAATAGCCCTTCGAATCACAGTGTTAGCTTTAATAGTGGTACATTGCGTAGTTGATGCTAAAACTTTGTATAATTAACACCGGTTTATTGTGTAGTTCATTTCAGTACAATGTGTAGTTTATAGCGGCACATTGCGCAGCTTATATTAGAACGTTGTGTATTTACTAACGATACAATGTGTATTTAATATCGGTACATTTTGTATTTAATATAGGTACATTGTGTAGTTAATATGGGTACATTTTTAGTATGTAGCGGTACATTGTGTAGTTTATATGGGAGTATTTGGGAATCTGTGTTAGTACGATCGAGTTGTGGAAGTATGTGGGAATATGTGGGAGTATATGGGAGTATTTGAGAGTCTATGGGAGTATTTAGGAATTGTGGGAGCATGTTCAAGTATGTGGGAGTCTGTGGGAGTATGTGGAAGCTTGCGGGAGTATCTGGGATTTTTTTTAAGTCTATGGGAGTATGTGGGAGTTATGTGAGTATTTGGGTATTGTGGAAGTTTGTGGGAGTAAGTGAGAGTTTTATTGAATAATTGAGAGCAAGATGTAACATGTGGGAGTTGTGGGAGTCTGTGTGAGTATGTGGGAGTTGTGGAAGTACACTATGTATTAATATTAAATACACTATGTACCG
Organism: Bulinus truncatus; assembly: GCA_021962125.1. Taxonomy (NCBI): domain Eukaryota; kingdom Metazoa; phylum Mollusca; class Gastropoda; family Planorbidae; genus Bulinus; species Bulinus truncatus. The sequence goes on from JAGDYQ010000049.1 coordinate 5,380,876, forward strand.
ACATTAAATACACACTGTACAGATCTTAGATACACAATGTAGTGATATTTAATACACAATATAACGATTTAATTACACAATGTACCAATATTTTAAATATAATGTTCCGATATTAAATAAACAATGTACCGATATAAAATACACAATTCACCGATATTTACTACACAATATACCGATAATAAATGTACCATATACTCGAACAGACTTCCATAACTTCCACATACTCCCACAATTTCCCATTGACTCCCACATACTACCAAAGACTTCCAAAATTCCCACATACTCCCAAAGACACTTACATGCTCCCACATACTACCATAGACTTCCACAACTCTCACATACTCCTAAGAACTCCCACATAATCCCAAAACACCCACAAACTACTATAGAGTCCAACAACAGTCCCAATATTCCCACAACTCCCACATGCTTCATGTGAGTATGTGGGAGTTGTAGGAGTATGTATACATATGCGGAAGAATCTGAAAGTTATGGAAGTATGTTCGAGTATGTGTGGGTATATTGTGGCATTTAAATTGGTACATTGTTTAGTTAATATCGGTGCATTGTGTATTCAATATTGGTACATTATGTAGTCAGTGGAGCCGAGAACCAACACGGGCCCCACGGCAGAACATCATTGCGGACCCCTTAATAAACAAAAAGTCGTGAAAAAATTGACATTTTCGGGGCGGCAGGGCCCCCTTACTGATGCGGGCCCCCTGGCAATGACCCCCCTGCCTCCACTCTCGGCGGCCCTGTGTGTAGTGTGGTACATTGAGTAGTTTATGCTGAAACATGGTGTTTTTAATATCGGTATATTGTGTAGTTCATTTCAGTACGATGTGTAGTTTATAGCGGCACATTGCGCAGCTTATATTAGAACGTTGTGTATTTACTAACGATACAATGTGTATTTAATATCGGTAATTTTGTATTTAATATAGGTACATTGTGTAGTTAATACGAGTACATTGTGTACAGGCTTGCCGAGTCGCCATATTTTTTGGGAAAGGTGTGGTGTGGTGGGGAACATTAGACCAGCTTTCATCAGTACCTATAATAAATCCCTTGGTCCTCTCCGAGTAACGAGCCTGCGCCGCTCATGTTGACAGTCAAGCGTTCATCTCAACTCGACCATCTTACCTAATCTAGGATTTAAAAAAATCCCATTGACAAACCTCGCCAATAGGGTGTCCCAAAAAATCCAACTTCGTGCCACATACCGGGCACCCTTTTTAAGTTCCGTTTGCCTTAGTATACTGTTAAAATTTTACAACTAAATTCCAAGTAGAAGGGGATGCTCACAGGCCTCGTTGTTTTACCTTTTATGGCATTTTACTCGATTTTGTTGACTGGTGGAAGTACAATGTTTTTTCATACTTATGAACTATTCCATGCTGACCTAGTTCTCATTTTAGATACATGACTTCCTGTTGTTTTTATGAACATTGTGCAGACGGAAAATCAACAAATATAATGTTCATGAGTGGTGAAGATAAAGAGATGGCAGCACAGCAGGAACGAGTCCATCACAAACAACAGAAACAGCTACTTCGTAAACAGAAAGAGGAAAAAATGACAGTAACAAACTATAGAAGGTGAATCAGGTGGAAATTAAACAGAGAGCTGTGAATCATCCAATAAATTTGAAGTCCTAGATGAATATGAACCGTCCAAGCTCAACTAAAAAACGGACAAACAAGACGGAGATTGGTTATCATACTTCCTTGTTCACTAAGCATGTTACCAGTGGCTTGGATCGCAACCAAACGTCTGATCGTGAAGCTATGCGATTGATGATTCCTATTGCTGCAGTACTGGGACATGATCCTTCATCATTGACAGTTTCACGAAGTACCATGCAAAGAGCCAGAAAGAAAGTCAGGTGTAAACAAGCAGCAGATATAAAGGTTTCATTCAAGAGTGACTATCCTATAGTTTTACACTGGGATGGAAAAATCTTACCTGAAATCCTGGGTCTTGGAGAAGTTGACCGCTTGCTGGTGCTGGTTTCTGGTGATGGCAGTGAAAAATTACCAGGTGTTCCTAAACTAACATCAGCGACAGGACAGAATGCTGCTGATGCTATTTATGGTCAGTCAGAACAGTGGGCACTGGTAGAAAGCATCCAGGCTATGAGCTTCGACACCACTTCTGTCAACACTGGTCGTTTCAATGGAGCTTGTGTACTGCTTGAGAATCGTATTGGTCGAGAACTATTGTGGCTGGCATGTCGTCATCATGTTCTTGAACTGGAATTTGCAAAGGCTTTCAGTTTGTGTTGCGGTCCTTCTAACTCACCAAACATACCTATCTTCAAAAGATTTAAAGAAGTTTGGGAACGCATAAAGCTTGACAACTATAGTAAGTTGGAACTGCCTTCAAGCACTGATGTTTTCCGAGAAAACACGATGAGCTTCCTGAAATATTTCGTTGACTTGAAGTCCCAGGTCAGAGATCATTATAAATAACTTATTGAACTGACAATGATCATCTTAGGAGATCCACCAAAAACCATTCACTGGAGAGCACCAGGCCCTGTACATCATGCTAGGTGGATGGCTAAGCTGATCTATGCCATCGAAGTTTACTTCCTCCGTCATCAGAGAGAAATTTTCAGTCTTACATCCAAGAAAGAGAGCCAACTCAAACGATTTGTACAGTTTGGAACCTTGATGTACACAAAGTCTTGGATTCAAGCACCCTGTGCAGCGGAAGCACCTGGAGGAGATCTTTTGCGCTTTAAGAACCTGCAGCAATATCAGTCTGTTGATCACGACATCAGTATTGCAGCACACAAAAATTCTCCAGAATCACATGTGGTATCTGTCTAATGAGACTGTCAGCCTGGCATTGTTTTCCGATGAAGTGTCACCAATTGAGAAACAGAAAACAATAACATGTTTTGGAAAAGAACCTAGTGAGCGACGTGTTCAAGGTGATCCATCATTGCCTATACAGAATTAATGCTTGGAAAATATGCCATAGACTAGGGGTAGCCTAATCGAAGAGCCGTCTGTCACACATTTCACCAGCCCAATTTACATTGGTTGATATCAATGTCGAAATTTATTTTTTGAAGGAAACGTTAATTATTCATTTGTTGATATTGATGAAAAACGAAACCATACGCACAAATAAAAACTTATAGGATAAAGTAGACCTAAATTCCAATTTACAAACAAATTCAAACATGTATCCAAATTTCAAATGAGAATATTTAATCCCTACTATCAGAAATCAGATTTAATTACTTCATTTTTTTATTAATTATTAAAACATTATCATTCAATACATGAACAGTATCAGCAATAAAGATGATTTGTACAGCTTTTGAATAATGAAAAGAATTGGCAGAAATACATTCAGAGTTTGTACATATCATTGGAGCAATAGATATCCTGACAGGTTAACTCAAAATATACAATAATTACTTCGATCTATACACTCCAATTACATCGTGAAACAAAAGTTACCTAGCAGCGAAAAAAACCATTCACCGTACATTGTTTGTGTGTATTGCATGAATAAGAATTATCAATAGAGAAAATGAAGAAAAATTACAGCTTTAGGCTTGTCCATTTTAATTACGTCAAAAAATGTTGGCACTTTTAATACTCCACCCTGTCAACAAGCCCCCCTGTCAATACTAGTCCAACATTCGGTGATCCTCCCTGTCAATACAAGTCCAACTTTCGGTGATCGCCCCTGTCAATACTAGTCCAACTTTCGGAGATCCCCCTGTCAATACTAGTCCAACTTTCGGAGATCCCTCCCTGTCAATACTCGTCCAACTTTCGGTGATCCCCCCTGTCAATACTAGTCCAATTTTCGGAGATCCCCCCTGTCAATACTAGTCCAATTTTCGGAGATCCCTCCTGTCAATACTAGTTCAACTTTCGGTGATCCCTCCCTGTCAATACTCGTCCAACTTTCAGTGATCCCCCTTGTTGAAGAGGCCAACCTTGCTGTTTGCTGAAGAGGCCAACCTTGCTGTTTGCTGAAGAGGCCAACCTTGCTGTTTGCTGAAGAGGCCAACCTTGCTGTTAGCTGAAGAGGCCAACCTTGCTGTTTGCTGAAGAGGCCAACCTTGCTGTTTGCTGAAGAGGCCAACCTTGCTGTTTGCTGAAGAGGCCAACCTTGCTGTTTGCTGAAGAGGCCAACCTTGCTGTTTGCTGAAGAGGCCAACCTTGCTGTTTGCTGAAGAGGCCAACCTTGCTGTTTGCTGAAGAGGTCAACCCTATTGTTTGCTGAAGAGGCCAACCTTGCTGTTTGCTGAAGAGGCCAACCTTGCTGTTTGCTGAAGAGGTCAACCCTATTGTTTGCTGAAGAGGCCAACCTTGCTGTTTGCTGAAGAGGCCAACCTTGCTGTTTGCTGTAGAGGCCAACCCTATTGTTTGCTGAAGAGGCCAACCTTGCTGTTTGCTGAAGAGGCCAACCTTGCTGTTTGCTGAAGAGGCCAACCCTATTGTTTGCTGAAGAGGCCAACCTTGCTGTTTGCTGAAGAGGCCAACCCTACTGTTTGCTGAAGAGGCCAACCCTACTTTTGCTGAAGTGGCCAATTTTACTGTTTAAAGTGGCCAAAGTTGCTGTGTACTGACGGGGCCGACGTTATCGTGTGGCTGGGAATCACCTCCTCATCGTCAGAGGACCCCACCATAATATCACCGAGGATCAACTTCATCATCGGAGAACATCGAACATCGCGGACCGGGATCACCGAGGATCAACCATCGAAGTCAATGAACAGAATTTACTACTGTGTATTTCTTTATATGTAAGTTGGCATGTTTTTTTAATATCTATTATTAGGATATTGTATTATTGAAATCTGGTGTAATTATTTATTTGTTGTTCTTGGTGGAATTCTGTATTTAATACAGTAGAGGTTAAAATAGGGTCCACCCTGAGCAGCCAAAACATTTAATTTGCTGGTTTTTGAAAAAGAATATTGTATTTATTTTGGTATTTTCTTGTATGTTGATGACATTATAGAATTTTTTTTGTATGGTATATAGTATCAACCATTTTCATTTATTAGTTATAATTGGTTTTGGTTACTGCCATGTCATCAATTTTAAATATTGTTGAAGCTGGTAAGGCACTTGGCCTTACAGGCCAGGAGTTACGGACCTGGGTTTCTGTGAGGGAGTGTGAGGTGAAGGAAAAGGAAAAGAAAGAGATGGAAGAAAAACAGAGAGAGAGGGAAGAAAGAAAGGAAAAGGAAAAGAAAGAGATGGAAGAAAAACAGAGAGAGAGGGAAGAAAAACAGAGAGAGAGAGGGAAGAAAGAGCAGCAGAACGGGAACTGAGAAAGGCAGAAATCGCGAAGGAAAAAAGGCGTTTAGAGCTTGATATGTCAGCTACCCCTGGAGTCAGTGTGGAGGGTGATAAAATGACCCCATCTTCCAAGCTAGGTAATTTTACTGGTGAATTTTTTTCTAACAAATTTAAAGAGAGACAAAAAGAAGATGAAGAGAAGAAAAAATCGACAGTGTCATTAGACAATGACAAACTGATGGACGGCTTTAATGAAGTTGAGAGGATAAGTGAGGAACATAGGTACAATGTTACTGGCATAATGTAGGCTGAGGATGATAAACATGATAGAGATAGCATACGTGAAGAAAACGAGAAATTAAAATTGGAAAATAAACGTCTCAAGTCAGAGAAGTAAAAAATACAGGCAGAACTGAACAAATTGATTTTAGACAGGGAAAATGACCTACGTACTAAATCAAAGACTTGCACTACTTTGGAAGACCTACCAATTAGGGTAGAAGCAATAGAGAGGATTGTAAATAAACTTGTTAAGAAAATAGAATCAGTCGATGTGGTTACAGCTTCTCAAACAAAGATTAATGGAAGTTTGAAGGATAAAATTAACAGATTGGATAAAGTAGAATCGTCAGTTGGAGATAAAAACGCCAATGATATCAAAGTAGCCAAGAGAACCATACCCAGAAATAGAGATGGTGAATTAATTAATCAATTAATCTATTTACCACTGAATGTCATAGAGGAGAACTTAAATCAATGAATAACCAAACCTCAAGAATTATAATACTGAAAGAAAGAAAGAACTCTAACTCTTATTGTCAAAGAGACAAGAACTACATTGTACCCAGTGAAAGTCAAAAGAAACAAAGAAGGTATTATGATGTACAAATCAAGAAATCTAGACGTAATGGTGATCAAGCCAGAGAAACAAATAGATGGTCGTATGGCAAAGAAAATAAAAGAAATGAAAACCGTGAATGGAAGGACCCACCTATTGGTCGATACAACCATGTTAACACAGTTAGATGTCTAACTTATAATAATTGCAGTAGATATCCCCATAAAAATCCATATGTTAGACATGTAGTAAATTTTAATGAACCAGAATTTATTCCTCATTACCACTGTTCATGTAGGACATGTTTGTTGAGATGTTGCAAGAATGATTGTAAGATTTATAATCAGGGTGGAAGAGCGAACTATGATTTCATTCCAACCACGGAGAGAAATAGGCCTATTAATGGGATCTGGAGATATTTTAATATTTTTTCTTAACCAAACTATGCCCTGGCAGTAAGAAATTGTGTGTACCATTATGTGTAGTTTACATGTATTATGTTTATATGATGACATGTTTGCATGTATATGTTTATATGATGTTTATATTTAATGATAACTATTGATTATGATCAGTGGCGTCACTAGGGTTGGTGTCACCCGGTGCGGTAACTCATGGTGTCACCCCTCTCATGACACCCCGGTCTCCATATTTTTTTTCCAGAGACCGTATATATGTGCGCATGCGCGACTTTATTATTTTTTTTCCGTTTCCGGGGTCAGGATTTTAGCGATAATTGATATCTATAGGTCAGTGTAAGTATACCAATAACTTCATTAAAATAACGCACTGGCTCCGGATACGTCTAAGACGTACTACGTATTTTTTTTTTCGGTATACGTCTAGCAAACTTTGATGTCGTCAGTAAACAGAATGAATGAGAACTCTTATTTACTGCAGACGTTGATGACGTCATTTACTGTTAATAATGGGAGATACATTTTTTTCGGGGACCATCAATAGATATTGCTCCACACCCTAACCCTATCCCTAACCCTAATCCTGAAAAAAAAAAAATCTAAAAAAAAAAAAATATATGTCTCTGAGAGGAATCGAACCCGCATATAGTTAGCCACAAATGGGTCACGGCCAAACGATTAACCCACTCAATATTAATATATAATCAAAAAAAAATTGCTTGGTTATGCAATTTCCCGCGAAAAGAAAATAACTTTAAATCATACGAGTTCATCTTAGACGTATCCGGAGCCAGTGCGTTAAAATAATTAATAATAAAAAGTACGCAGTGTCTGTTAATAATCGGAGATATTTTTATTTTTTATAAAAATTAAATACGGCTTTGAATTATTTTAAATTACAAAATAAGAATATAGGCCTAAAACTAGATATTTTGCAGTTGGGTGTCACCCCTCGTGAGGGTGTCACCCGGTGCGGTCCGCACCCCCCGCACCCCCCTAGTGACGCCACTGATTATGATAAAAAAGGAGAAGGCACTTAAAAACAAGCAATTAAGCCTGTTCCATTCTGGACACAGGACGTGTTAGCGCATTTTCGTGTTATGTATCAGTACGTTTGTTAACTTTCAGTAAATATTTGTAAATTTTGGAAATGTTTATAAATTCAATTGTGTAATGCATATATCTGTAAAAAAATTATAAAGATGTTTCTTTATATTTGAAAAAAAATTATTGTCTCTTAAATCTAACTACAAGTGATTTGTGGTTACTGAAATAGGACTCATAATTGAAAACATTCTAAATTATAGTCATTTAATCGTCCGAAAACTCCGTCAATTGTTGCATAGCTCTGATACTTTCAATTAAACTCAGAACACAAGCTTACTATTTCATTTGATGAGTTTCTTAATAAATCTTGGTGAAACTACGTGCTGCAGTATTTCGCACCAAATGAATGGGTTATTGAACGTTCAAGGTGTATATATAATATATAAGCCCCTTAGGAGCCCTGAAGCCCGGCCCTCAGAGGTCCTATCGCAAAATGAACTTTTGATGTACACATGGCAGGCCAAGACCTACAAAATGATATATACATCATGGGTCTAGGACTTATGGTTGTTGAGATCTAGGGTGATGACAGACAGACAAAACGGGGACAATAGAGCATTTTTTTAGAAAATGCTCTAAAAATGAAGAATAACTAGTGACATGAAAAAAAAAAGGTCACTTGAAAAAAAGATAATACAAAGAAAAGATATACAGGTGACATGAGAGAAAAAAAATTAACAAGGCACATAGAAAAAAAAATATAATAAAATAATAAATATCAGTGACAAAAAAAATTGACGAGAAATTTTAATTAAATTCAATATGTTCATACATATATGATTGATGATATTTATTATATTGTTTGCATGTATTGATTTATAATTCCATGCAATATTGATTTAATTGATCATTGTATAAATTATTTTGTTGTTATGATGATTTTGGTATGTTCTATGGTTGAACTTTGTTTCATGTGGCTACCTGTTGTCGGCATTAGTATTGGGTTTTACATGATTACATCATGCTTAGTTAGAGGGGAGGAATGTGGAGAAATAGCTTGATGACGCAATTCGGTAGGCTTCGCCCACCACAGTAGCTATGGCGTCATTCCGCCATCTTGTATTGTAGTTTATTGTAGATTTTAGTGTATACGTCATTTAGTACAAATGACGTATATTAAACCGACAGTTGGGAGCACATGGTTTGTTTTATAATCAGTCGAGCTCTGTGCATCATAGGATGCGGATGCATGTTCTAGTAGAGTCTAGCTTTGGGCATCGATGTAGATGGATGCATGTTTACAGTTTGCTATTGTACTCCTCCTGGATTCACCTTTATGTCAGTTTATGTTCAAGTATTAAATGATTGTTGATGTTACTTCACTGGAGTTAACTTCATAATTTGAGTTGTCTGAATTATTACACCTTCTACAAGTATTATCATTATAAGAACCCGTAACACCCCTGTCAATACTAGTTCAACTTTCGGTGATTCCCCATGTCAATAAGAGTACAACTTTCGGTGATCCCCTCCCTGTCAATGCCAGTCCAACTTTCTGTTATCCCCCTGTCAATACTAGTTCATCTTTCGGTGATCCCCCCTGTCAATACTAGTCCAACTTTATGTGATCATTCCCTGCCAATACTAGTCCAACTTTCGGTAATCATTCTCTGTCAATACTAGTTCAACTTTCGGTGATCCCCCTGTCGATAGTCCAACTTTTTGTGATTCCCTCCATGTCAATACTTGTCCAACTTTCGTTGATCCTTCCCCTGTCAATACTAGTCCAACTTTCGGTAATCATTCTCTTTCAATACTAGTCCAACTTTCTGTGATCATTCCCTGTCAATACTAGTTCAACTTTCGGTGATCCCCCCTGTCAATACTAGTTCAACTTTCGGTGATCCCCCTATCAATACTAGTCCAACTTTCTGTGATCATTCCCTGTCAATACTAGTACAACTTTCGGTGATCCCCCCTGTCAATACTAGTTCAACTTTCGGTGATCCCCCTATCAATACTAGTCCAACTTTCTGTGATCATTCCCTGTCAATACTAGTCCAACTTTCTGTGATCATTCCCTGTCAATACTAGTCCAACTTTCTGTGATCATTCCCTGTCAATACTAGTCCAACTTTCTGTGAACCCTTCATAAATAACGGTGGGTTGAACTAAACATTTGCATAAATAATATATACATATGTGTGTGTGTGTGTGTGTGTGTGTGTGTGTACTATTTTATATAAAACCGATTGGACGTTGCCTCCATGCACTTTGCTGTAAAAATGTACATCACACCAGTTATCACTAATGCCGGTAATAGTGTTTTATTATTTATAAATTATCGTTAATTATTGTATACTACTCGTACCAATTGTTAATCAGGACCTAGAAAAATTATTTTTGTTCGAGCCATTGATTTTCAGGTCGGCAAGTGAGGTGCTCTACATTATTTGGCCACCTATACCTCAATGCTATTTACGACTGCGTTTTTTTCCCTTTTTCGCACTTTATTTTTCATTAATGTAAAATACTGCTTAAAAAAGTAAATACACAATTTAGATTATCATCTAATAAAAGAACTCAGGTGTTATGAGCTTACTTCATTTTCGAAATCTATTTTGTCTGTTTTACTAATTTTCTTTTTCTTTGGTTTAAGTCTCAACATATTTCTACATAACTTTCGCCGTCTGACCAGGCCCGCAGCTAGGTCAAAGTCAGCAGGGGGGGGGGTCACCAATATTTATTTTTCCTCTTTTTCTTCTTTTTTCTGCGGGGGGCACTCCACATCTAGCGGGGGGCACGGCCCCCCAGTGCCACCCCCTTGGCTACGGGGCTGCGTCTAACCATCTCCATGTCTGAGTAAAACTGGACAAAGTAACTCTTGAATGGACACTATGACGTCTAGAGGGTAAAATTTTATAGTTAGTGATAATGTTGAAGCCTTTCTCATGTTATGTTTATAAAATACTGAATCACTATCTACTAGAAAATGATTCAGCGCCATCTATGTTTGAATGATATTGTTTAAACAATGGGCTTCATGTAAACACAGGTACGAGTCTGTCGACATGATGGTACAGGCTTTGGCTCAGAGTAGGTCATTGTAACAATCACAGACCATTTCCTCCAAGTTGGTCAAAGACTGATGGATTAACACCTGGGAATACAATTGTAAGACATGTGTGACAAACAAGCAAAAAAAAAAAACAATTCTCAATCAGTGTCTTCCAATATGGGGCCATCGCACGACAAACTGATAATGGGAAATTTTGCGTGTTTATTTTTTCAATTGAATAATGTGGCAATATGAAATGTTCATTTAACTATAAAATAGTGGACGAATTAAAATGTTCAATTTTCTATTAAATACTGGACACATTTAAATGTTCATTTGTCTATTGAATTATGAGCAATTTGAAATGTTCATTTATCTATAAAATAATTGGCAGTTTGAAATGTTCAATGTTCTATTAAATAGAGGACAATTTGTAATGTTCAGTTTTCTATAAAAGTTATTTATAATGTTTTGATTCTTTTCTTAGGGATAAACCCTGTGTGGTTTACTGGGGGTCCACGATTGGATGATCTGTACTCACACGTTCTTTTTGGATCTTAGGCGAAAAGTTTTAAAGATATTTAGGACAGGCTCTTCTGGGTAACGTGCCTGTAGGGGGCCCATGTTAAGAATTTAATTTTGATAGGTATTTTCAACTGGATGGCGTTTAGGTTGTCTTCTGGTTTGTCTAGTCATGATGGCGGAGGTAGTGATGTTAGGGGCAGAGATTTCAGTTTAGTGGCGGTCGTCACACACAGCTCAACGCAAAGGTAATTTGTAATCATTTATTTAGTTAGCAGTTTATGATAATGTTTAATAGTCCTGCATGTACATTTTCTAGTTTGTTTGTGTGTGTGTGTGTGTGTGTGTGCGCGTGTGTTTAGTTTAATTTATATTGTCCACGATACCTGTGTTTTAAACGTCATAGCGATACAAGTCCCCTACTTTAAAAGGGGCATGACCGAAACAAACAACTATTTATGCCAGATTATTTCCCTTAGAGTGATAAAACAACGTTAGATGTTGACGACTGAAGTTCAGTGGTCCCCAATGAGTGGAGCGTAGACTAATTACAGTTGGGCCACGATTAACTCTTTTAAATTTATCACTAAATGATTGAATCATTGCGACTGTTTTTTTTTGTTTGTTTTTTTATGTTTTAAAACCAAAACGTTTGTAAATTTACAAAGTAAAATGTAAAGGAATGATAATCTATATGGGGCCGTCCATAAAGAACGTCACGCTATTTTTGACCATTTTAACCCCCCCTCCTCCCCCTGTCACAAAGTGTCACAAATCTTGGGACCCCCCCCCCCTCTAAAGTACGTCACACTTTCGATTTTTTTTTAATTAACAGCTAATTAAAATTTTATTGAAAACTTAAAACAAACTTCACTATTAAACTGCCTTAAAATATAAATATTAAAAGAACTATCAGATTATTAAATGAATTTAATAGTAGAATAACTAATTGTCAATAGTTGTATCAGTTATTCTTTGAAACAGTAACTCAATCAATTGAATTTGAAAAAAAAATTGCAAAATAGACTTGACAATTATATGATACTAGTTGCAAGTACCCGGCTTTGCCCGGGTTTAAAATAAGGTTTTCTGTTTACCTTCTGTTTTCTCCCTACCCCCTCTCTCCCTTCCCCTCTCTCTCTCCCTCCCTCCCTCTCCCTCCCTGCCCCCTCTTTCTCTTTATCTCTTCCTCCTATTTCTCCCTCTCTCCTTCCCTCCCCTCTCTCTCCCTCCCTAACCCCTCTCTCCCTCCTTTCTCCCTCCCTCCCCTTTCCACCTCTCTCTCTCCCTCCCCCTCTCTCCCCCTTCCTCCCTCCCACATTCCCTCTCTCTCCCTCCCTGCCCCCTCACTCTTTTTCTCTCTCCCTCCCCTCTCTCTCCCTCCCTTCCTTTCTCTCTCCCTCTCCCCCTGCTCCCTCTCCCCCCTGCTCCCTCTCCCATCTCCCTCTTTCCCCCTCCTTTTCTCCCCCCTGTCCATTCCCCCTCCCTCCTCTCTCCCCCTCCCTCCCTCCCTCCTACCCTCTTTTCCTCTCTCCCTCCCCCCCCTCTCTCTCTCTCTCTCTCTCTCTCTCTCTCTATATATATATATATATATATATATATATATATACTTATTATTATGGCTTCAAACTTCTTCTAAAATCCTTCTTCATTCCTTTACCTTCCTCAAACTGTACACATCAGAGAGCATGAAAAAACATCAACAATTCTTTGCATCACAAAGGCACAATACAGCACCAGCGTGCAAGTTCTATTCGATCATTGGGAAATGACGTCACAGAGGAATTTTTTTATGGCGCCGTCGAGATTACTTTAATATAGTAAAATACTAAAATAAATAAAAATTAATTACAATTAAACTACCCATCGAGATGAAACAAAACCTGTCCTATAACCTTCCCCATGTAATTATGTGTATGTGTAACAAATTTCACGTTATTTGTTTTTCTGGATCTTGAGTTATAGGGGAACAGACAGACAGACAGACAACAAATGCGTCTTATAAGTATAGAGAAACATAAGTGCCGGCTTTAGACATTTTTGTGATATAGGCAAGGACAAAAAGGTCGCCCTTTTTAGTTTCATTTTTCTAAGAAAAATCTTTAAATGCTATTTATTTTGAAGTAAATCCAAATTATGAAAATAATATATGATATATTTATAGTTTTATTACTGGTCTTCATTCTTCATAACAAATTTTTAAAATTTTGCAATTTTATAAAAGTATAAAAGATGAATTTTAAGTATACGTAGTGTATTTTAGGAAGTTTTTTTTTTTTTGCTAAGTTAAAAAAGTAATGAAAAATAAAAAAATAAAATATCATGTTTATTAAGCATTAAAAAGATTGAAGAGAATTCAAGAAAAATATGCTTTTCTAGCTTTTGCAGAGGCAAACTCTTCAATTACTTCAGGCAGATTCAAATCTTCTGCAATCGTTTTCTCTGTAGATATTGTAGCTAAACCAACCAAACGATCCTGAGACATGGTAGAACGTAGATATGTTTTTATGAGTTTGAGTTACGAAAAGCTTTTCTCTGCACTCGCCCCTATTATCGGGGGTGTAAGCAAAATTCGCAATGCCACGTACACATTCGGAAAAAGAGCAACCACGCCCATTCCACATAGATAGTCTAATATAACTCTATGGCTTGATTTTTCTGTAATTCTCCTTGATAAAACAAATAATTCATCGCACAGTTCTGTTGAATTAATGTCTGCTGAATCTTCGTTTTCAGATGTTAAATCTTTAAAAACCTCTCGTTTATCACATTTCTCCAGTTTTAAATGTCATACAAAAATCCAAATCAATCGCTATGAGATGTTAACTGCTTAAATCGATCATTACCTGATTGAATTGCGGTATCCACTATCTGAAATTCATTTCTGGCTCGAGAATGGGATCGTCTGAAACTTCATAGTCAAATTGTTTCTTTCTTAGTCGAGATCTTATTTGTATTTCCGTAGGGAAATTGCACTCAATACCAAATTGTTCAGCCAATGATTTAGCTGTTGTAATTGCTTTGGCAAAACCTATATCTGTTCTATAATTCTGGAGCATAGTTTTAGTTGCATTCAATAGTTGAATTGATTTCTTTAAATCAAGATCTTTTTCTTAAAATGTTTTGCTAGATATATTGATCTCAAATAAAACATCATATCAAATCACTAATAAACTTGAAATCGAGCATTTTATGTGCTATTCCCTTAGTTTCTGCACGGGACTTGGTTCCACGTGTTCCAGAAAATGAAATGTCATCAGCAATTGAAACGAGTGCATCGTACATTTCAATTGTTTGATATCGAATTACCTTCACAGCATTCACTCGACTTTCCCAACGTGTTTCACATAACTTATTAACAGTTAAACCTGCTGCCTCTTTGTTTTGGACATATTTTAACAATACATTCCAGCGATGCGTTGAAGCAGAAAAAAAGGTGTATATATTTTGAATTACCTCAAAAAACCTTACTGCTTCTAAACAACAGTTTACGGCATCATTCACCACCAAATTCAACGAATGCGCATTGCATGGGACATAAAAGGCTCTTCAGTGTAGCTCTTTAACTTTTGCTTAGAATTCATTATGTATTCCCCGCATGTTCGCTCTGTTATCGTAGCCTTGTCCCCTCATATCATCTAGACATATGCCCGAATCTGACAGTTCTTTAAGTAAAATTTCCACCATAATTGCACCTGTAGATTTTTCAAGTTCCAGGGGAGGTAAGTTAAAAAGTTACCGAATGCTAGATTATATTTCGTCAGTATTTTTAGAGCATTTTCGAAAAAAAAATGCTCTATTGTCCCCCGTTTTGTCTGTCTGTCTGTCTGTCCGTCATCACCCTAGATCTCAACAACCATAAGTCCTAGACCCATGATGTATATATCATTTTGTAGGTCTTGGCCTGCCATGTGTGCAGCAAAAGTCCATTTCGCGATCTGACCTCTGAGGGCCAAAAAAGGGGGCATTTTAAGTACCGTTTTTTACTATATAAGCTATATTAATAAAGGAGCGCCCTATATCTAAGCAACCATATGTCCTAGACCCATGATGTATATATCATTTTGTAGGTCTTGGCCTGCCAAGTGTACATCAAAAGTTCATTTAGCGATCTGACCTCTCAGGGCCGAATATAAGAGAGTTTTTGGTACCGTTTTTGCTTATATTTTAAATATAAATAATAAAAGCTTGTCAAAGGGGCGTAATCATTATTTATTTTTGTAACAGTTATTCAACATTATTACTTCCCTCTCTATTTGTCAAAACCCATACGAGCCACTGCGTACTCGAAAATGCTCTAAAATGTCCTTTGTCTGAAACGGAAAAGACTTAAATTGCTTGTTTTATTAATCAAACAATATCGCAAAAATTATTAAATTTTCCTTTGTTTTTTTTAGATTTAAATAATGAATAATTCTTTGTCTGAAATGTGTGTGTGAGTGCGTATGTGTGTGTGAATTGTTGTTAGATTCGTTTTTTTAAATTTAACTTTTGTCAAATCCTCAAAAATTGCCTAGCAAAAGATCCATCTTTGGTCGTTTTACTTGATGAGTGGCATTGCCAATAATGTACCGAGTCAATGAAAATCAAACCGAGGATCAGCGGGAATCATAATTAGGTCAGTGGCAGCAGAGAAACGTGCATCATATGAATGGTACATACACAAGCACTTCATTAATAAACATGACAGAATTTGAACCGAGTGTTTTCTCAATACTTTAACACTAAAGTAAGCTTAGCCACGGAAACGCATGGCCGGGTACAGCAATTCTGTGATAGTATGGCCGGGTCTGGCAATTCTGTAATAGTATGGCCGGGTACAGCAATTCTGTAATATTATGGCCGGGTACAGCAATTCTGTAATAGTATGGCCGGGTATAGCAATTCTGTAATAGTATGGCCGGGTATAGCAATTCTGTAATAGTATGGCCGGGTACAGCAATCCTGTAATCGTATGGCCGGGTACAGCAATCCTGTAATAGTATGGCCGGGTATAGCAAATCTGTAATAGTATGTAATATTGTTGAAATTTTAAAAAAATATTTATTATTTACTTTGGAAGGAAACAAATATTTCTATAGGCTATAAGTGTGTACTGAACTTTGATCTGTCGTTGTTGTGATGTGTGTACTGAACTTTAGTGATGATCTGTCATTGTTGTGATGTGTGTACTGAACTATTGTGACGATCTGTCATTGTTGTGATGTGTGTACTGAACTTTAGTGATGATCTGTCATTGTTGTGATGTGTGGACTGAACTTTTGTGATGATCTGTCATTGTTGTGATGTGTGTTTTTTATGTTCGTTGGGCTATAGCTGTGTGTAATGAGCATATTTGTATTGGGCGATAGCTGTATGTTGGGTAAGAGCCGTTTGTTGGGCGATATACGATAGCTGTGTGTTATGAGCATATGCTCGTTGGGTGATAGCTGTATGTAATGAGCATATGTGTACTGGGCGATAGTTGTGTGTTATGAGCATATGTTCGTTGGGCGATAGTTGTGTGTAATGAGCATATGTGTAATGGGCGATAGCTGTGTGTAATGAGTATAAGTGTGTTGGGCGATAGCTGAGTGTTATGACCATATGCTCGTTGGGTGATGTCTGTATGTAATGAGCATATGTGTAATGGGCGATAGTTGTGTGTAATGAGCATATGTTCGTTGGGCGATAGTTGTGTGTAATGAGCATATGTGTAATGGGCGATAGCTGTGTGTAATGAGTATAAGTGTGTTGGGCGATAGCTGTGTGTAATGAGCATATGTTCGTTGGGCGATAGCTGTGTGTAATGAGCATATGTGTAATGGGTGATATCTGTGTGTAATGAGCATAATTTCGTTGGGCGATAGCTGAGTGTTATATGCATATGTGTAATGGGCGATAGAAGTGTATAATGAGCTAATGTTTAATGGGCGATAGCTGTGTTTAATGAGCATATGTTCGTTGGCCTAAAGATGTGTGTTGAGAGATAGCTGTGTGTAATGAGCATATGTGTAATGGGCTATATATGTGTGTAATGAGCATATGTGTAATGGGCGATAGAAGTGTATAATGAGCTAATGTGTAATGGGCGATAGCAAAATAGACTTGACAATTATATGATACTAGTTGCAAGTACCCGGCTTTGCCCGGGTTTAAAATAAGGTTTTCTGTTTACCTTCTGTTTTCTCCCTACCCCCTCTCTCCCTTCCCCTCTCTCTCTCCCTCCCTCCCTCTCCCTCCCTGCCCCCTCTTTCTCTTTATCTCTTCCTCCTATTTCTCCCTCTCTCCTTCCCTCCCCTCTCTCTCCCTCCCTAACCCCTCTCTCCCTCCTTTCTCCCTCCCTCCCCTTTCCACCTCTCTCTCTCCCTCCCCCTCTCTCCCCCTTCCTCCCTCCCACATTCCCTCTCTCTCCCTCCCTGCCCCCTCACTCTTTTTCTCTCTCCCTCCCCTCTCTCTCCCTCCCTTCCTTTCTCTCTCCCTCTCCCCCTGCTCCCTCTCCCCCCTGCTCCCTCTCCCATCTCCCTCTTTCCCCCTCCTTTTCTCCCCCCTGTCCATTCCCCCTCCCTCCTCTCTCCCCCTCCCTCCCTCCCTCCTACCCTCTTTTCCTCTCTCCCTCCCCCCCCCTCTCTCTCTCTCTCTCTCTCTCTCTCTCTATATATATATATATATATATATATATATATATATATACTTATTATTATGGCTTCAAACTTCTTCTAAAATCCTTCTTCATTCCTTTACCTTCCTCAAACTGTACACATCAGAGAGCATGAAAAAACATCAACAATTCTTTGCATCACAAAGGCACAATACAGCACCAGCGTGCAAGTTCTATTCGATCATTGGGAAATGACGTCACAGAGGAATTTTTTTTTATGGCGCCGTCGAGATTACTTTAATATAGTAAAATACTAAAATAAATAAAAATTAATTACAATTAAACTACCCATCGAGATGAAACAAAACCTGTCCTATAACCTTCCCCATGTAATTATGTGTATGTGTAACAAATTTCACGTTATTTGTTTTTCTGGATCTTGAGTTATAAGGGAACAGACAGACAGACAGACAACAAATGCGTCTTATAAGTATAGAGAAACATAAGTGCCGGCTTTAGACATTTTTGTGATATAGGCAAGGACAAAAAGGTCGCCCTTTTTAGTTTCATTTTTCTAAGAAAAATCTTTAAATGCTATTTATTTTGAAGTAAATCCAAATTATGAAAATAATATATGATATATTTATAGTTTTATTACTGGTCTTCATTCTTCATAACAAATTTTTAAAATTTTGCAATTTTATAAAAGTATAAAAGATGAATTTTAAGTATACGTAGTGTATTTTAGGAAGTTTTTTTTTTTTTTTGCTAAGTTAAAAAAGTAATGAAAAATAAAAAAATAAAATATCATGTTTATTAAGCATTAAAAAGATTGAAGAGAATTCAAGAAAAATATGCTTTTCTAGCTTTTGCAGAGGCAAACTCTTCAATTACTTCAGGCAGATTCAAATCTTCTGCAATCGTTTTCTCTGTAGATATTGTAGCTAAACCAACCAAACGATCCTGAGACATGGTAGAACGTAGATATGTTTTTATGAGTTTGAGTTACGAAAAGCTTTTCTCTGCACTCGCCCCTATTATCGGGGGTGTAAGCAAAATTCGCAATGCCACGTACACATTCGGAAAAAGAGCAACCACGCCCATTCCACATAGATAGTCTAATATAACTCTATGGCTTGATTTTTCTGTAATTCTCCTTGATAAAACAAATAATTCATCGCACAGTTCTGTTGAATTAATGTCTGCTGAATCTTCGTTTTCAGATGTTAAATCTTTAAAAACCTCTCGTTTATCACATTTCTCCAGTTTTAAATGTCATACAAAAATCCAAATCAATCGCTATGAGATGTTAACTGCTTAAATCGATCATTACCTGATTGAATTGCGGTATCCACTATCTGAAATTCATTTCTGGCTCGAGAATGGGATCGTCTGAAACTTCATAGTCAAATTGTTTCTTTCTTAGTCGAGATCTTATTTGTATTTCCGTAGGGAAATTGCACTCAATACCAAATTGTTCAGCCAATGATTTAGCTGTTGTAATTGCTTTGGCAAAACCTATATCTGTTCTATAATTCTGGAGCATAGTTTTAGTTGCATTCAATAGTTGAATTGATTTCTTTAAATCAAGATCTTTTTCTTAAAATGTTTTGCTAGATATATTGATCTCAAATAAAACATCATACCAAATCACTAATAAACTTGAAATCGAGCATTTTATGTGCTATTCCCTTAGTTTCTGCACGGGACTTGGTTCCACGTGTTCCAGAAAATGAAATGTCATCAGCAATTGAAACGAGTGCATCGTACATTTCAATTGTTTGATATCGAATTACCTTCACAGCATTCACTCGACTTTCCCAACGTGTTTCACATAACTTATTAACAGTTAAACCTGCTGCCTCTTTGTTTTGGACATATTCTAACAATACATTCCAGCGATGCGTTGAAGCAGAAAAAAAGGTGTATATATTTTGAATTACCTCAAAAAACCTTACTGCTTCTAAACAACAGTTTACGGCATCATTCACCACCAAATTCAACGAATGCGCATTGCATGGGACATAAAAGGCTCTTCAGTGTAGCTCTTTAACTTTTGCTTAGAATTCATTATGTATTCCCCGCATGTTCGCTCTGTTATCGTAGCCTTGTCCCCTCATATCATCTAGACATATGCCCGAATCTGACAGTTCTTTAAGTAAAATTTCCACCATAATTGCACCTGTAGATTTTTCAAGTTCCAGGGGAGGTAAGTTAAAAAGTTACCGAATGCTAGATTATATTTCGTCAGTATTTTTAGAGCATTTTCGAAAAAAAAATGCTCTATTGTCCCCCGTTTTGTCTGTCTGTCTGTCTGTCCGTCATCACCCTAGATCTCAACAACCATAAGTCCTAGACCCATGATGTATATATCATTTTGTAGGTCTTGGCCTGCCATGTGTGCAGCAAAAGTCCATTTCGCGATCTGACCTCTGAGGGCCAAAAAAGGGGGCATTTTAAGTACCGTTTTTTACTATATAAGCTATATTAATAAAGGAGCGCCCTATATCTAAGCAACCATATGTCCTAGACCCATGATGTATATATCATTTTGTAGGTCTTGGCCTGCCAAGTGTACATCAAAAGTTCATTTAGCGATCTGACCTCTCAGGGCCGAATATAAGAGAGTTTTTGGTACCGTTTTTGCTTATATTTTAAATATAAATAATAAAAGCTTGTCAAAGGGGCGTAATCATTATTTATTTTTGTAACAGTTATTCAACATTATTACTTCCCTCTCTATTTGTCAAAACCCATACGAGCCACTGCGTACTCGAAAATGCTCTAAAATGTCCTTTGTCTGAAACGGAAAAGACTTAAATTGCTTGTTTTATTAATCAAACAATATCGCAAAAATTATTAAATTTTCCTTTGTTTTTTTTAGATTTAAATAATGAATAATTCTTTGTCTGAAATGTGTGTGTGAGTGCGTATGTGTGTGTGAATTGTTGTTAGATTCGTTTTTTTTTAAATTTAACTTTTGTCAAATCCTCAAAAATTGCCTAGCAAAAGATCCATCTTTGGTCGTTTTACTTGATGAGTGGCATTGCCAATAATGTACCGAGTCAATGAAAATCAAACCGAGGATCAGCGGGAATCATAATTAGGTCAGTGGCAGCAGAGAAACGTGCATCATATGAATGGTACATACACAAGCACTTCATTAATAAACATGACAGAATTTGAACCGAGTGTTTTCTCAATACTTTAACACTAAAGTAAGCTTAGCCACGGAAACGCATGGCCGGGTACAGCAATTCTGTGATAGTATGGCCGGGTCTGGCAATTCTGTAATAGTATGGCCGGGTACAGCAATTCTGTAATATTATGGCCGGGTACAGCAATTCTGTAATAGTATGGCCGGGTATAGCAATTCTGTAATAGTATGGCCGGGTATAGCAATTCTGTAATAGTATGGCCGGGTACAGCAATCCTGTAATCGTATGGCCGGGTACAGCAATCCTGTAATAGTATGGCCGGGTATAGCAAATCTGTAATAGTATGTAATATTGTTGAAATTTTAAAAAAATATTTATTATTTACTTTGGAAGGAAACAAATATTTCTATAGGCTATAAGTGTGTACTGAACTTTGATCTGTCGTTGTTGTGATGTGTGTACTGAACTTTAGTGATGATCTGTCATTGTTGTGATGTGTGTACTGAACTATTGTGACGATCTGTCATTGTTGTGATGTGTGTACTGAACTTTAGTGATGATCTGTCATTGTTGTGATGTGTGGACTGAACTTTTGTGATGATCTGTCATTGTTGTGATGTGTGTTTTTTATGTTCGTTGGGCTATAGCTGTGTGTAATGAGCATATTTGTATTGGGCGATAGCTGTATGTTGGGTAAGAGCCGTTTGTTGGGCGATATACGATAGCTGTGTGTTATGAGCATATGCTCGTTGGGTGATAGCTGTATGTAATGAGCATATGTGTACTGGGCGATAGTTGTGTGTTATGAGCATATGTTCGTTGGGCGATAGTTGTGTGTAATGAGCATATGTGTAATGGGCGATAGCTGTGTGTAATGAGTATAAGTGTGTTGGGCGATAGCTGAGTGTTATGACCATATGCTCGTTGGGTGATGTCTGTATGTAATGAGCATATGTGTAATGGGCGATAGTTGTGTGTAATGAGCATATGTTCGTTGGGCGATAGTTGTGTGTAATGAGCATATGTGTAATGGGCGATAGCTGTGTGTAATGAGTATAAGTGTGTTGGGCGATAGCTGTGTGTAATGAGCATATGTTCGTTGGGCGATAGCTGTGTGTAATGAGCATATGTGTAATGGGTGATATCTGTGTGTAATGAGCATAATTTCGTTGGGCGATAGCTGAGTGTTATATGCATATGTGTAATGGGCGATAGAAGTGTATAATGAGCTAATGTTTAATGGGCGATAGCTGTGTTTAATGAGCATATGTTCGTTGGCCTAAAGATGTGTGTTGAGAGATAGCTGTGTGTAATGAGCATATGTGTAATGGGCTATATATGTGTGTAATGAGCATATGTGTAATGGGCGATAGAAGTGTATAATGAGCTAATGTGTAATGGGCGATAGCAAAATAGACTTGACAATTATATGATACTAGTTGCAAGTACCCGGCTTTGCCCGGGTTTAAAATAAGGTTTTCTGTTTACCTTCTGTTTTCTCCCTACCCCCTCTCTCCCTTCCCCTCTCTCTCTCCCTCCCTCCCTCTCCCTCCCTGCCCCCTCTTTCTCTTTATCTCTTCCTCCTATTTCTCCCTCTCTCCTTCCCTCCCCCTCTCTCTCCCTCCCTAACCCCTCTCTCCCTCCTTTCTCCCTCCCTCCCCTTTCCACCTCTCTCTCTCCCTCCCCCTCTCTCCCCCTTCCTCCCTCCCACATTCCCTCTCTCTCCCTCCCTGCCCCCTCACTCTTTTTCTCTCTCCCTCCCCTCTCTCTCCCTCCCTTCCTTTCTCTCTCCCTCTCCCCCCTGCTCCCTCTCCCCCCTGCTCCCTCTCCCATCTCCCTCTTTCCCCCTCCTTTTCTCCCCCCCTGTCCATTCCCCCTCCCTCCTCTCTCCCCCTCCCTCCCTCCCTCCTACCCTCTTTTCCTCTCTCCCTCCCCCCCCTCTCTCTCTCTCTCTCTCTCTCTCTCTCTCTCTCTATATATATATATATATATATATATATATATATATATACTTATTATTATGGCTTCAAACTTCTTCTAAAATCCTTCTTCATTCCTTTACCTTCCTCAAACTGTACACATCAGAGAGCATGAAAAAACATCAACAATTCTTTGCATCACAAAGGCACAATACAGCACCAGCGTGCAAGTTCTATTCGATCATTGGGAAATGACGTCACAGAGGAATTTTTTTTTATGGCGCCGTCGAGATTACTTTAATATAGTAAAATACTAAAATAAATAAAAATTAATTACAATTAAACTACCCATCGAGATGAAACAAAACCTGTCCTATAACCTTCCCCATGTAATTATGTGTATGTGTAACAAATTTCACGTTATTTGTTTTTCTGGATCTTGAGTTATAAGGGAACAGACAGACAGACAGACAACAAATGCGTCTTATAAGTATAGAGAAACATAAGTGCCGGCTTTAGACATTTTTGTGATATAGGCAAGGACAAAAAGGTCGCCCTTTTTAGTTTCATTTTTCTAAGAAAAATCTTTAAATGCTATTTATTTTGAAGTAAATCCAAATTATGAAAATAATATATGATATATTTATAGTTTTATTACTGGTCTTCATTCTTCATAACAAATTTTTAAAATTTTGCAATTTTATAAAAGTATAAAAGATGAATTTTAAGTATACGTAGTGTATTTTAGGAAGTTTTTTTTTTTTTTGCTAAGTTAAAAAAGTAATGAAAAATAAAAAAATAAAATATCATGTTTATTAAGCATTAAAAAGATTGAAGAGAATTCAAGAAAAATATGCTTTTCTAGCTTTTGCAGAGGCAAACTCTTCAATTACTTCAGGCAGATTCAAATCTTCTGCAATCGTTTTCTCTGTAGATATTGTAGCTAAACCAACCAAACGATCCTGAGACATGGTAGAACGTAGATATGTTTTTATGAGTTTGAGTTACGAAAAGCTTTTCTCTGCACTCGCCCCTATTATCGGGGGTGTAAGCAAAATTCGCAATGCCACGTACACATTCGGAAAAAGAGCAACCACGCCCATTCCACATAGATAGTCTAATATAACTCTATGGCTTGATTTTTCTGTAATTCTCCTTGATAAAACAAATAATTCATCGCACAGTTCTGTTGAATTAATGTCTGCTGAATCTTCGTTTTCAGATGTTAAATCTTTAAAAACCTCTCGTTTATCACATTTCTCCAGTTTTAAATGTCATACAAAAATCCAAATCAATCGCTATGAGATGTTAACTGCTTAAATCGATCATTACCTGATTGAATTGCGGTATCCACTATCTGAAATTCATTTCTGGCTCGAGAATGGGATCGTCTGAAACTTCATAGTCAAATTGTTTCTTTCTTAGTCGAGATCTTATTTGTATTTCCGTAGGGAAATTGCACTCAATACCAAATTGTTCAGCCAATGATTTAGCTGTTGTAATTGCTTTGGCAAAACCTATATCTGTTCTATAATTCTGGAGCATAGTTTTAGTTGCATTCAATAGTTGAATTGATTTCTTTAAATCAAGATCTTTTTCTTAAAATGTTTTGCTAGATATATTGATCTCAAATAAAACATCATACCAAATCACTAATAAACTTGAAATCGAGCATTTTATGTGCTATTCCCTTAGTTTCTGCACGGGACTTGGTTCCACGTGTTCCAGAAAATGAAATGTCATCAGCAATTGAAACGAGTGCATCGTACATTTCAATTGTTTGATATCGAATTACCTTCACAGCATTCACTCGACTTTCCCAACGTGTTTCACATAACTTATTAACAGTTAAACCTGCTGCCTCTTTGTTTTGGACATATTCTAACAATACATTCCAGCGATGCGTTGAAGCAGAAAAAAGGTGTATATATTTTGAATTACCTCAAAAAACCTTACTGCTTCTAAACAACAGTTTACGGCATCATTCACCACCAAATTCAACGAATGCGCATTGCATGGGACATAAAAGGCTCTTCAGTGTAGCTCTTTAACTTTTGCTTAGAATTCATTATGTATTCCCCGCATGTTCGCTCTGTTATCGTAGCCTTGTCCCCTCATATCATCTAGACATATGCCCGAATCTGACAGTTCTTTAAGTAAAATTTCCACCATAATTGCACCTGTAGATTTTTCAAGTTCCAGGGGAGGTAAGTTAAAAAGTTACCGAATGCTAGATTATATTTCGTCAGTATTTTTAGAGCATTTTCGAAAAAAAAATGCTCTATTGTCCCCCGTTTTGTCTGTCTGTCTGTCTGTCCGTCATCACCCTAGATCTCAACAACCATAAGTCCTAGACCCATGATGTATATATCATTTTGTAGGTCTTGGCCTGCCATGTGTGCAGCAAAAGTCCATTTCGCGATCTGACCTCTGAGGGCCAAAAAAGGGGGCATTTTAAGTACCGTTTTTTACTATATAAGCTATATTAATAAAGGAGCGCCCTATATCTAAGCAACCATATGTCCTAGACCCATGATGTATATATCATTTTGTAGGTCTTGGCCTGCCAAGTGTACATCAAAAGTTCATTTAGCGATCTGACCTCTCAGGGCCGAATATAAGAGAGTTTTTGGTACCGTTTTTGCTTATATTTTAAATATAAATAATAAAAGCTTGTCAAAGGGGCGTAATCATTATTTATTTTTGTAACAGTTATTCAACATTATTACTTCCCTCTCTATTTGTCAAAACCCATACGAGCCACTGCGTACTCGAAAATGCTCTAAAATGTCCTTTGTCTGAAACGGAAAAGACTTAAATTGCTTGTTTTATTAATCAAACAATATCGCAAAAATTATTAAATTTTCCTTTGTTTTTTTTAGATTTAAATAATGAATAATTCTTTGTCTGAAATGTGTGTGTGAGTGCGTATGTGTGTGTGAATTGTTGTTAGATTCGTTTTTTTAAATTTAACTTTTGTCAAATCCTCAAAAATTGCCTAGCAAAAGATCCATCTTTGGTCGTTTTACTTGATGAGTGGCATTGCCAATAATGTACCGAGTCAATGAAAATCAAACCGAGGATCAGCGGGAATCATAATTAGGTCAGTGGCAGCAGAGAAACGTGCATCATATGAATGGTACATACACAAGCACTTCATTAATAAACATGACAGAATTTGAACCGAGTGTTTTCTCAATACTTTAACACTAAAGTAAGCTTAGCCACGGAAACGCATGGCCGGGTACAGCAATTCTGTGATAGTATGGCCGGGTCTGGCAATTCTGTAATAGTATGGCCGGGTACAGCAATTCTGTAATATTATGGCCGGGTACAGCAATTCTGTAATAGTATGGCCGGGTATAGCAATTCTGTAATAGTATGGCCGGGTATAGCAATTCTGTAATAGTATGGCCGGGTACAGCAATCCTGTAATCGTATGGCCGGGTACAGCAATCCTGTAATAGTATGGCCGGGTATAGCAAATCTGTAATAGTATGTAATATTGTTGAAATTTTAAAAAAATATTTATTATTTACTTTGGAAGGAAACAAATATTTCTATAGGCTATAAGTGTGTACTGAACTTTGATCTGTCGTTGTTGTGATGTGTGTACTGAACTTTAGTGATGATCTGTCATTGTTGTGATGTGTGTACTGAACTATTGTGACGATCTGTCATTGTTGTGATGTGTGTACTGAACTTTAGTGATGATCTGTCATTGTTGTGATGTGTGGACTGAACTTTTGTGATGATCTGTCATTGTTGTGATGTGTGTTTTTTATGTTCGTTGGGCTATAGCTGTGTGTAATGAGCATATTTGTATTGGGCGATAGCTGTATGTTGGGTAAGAGCCGTTTGTTGGGCGATATACGATAGCTGTGTGTTATGAGCATATGCTCGTTGGGTGATAGCTGTATGTAATGAGCATATGTGTACTGGGCGATAGTTGTGTGTTATGAGCATATGTTCGTTGGGCGATAGTTGTGTGTAATGAGCATATGTGTAATGGGCGATAGCTGTGTGTAATGAGTATAAGTGTGTTGGGCGATAGCTGAGTGTTATGACCATATGCTCGTTGGGTGATGTCTGTATGTAATGAGCATATGTGTAATGGGCGATAGTTGTGTGTAATGAGCATATGTTCGTTGGGCGATAGTTGTGTGTAATGAGCATATGTGTAATGGGCGATAGCTGTGTGTAATGAGTATAAGTGTGTTGGGCGATAGCTGTGTGTAATGAGCATATGTTCGTTGGGCGATAGCTGTGTGTAATGAGCATATGTGTAATGGGTGATATCTGTGTGTAATGAGCATAATTTCGTTGGGCGATAGCTGAGTGTTATATGCATATGTGTAATGGGCGATAGAAGTGTATAATGAGCTAATGTTTAATGGGCGATAGCTGTGTTTAATGAGCATATGTTCGTTGGCCTAAAGATGTGTGTTGAGAGATAGCTGTGTGTAATGAGCATATGTGTAATGGGCTATATATGTGTGTAATGAGCATATGTGTAATGGGCGATAGAAGTGTATAATGAGCTAATGTGTAATGGGCGATAGCAAAAATAGACTTGACAATTATATGATACTAGTTGCAAGTACCCGGCTTTGCCCGGGTTTAAAATAAGGTTTTCTGTTTACCTTCTGTTTTCTCCCTACCCCCTCTCTCCCTTCCCCTCTCTCTCTCCCTCCCTCCCTCTCCCTCCCTGCCCCCTCTTTCTCTTTATCTCTTCCTCCTATTTCTCCCTCTCTCCTTCCCTCCCCCTCTCTCTCCCTCCCTAACCCCCTCTCTCCCTCCTTTCTCCCTCCCTCCCCTTTCCACCTCTCTCTCTCCCTCCCCCTCTCTCCCCCTTCCTCCCTCCCACATTCCCTCTCTCTCCCTCCCTGCCCCCTCACTCTTTTTCTCTCTCCCTCCCCCTCTCTCTCCCTCCCTTCCTTTCTCTCTCCCTCTCCCCCTGCTCCCTCTCCCCCCTGCTCCCTCTCCCATCTCCCTCTTTCCCCCTCCTTTTCTCCCCCCTGTCCATTCCCCCTCCCTCCTCTCTCCCCCTCCCTCCCTCCCTCCTACCCTCTTTTCCTCTCTCCCTCCCCCCCCTCTCTCTCTCTCTCTCTCTCTCTCTCTCTATATATATATATATATATATATATATATATATATACTTATTATTATGGCTTCAAACTTCTTCTAAAATCCTTCTTCATTCCTTTACCTTCCTCAAACTGTACACATCAGAGAGCATGAAAAAACATCAACAATTCTTTGCATCACAAAGGCACAATACAGCACCAGCGTGCAAGTTCTATTCGATCATTGGGAAATGACGTCACAGAGGAATTTTTTTTATGGCGCCGTCGAGATTACTTTAATATAGTAAAATACTAAAATAAATAAAAATTAATTACAATTAAACTACCCATCGAGATGAAACAAAACCTGTCCTATAACCTTCCCCATGTAATTATGTGTATGTGTAACAAATTTCACGTTATTTGTTTTTCTGGATCTTGAGTTATAAGGGAACAGACAGACAGACAGACAACAAATGCGTCTTATAAGTATAGAGAAACATAAGTGCCGGCTTTAGACATTTTTGTGATATAGGCAAGGACAAAAAGGTCGCCCTTTTTAGTTTCATTTTTCTAAGAAAAATCTTTAAATGCTATTTATTTTGAAGTAAATCCAAATTATGAAAATAATATATGATATATTTATAGTTTTATTACTGGTCTTCATTCTTCATAACAAATTTTTAAAATTTTGCAATTTTATAAAAGTATAAAAGATGAATTTTAAGTATACGTAGTGTATTTTAGGAAGTTTTTTTTTTTGCTAAGTTAAAAAAGTAATGAAAAATAAAAAAATAAAATATCATGTTTATTAAGCATTAAAAAGATTGAAGAGAATTCAAGAAAAATATGCTTTTCTAGCTTTTGCAGAGGCAAACTCTTCAATTACTTCAGGCAGATTAAAATCTTCTGCAATCGTTTTCTCTGTAGATATTGTAGCTAAACCAACCAAACGATCCTGAGACATGGTAGAACGTAGATATGTTTTTATGAGTTTGAGTTACGAAAAGCTTTTCTCTGCACTCGCCCCTATTATCGGGGGTGTAAGCAAAATTCGCAATGCCACGTACACATTCGGAAAAAGAGCAACCACGCCCATTCCACATAGATAGTCTAATATAACTCTATGGCTTGATTTTTCTGTAATTCTCCTTGATAAAACAAATAATTCATCGCACAGTTCTGTTGAATTAATGTCTGCTGAATCTTCGTTTTCAGATGTTAAATCTTTAAAAACCTCTCGTTTATCACATTTCTCCAGTTTTAAATGTCATACAAAAATCCAAATCAATCGCTATGAGATGTTAACTGCTTAAATCGATCATTACCTGATTGAATTGCGGTATCCACTATCTGAAATTCATTTCTGGCTCGAGAATGGGATCGTCTGAAACTTCATAGTCAAATTGTTTCTTTCTTAGTCGAGATCTTATTTGTATTTCCGTAGGGAAATTGCACTCAATACCAAATTGTTCAGCCAATGATTTAGCTGTTGTAATTGCTTTGGCAAAACCTATATCTGTTCTATAATTCTGGAGCATAGTTTTAGTTGCATTCAATAGTTGAATTGATTTCTTTAAATCAAGATCTTTTTCTTAAAATGTTTTGCTAGATATATTGATCTCAAATAAAACATCATATCAAATCACTAATAAACTTGAAATCGAGCATTTTATGTGCTATTCCCTTAGTTTCTGCACGGGACTTGGTTCCACGTGTTCCAGAAAATGAAATGTCATCAGCAATTGAAACGAGTGCATCGTACATTTCAATTGTTTGATATCGAATTACCTTCACAGCATTCACTCGACTTTCCCAACGTGTTTCACATAACTTATTAACAGTTAAACCTGCTGCCTCTTTGTTTTGGACATATTCTAACAATACATTCCAGCGATGCGTTGAAGCAGAAAAAAAGGTGTATATATTTTGAATTACCTCAAAAAACCTTACTGCTTCTAAACAACAGTTTACGGCATCATTCACCACCAAATTCAACGAATGCGCATTGCATGGGACATAAAAAGGCTCTTCAGTGTAGCTCTTTAACTTTTGCTTAGAATTCATTATGTATTCCCGCATGTTCGCTCTGTTATCGTAGCCTTGTCCCCTCATATCATCTAGACATATGCCCGAATCTGACAGTTCTTTAAGTAAAATTTCCACCATAATTGCACCTGTAGATTTTTCAAGTTCCAGGGGAGGTAAGTTAAAAAGTTACCGAATGCTAGATTATATTTCGTCAGTATTTTTAGAGCATTTTCGAAAAAAAAATGCTCTATTGTCCCCGTTTTGTCTGTCTGTCTGTCTGTCCGTCATCACCCTAGATCTCAACAACCATAAGTCCTAGACCCATGATGTATATATCATTTTGTAGGTCTTGGCCTGCCATGTGTGCAGCAAAAGTCCATTTCGCGATCTGACCTCTGAGGGCCAAAAAGGGGGCATTTTAAGTACCGTTTTTTACTATATAAGCTATATTAATAAAGGAGCGCCCTATATCTAAGCAACCATATGTCCTAGACCCATGATGTATATATCATTTTGTAGGTCTTGGCCTGCCAAGTGTACATCAAAAGTTCATTTAGCGATCTGACCTCTCAGGGCCGAATATAAGAGAGTTTTTGGTACCGTTTTTGCTTATATTTTAAATATAAATAATAAAAGCTTGTCAAAGGGGCGTAATCATTATTTATTTTTGTAACAGTTATTCAACATTATTACTTCCCTCTCTATTTGTCAAAACCCATACGAGCCACTGCGTACTCGAAAATGCTCTAAAATGTCCTTTGTCTGAAACGGAAAAGACTTAAATTGCTTGTTTTATTAATCAAACAATATCGCAAAAATTATTAAATTTTCCTTTGTTTTTTTTAGATTTAAATAATGAATAATTCTTTGTCTGAAATGTGTGTGTGAGTGCGTATGTGTGTGTGAATTGTTGTTAGATTCGTTTTTTTAAATTTAACTTTTGTCAAATCCTCAAAAATTGCCTAGCAAAAGATCCATCTTTGGTCGTTTTACTTGATGAGTGGCATTGCCAATAATGTACCGAGTCAATGAAAATCAAACCGAGGATCAGCGGGAATCATAATTAGGTCAGTGGCAGCAGAGAAACGTGCATCATATGAATGGTACATACACAAGCACTTCATTAATAAACATGACAGAATTTGAACCGAGTGTTTTCTCAATACTTTAACACTAAAGTAAGCTTAGCCACGGAAACGCATGGCCGGGTACAGCAATTCTGTGATAGTATGGCCGGGTCTGGCAATTCTGTAATAGTATGGCCGGGTACAGCAATTCTGTAATATTATGGCCGGGTACAGCAATTCTGTAATAGTATGGCCGGGTATAGCAATTCTGTAATAGTATGGCCGGGTATAGCAATTCTGTAATAGTATGGCCGGGTACAGCAATCCTGTAATCGTATGGCCGGGTACAGCAATCCTGTAATAGTATGGCCGGGTATAGCAAATCTGTAATAGTATGTAATATTGTTGAAATTTTAAAAAAATATTTATTATTTACTTTGGAAGGAAACAAATATTTCTATAGGCTATAAGTGTGTACTGAACTTTGATCTGTCGTTGTTGTGATGTGTGTACTGAACTTTAGTGATGATCTGTCATTGTTGTGATGTGTGTACTGAACTATTGTGACGATCTGTCATTGTTGTGATGTGTGTACTGAACTTTAGTGATGATCTGTCATTGTTGTGATGTGTGGACTGAACTTTGTGATGATCTGTCATTGTTGTGATGTGTGTTTTTTATGTTCGTTGGGCTATAGCTGTGTGTAATGAGCATATTTGTATTGGGCGATAGCTGTATGTTGGGTAAGAGCCGTTTGTTGGGCGATATACGATAGCTGTGTGTTATGAGCATATGCTCGTTGGGTGATAGCTGTATGTAATGAGCATATGTGTACTGGGCGATAGTTGTGTGTTATGAACATATGTTCGTTGGGCGATAGTTGTGTGTAATGAGCATATGTGTAATGGGCGATAGCTGTGTGTAATGAGTATAAGTGTGTTGGGCGATAGCTGAGTGTTATGAGCATATGCTCGTTGGGTGATGTCTGTATGTAATGAGCATATGTGTAATGGGCGATAGTTGTGTGTAATGAGCATATGTTCGTTGGGCGATAGTTGTGTGTAATGAGCATATGTGTAATGGGCGATAGCTGTGTGTAATGAGTATAAGTGTGTTGGGCGATAGCTGTGTGTAATGAGCATATGTTCGTTGGGCGATAGCTGTGTGTAATGAGCATATGTGTAATGGGTGATATCTGTGTGTAATGAGCATAATTTCGTTGGGCGATAGCTGAGTGTTATATGCATATGTGTAATGGGCGATAGAAGTGTATAATGAGCTAATGTTTAATGGGCGATAGCTGTGTTTAATGAGCATATGTTCGTTGGCCTAAAGATGTGTGTTGAGAGATAGCTGTGTGTAATGAGCATATGTGTAATGGGCTATATATGTGTGTAATGAGCATATGTGTAATGGGCGATAGAAGTGTATAATGAGCTAATGTGTAATGGGCGATAGCTGTGTGTAATGAGCATATGTTCGTTGGGCGATAGCTGTGTATAATGAGCATATCTGTAATGGGCTATAGCTGTATGCAATGAGCATATGTTCTTTGGGCGATAGCTATGTGTAATGAGCGTATATGTATTGGCGATAATTGTGTGTTGGGAAAGAGCCGTTTGTTGGGCGATATGCAATATAGCTGTGAGTTATGAGCATATGTGTAATGGGCGATAGCTGTGTGTTGGGTAAGAGCCGTTGGTTGGGCGATATACGATAGCTATGTATTTTGAGCTGTGTGTAATGAGCTTATGTGAAATGGGTGATAGCTCTGTGTATTGAGCATATGTGTAATGGTCGATAGCTGTGTGTAATGAACATATGTGTAATAGGCGATAGCTGTGTGTAATGAGCATATGTGAAATGGGTGATAGCTCTGTGTAATGAGCATATGTGTAATTGGCGATAGCTGTGTGTAATGAGTATATGTTCATTGGGCGATATGTGTGTTATGAGCATATGTGTAATGGGCGATAGCTGTGTGTAATGAGTATATGTTCATTGGGCGATAGCTGTATGCAATGAGCATATGTTCGTTGTGCGATAGCTCTGTGTAATGAACATATGTGTATTGGGCGATAGCTGTGTGTTGGGTAAGAGCCGTTTGTTTTGGCGATTTGCGATATCTGTGTGTAATGAGCATATGTTCGTTGGGCGATAGCTGTGTGTAGTGAGAGTATATTCGTTGGGCGATAGCTGTGTGTAGTGAACATATGTTCGTTGGGCGATACCTGTATGTAATGAGCATATGTTCATTGGGTGATAGCTGTGTGTTATGCAAGAGCTGTGTGTAATGAGCATATGTTCGTTGGGAAATAGCTGTTTGTTGGGCGATAGCTGTGTGTAATGAGCATATGTGTAATGGGTGTTAGCTCTGTGTTATGAAATTCATACACGTAAATCAAAAACAATACGAACCCACATTGGCCGGTGGGATGGGCGGATGGACAGAGTTAACGGGATGGTTGGGATGGGGTATTGGGGGGGAGGAAATGACTTTCCTTGAACTGAACTCATCACATGCTGTATAGGTGAATTGTTTTTGCTTTTCTTTGCTGAAGACCAAACACGCAAAAGGTTACAACACATGATTACTAACAACCGAAGGGGACAGCCACAGTATTTTTCTTGTTTTTGGAGTTGTTTCCAAGTTTTGGAGATCTTAGGTGCAAAAGTTTAAATGGATCATGTAAGTATTTATTTATTGTTTAACAACGAATTTGCGATAATAATATTTCGAATACGCAGATCAATCATCTAATACAGTGGTCGGCAAAGTTTTATTTAGTGTACTACTTATTTAGTGTAATAAATTTAGTGTAATTAAAGTTTATAAAACAAGCAGAGCTGGCTCCCAATTTTTTTTTAAATTGTTGTAAGTGTTCATGTTTGGCTCTTTGGCTAATAAGTTAGCCGACCACTGATCTAACACATAATCGGCTAGCCTGGCGAAGTTCGCGTGCGTACGTGTGTATAGGCTAAAAATAGACTGGTGAATTACAAAAAAATTAGTCTCACTCAAGGGGAGTCAACTCTTGCTTCGCTAAAAATAGTCTTGGGAATTCAAAGTAGTGCGCAAATTATGTTAAGTTGTAAAAATGGTCAAAGGGATACAACTCAAATATAAGGAGTTGACTAATCACTGTATTAACTCGCCTTTTTTTTATAAGAGTTCTAATTTTTATAAAACGAAAAACGTTGGGCGCATGAACACAAACATCCAGACCTTTCTAAAATACTCTAATTTCTATAATTAAAAACCTGTTTAATATATTGATTCAATTGACTTTACAAGTATTAAATTCTATAGCATGAGTTTAGGTTATAAGGCACTAGAATTAATTTGCATACTCATATGCAATTTGTTTATGACGTTCTAATAGATGATCTGCAATATCAGTGGCGAACCTTGGGGGGGGGGGGGGTACGGTCCGCACCGGGCGGCACTTTATATTACTTTTAGGGGGGGGGGGAGGCAAAAATGTATAGATGAAATTGAAATACCTGAATGAGAGGGCGGCAAAATCGTCTTCCGCCCTGGGCGGCCAATACCCATGCTACGCCGCTGTGCAATATCGTGATATTTCGTAAACCTTCTGTAATAATTATTTTGGGATTTAATTGTTAACATTTGATGATTCTGATACTGTAATACAAACATTCACGTAATTTAAAATTCATGCTCCCAACGTTTTTAAAATGATCCCCCATTCAATCATCTTTCAGAATGTATACACTTTGCAGGGCCTAGGAATAATAGTTACTTGCCAATATTGATTTTTCTAAAGGTACCCTAAACCCTAAAAAATACTGTACACCACAGAAAGATACTTATAACAGTTCGTGGGTTATACAACCTTTATTTACTTTTTTTAGATATTGTAGTAGTGAAAAAATATAATATATTAAATATTTAAATTTCAGAGCTATTTCAGGAGATCTCTTCTCAAGATAGATGTTGATGATGAGCCTGAGTCATTGGAGGTAGATCAGCAGGTAAAAGAATATTTCAAATAGGCCTATTTATAATTAAATTTTTATATTTATTTTTTTTTTAATTCTTAGGACCGTTCTTTAGGTGATTTAGGCTAAGACTTTCAAGATTAATGAATACAAAAATTGATTACCAGCGCTTGATTACGATCACCACTTGCGGAATACCACTTGAGGGCCATCACTTGAGGCCTGTGCTTTTTTTCTTCCGGTGTCCCCTTAAGAATGTAATGAATGGTTCAAGATAAAAAGAACGTAGATTTTATTTTTTTTTAATTACAGGTGCCACTTTCTGAGACATCGGCGGGAGCATCATCTGATCTACCCGACGGCGACCCACGCACAGTATGTGTTTTTTGTGTGCAATTAATTAATGTAAAATAATAGGGGTAAAGAGTCACAAAAAGTATTTTGCGGATGGTCGAGTAGTGTAGATACTTGTCTGCCGACCTGAGAGTTGTGGTAATTTTCGCAGGGGAAAAGTCGTTTCAAGGTCTTTCCGCAAGTCCGCCCAGCGTTAAATGGCGGCTGGGCGTTGTGCAATACCTTTACATGCAAAAAATAAAACAACCTTGTTATAATTCAAGCAGTATTTGTCAAATGCGACAAGCGGAACACGAATAAACAAACCTTTAATTTTTTTTATACTTATGTTAAAACAAAATGTTTATACAATTTTTTTTATAAATTTATCATAATCAAAATTGTATGCACAAATCGAATAATGTATTAACTATCCATATAAAAAACAGTTGTTTGGATTCTGCGTTAAATCGAAAGTAAAGAATTAATACAACAGTATTCCAGTTCAAATATTAATTATGGCTCCATCCCAATGAAAAAACTAAATTATTTTGAAAATAGGTATCAAAACTGAACCTTAGTGCATCTCTATGCAAAAGCTTTGCAGGGTATAGCTAGTAGGGGAGAGCGGGGCTAGTTGACATGTGGGTAAGTTGTCATAATCGTTTTTTCGGAATGTTGTTGCATGTTTGAAGCTGTGATTTTTTTGGTATAACATAAAGGAGGTAACATAATGACTCCTCCGTTGATTTCATGAAACTGGCACTTAGTTTTACCAACGAAGTGGATACGCTTACGTCAAGCGCCTTCTATTATTATATCTGTTGACGTTTACCAAAAATCAAAAAACATTCAAAACAACTTCGGTGAGTAACTTTTTTATATTTTTGTAAAATCTTTACATAATTAACATTTTGCAAAATTTTAAAATAATACAATAGCTAAGTTATGGCTATGAAACTGTTTTTATTGATGACTTAGTCAGTAATCATATTAGTATCACGGATAGCTAGTTATTTCGATAAAACTCGTCCCAACCCCTTGTGGGGCAAGTTGTCGTTTTTTAAAAGGTGCAAGTTGTCATATGGGAAAAAACTATTCCTGGCAATTTTCTGTAAAATATACTCTTTTGGAAGCATTTAAATTAGTATTGATAACACATATTTATATTAACGCACTTGTTACGGGACCGACCGTGACCATAGAGTACAAAAGTCGTGACGCATTTCCGGTAGCAACAAAACAAAGCGGCTCCACACACGACTACACGCTGAACGTAGAACATGGCATTTTCAATAAGTTCATTACTGGAATATTTTCAAAACGATTCTAAATCTATCTCCAGAGGCGAGAATCACTATGAATCTGGACATGTGACTAATTTTAAATATGCCCATCGTTCCGCTACAGGAAAAGTAGCAGCTAGCATGAAAAAAAAGGAATACAAAGTGATGGTAAGTTATCGTTGCCAATTGCAATGGTCGTTTTCTATGGTTATTAAGTATTAAATGTGTGCTATTAAATTTTATTTTCGAATGTTAAGTTAATATTGACTAATTGTTTGCAGACTATTACTTTGTTAAACTGGAAATACTTTAATTTTTAGATAATGGTATTTATTAATTTTAATAATTAAGCCAATCATTGGACTGGTCAATTTAAAAATGAACATATAAACTATTAGATATAATTAAAGCAAGAAAATTATATTTTAAGAACTAGACATTGAGTATATGCATCCTATAGTATTCCTACAAAACGTAGTTCTTCTAGCTTGGATAGTTTTTAAGTTATAAGGTATAATATCTTAAATGTCAGCTTTGGCAATTTGTCATGACAGATGAAAAAAAAAATTTTTCCATCAACATATACAATATATAAAATATATATCACATGCATTATTATCTACACATAATCACAAATAAGTGATGAAATTTTGAACCTTCTATTCTTAATGACTCTCAAGATGTGGAGGTTTGAAGTTCAAATCTTGTCATTTTACTTGTGATTTTACACTGTTTTTTTATATATTTTTTTTTCATAATTAAAGCAAGAAAGTTATATTTTAAGAACTAGACATTGGGTATATGCATCCTATAGTATTCCTACAAAATTTAGTGCTTCTAGCTTGGATAGTTTTTAAGTTATAAGGTATAATATCTTAAATGTCGGCTTTGGCAATTTGTCATGACGGATAAAAAATTTTTTCCCATCAACATATACATATTTTCAAAATATTTTTTTTTCAACCTTTAGGAGAAATTAAAATTTTATTAGTTTCTTTTTTTTTTTCTTGCAGCAACCTAAAAGATAAATTATTTCAATTAAAACAAAAGCTTAATAATGTTGTCAAAATAAGTTACAATAAAACAGCTTTTCTCATGGGTTGGAGAATTTCGATTATTACTATTGTTTACATTGGACAATTGTAAAATGCCCTCTGTTTTGATAAAAACAACAATAATTTGATCGATAATATGTTAATATTACTTTTTAATTCTTGAGATGTTTCATAATAAAAACCACAGAACTTATTTAAAGCTGTACATTTTTTTAAAAAAGAAATATCCAATCAAGACCGGAAAGGAGTCATGATTAATATTTTAAACTGGAATACTGTTATATTCTTAATTCTTTACTTTCAATTTAACGCAAGGGTGAGACCACTTTTATTATATTAGATTTATGAATTTAAAAAAATTAATATAAATATTTTTTTCCCCCCAGATTTATTTCACTGAAAATTTGGACATTGAATCCACCCAGTGTGAGTGTCCTAGAGGAGACTACAGATGTTCACATGCTGCTGCACTGTATTTTTTTTGTAAAAACAATGTCAGCAAAACCGACATGGAGTGCAACTGGAAAAAGGCACGAATGACAGCAGGCTGTGACATCAAGTCAACAGATGAATTGTTCCCCGGGGACAATTTCAGAGCCCTGCAAGGCACTGTCACTGATGAAGACCGTTCGTGGCTGTTTAATGAGCTACAAACACAAGCATCATTTACTGGCATGTGTTGACTTATGAGTCCAGAGCCCAGCACATCCATGCCAGACCTACCTGTTATTGACAACCTAGTCAGCAGCTCTGGATTTAAGGATGCACTCGACAAAAGGCATTACTTTAAGCACCATTTTGCTTTATCCCCAGAGGCCATAAGCAAAATTGCTGACATCACAGCAGGTCAGCATACAAATGATTACTGGCATCTAGCCAGGAAGGGCAGGATAACAGCCAGCAAATTTGGGACAGTTTTAAGAAGTAAAACTAGGAATGCTGCCTTGGGTCACCGGCTGATTGCTAGTGCCAATATTAGTAATGTTAAGTTGGTTGCCTGGTGAGTATCCCATGAACAGGATGCAGTGGATGGCTTCAAGTTATCAACTTCTTTTGAAGTCAAGAAAACTGGACTTTGGTTAGATAGTCATGGCTGTCTTGGTACTTCCCCAGATGGCCTCATCAACGATGATGCCATTCTTGAGGTAAAATGTCCTTATTCATATAGGGATAAAACAATTATGGAATCCTCTGTATGTCCTAAAAATTTTTTGTACAAGGATGAAAATGACAGATACTGCCTAAAGAAAAACCATAACTACTGGCATCAAATTCAGGGGCAGCTACATCTGACCAGAAGGAACATTTGTTTGTTTATTGTGTGGACACTTAGAGAACTTCTTGTGATGGAGGTTTTAAAAGATGACAGTTGGGCATCTAATCTAAATATTATTGAGGAATTTTATTTCTCAACAGTTTTGCCATTGTTGTCTTGAACTTTACATTTATGATAGTATTTTAATTTACATTTAAATAAAAGAATTCAAAGCATGAAAAATGACTATTTGTGTTTATTAGTACATTTTTTTTCCCAATAGTAACTTCAAATATGCAACAATTCTATACTGGACATACATTTAAATAAAAGGTTAGCAAGCA
The DNA here is from genome assembly GCA_021962125.1 of Bulinus truncatus. NCBI lineage: Eukaryota > Metazoa > Mollusca > Gastropoda > Planorbidae > Bulinus > Bulinus truncatus. Next base: position 5,420,099 of record JAGDYQ010000049.1, read on the forward strand.
TTTGAAAAAAAAAAAAAAGCATTTCTAAAATGAATATTTTAACACACTAATCATCTGAGATTGTTTCTGAATTATTTTTTAATAGGGGAGACTGCAAGTTCACCAAACATGCTACCAACTGAAACAAAATATCAGCCTTGCTTCTCAATTTAGAAGGAATAAATGAAAGAATTTTAAAATCTTTTAATCTCTGGTTGGCTCGTTTGACTTGAATTCGACATGAAGCTATTTCTTTTGTCAATTTAGCTTCTGCAGCTGTAAATTTAGGATTATTTAAAAAAGGTGGGATATTTACTGTCACTCCAGATGGCAGAAGGTCATGAATTAAAAAGCCTTTGTCTGCCAAAAAAGTCGCCAGGTGAAAACAATGATATTATGCCACAGTTTTGAAAAATGGCCTTGTCAGAGACAGACCCAGGATATAATTTCGAAACAAAATTTATTACCCCATTTGGGGTTACCCCAACAATAGCTTTAAAGCTATTGATAGCCCTGTAAGATGAATAAGTGGCCTTCTGTTTGTCCATGGCTTTAGGAATTGCTATCTTGAAATCAGTACAATCAATAATCATTTTACAATTGGGAAAATGTACAAAAGATGGGGGGCTACTAAACGGTTCTTGTATTTAGATGGGCAATATTTTTTTAACAATTCTTCAAATAGTAAAATGTGTAACAGACTTACAAAAGTCATTACAATATTAGAAATAGTTGTACTGCTACAACCAAACAACTGCGCAATGTGCAAATAAGGGTAATTTTGTCTCACTTTCATCAAAGTGATAAATAGTTGATCCTGGAGAGAAATATTTGAAGCTTCAACACTCCATCCATTGCGGTAGACTATTTTTGTGTTAAATCTATTAACATAGTTAAACAGTACATTAAATACGCTTTTGGTTGGCAAACCAGTTTCCATCCGGAGAACAGAGTCACTTAACCTATCGACAGAATATCGTGTAGTGTAATAATTTAACTCATTTTGCAAAGTGACTGTCTTAGCATTTAAACAATCAACGTTGTGTGTTAACAGAATAATATCTGTCCTAGTAAGAATAGATTGTTCATTTGAGTCTATCACATTATCCACATTGGTTGCTGAACCATTAATATGCTCATATTCAGGTAAGGCTGTCCTTTTTGAGCGCTTGCATCTGGGTGTCTCTGGCTCAAACAATTTATCTTTATTTCTATTGTAAATTTCGGGTCCATTTTCCCTTTTGCCATCCCTAAAATGACAAGAGCAAATCCTGGAGTGCTTCAGAGGTTCTTTGTCCTGTCTTCTGTCAACAAAAATAAATAGAAAGCAATATTAGTCTTACTGGTTTAAAAAAAAAGTATACAGTGCAGTATACCACAGTACATCAAATTTTCTTGAATGATACAACCAATGCACGATTAAGGCCTAGGCACTACAAACAAAAATTAAATAGGCCTACAAAAGTGAAATATTTTTTTAAATTTACAATTATATAATATTAGATTAGTTATAATTAATTAATTTAACTCATAGGGCCTACGAAATACTAAATCGGGCCGATTAGAAAAATAATTATGAAATTGCATGAAAAATAAACCAAACCTTAATATTTCTACTTATCTGTTATCATACGGATTTTAATCCAAATAGAATAAAACTACTTTAAAAAATCTTTTATCAATTTTAACAAGTCTATTTTCTTATTGTAATTTTTTCAAATCTAAATACATTTCAGTCTTAAAAATGAAAGGAGGGCGATTTGTCAAATTTCTTTTAAAAACTGCCAGAAATTAATAAAGAAAACATATTTTTACAAACCTGATTAAGGCGATCCACTTCGTGCGTTCCGTTTTTTGTCTTTTTTCGCTAGGAAACCTAAAAAAAGAACACGTTTCACGTTCCGACCGATGATTGCAACCAGGAGCAAAACACTGTACCATTTTATTTTTATAATATATCTTTTTTTTTTGCAAAATTATCAAGTTGTGTCTGATGCAGCGTGTTACACTTACAAGACGACCAGACTGTGTGGAGCCGCTTTTTGGAAACTAACCGGAAATGACGTACGACTTTTGTACTCTATTATATTAGGGTATAAGGAACATGACATATATAAAAAAAAATTTTTTTTCAGAATTTTTTTTTTCAGGATTAGGGTTAGGGATAGGGTTAGGGTTAGGGTGTGGAGCAATATTATCTACGGCTGGTACCCGGGTAAAAAAAATACGGAAACCGAAAGGTCGGTCCCGTAACAAGTGCCTTATATTAATAGGCACTATATATACCAAATTTTCTATATGATCAAATAAACAATATATAAATAAAATTAATTTTAAAAAGTAGGTCAACTTAAACTTTTTGTTGTTTACTTTTATAGATTTTACACCATGGTCCACAACTATAGAACAACTAGTAGAGGTTCAATTGCAAAAAGTACAATACTTGAAGTAGTGAGAGCAGTAAAGTAGAATGAAACTAGTACTTCACAAGTGTCTGCAGATTTTAACATCAATTACAGAACTCTGCAGCGTTACCTAACCAAAATATCTTGCAGATGATATTGAAGGAAAGTTAACAATACCTTCATTTAATATTGGTTATATGCCAAGTTCTGTTACAGAACGACCTGAACCAATAGAAACCCCGACAGCGCCCCAAGCTATTAATCAAGTCAGTGCTATGGAGCCATCACATGAATATGAACCTTCAACATCTCACAATAAAGTTTCTGGTATTGCGGAAAATTTGGACATGGTAACACCAGATAAGCTACGACCATTACCTATGGGGGCAGGCAGAAAAACAAAGAAATCTTCAAGAAAGAGAACCTCTACAGTTTTAACAGATTCACCTTTCAAAAATGCTTTACGCCAGTCACAGTTTCAGCCAAAAAATAGTTAAACATGCTAGTGGCAAAGGAAAGGGAAAAGGAAAGTCGAAAAAAATAATGCTTCATCTTTAGAAGATGAAAACTTTTGCACTATTTGTTTAGACACCTGAGCTAATTCTAAGAGCTCTGAAAATAGTATAAAATGTTTAATGTGCACAAGCTGGGCACATGAATAATGCACAGAAGGGCCCTATTACATATGTCATAATTGTGACTCAGATGATTTGTGATGTCATTTATTTTTAAGAAAACATATTTTTTTCGCTCAAATTTTAGTAGCATTATAAAAAAATAAAAGTTATTTTCTTCCTTCAGTTTGAGTTTCTAGTTTTTCCAATCAATTTTTGTTTTATAGACCAAAACTTTAGACTTTAAAAAAATGACAACTTGCCCCTCTCACAATGACAACTTGCCCCACCAGAGGGGCAAGTTGTCATATCACACTAGCTTATTATAAAGATGTTTCATTACCAAACATGATACAATACAAATGTATTAAGTTGTTTTGTAAGTAAGTAAAACAATGAACTTTCAGGAAATACAGTTTACATCAAAAATGCTTCATTAGTTTCTGAGAAATATGGCAAATTCTAAAAAGTATGTCAACTAGCCCCGCTCTCCCCTATACATGAATAGTAATTTTTTTTTAATAAACTTTACAAATGTGATTATAGGAAGCTAATTTCCTCCCCTTACCATAATGGTTTCCCTTCTTTTCTTTTTGTAAGAAATGACACAACCCCCCCCCCACCCCCCATCCCTTATGTCCACTCCTGGAGTGAAACTTTATCACCCTGCCCCATCCTCTCAGAAGTTATATATGTAATTAATAGACAAGCATTTACATATCATCCCTCTTTATGACATCATTTCTTTTTTTTGTATCCATTTATTTATTTGACCTCATCATTTGTTTACATGTTCTCCATTGTTTGCTGGTTTGTTCATTTTTTCCAGAATGCTAACAAACTAAATGATTACCATTTTAACAAATTGTCAGCTGCAGCTGGTTATGTTGGCAAAAATGCAGATGAATTGGTTGACTTGATTGTTCAACGTTTTCATGATATGAAAGATAAAGAAACAAAAATGGAAAAAGAATGGGAATCTCTATACTATGCATTGGATCAAGGTGTGGCTGCTTCTGATAAAGCATCGGGTAAATAAATATATTATACTTACATATACTTTTTTTTTTTGTTTAAAAAAATAAGATAAAACATTTTTGTGCATTTATCTCATTTGTACCTTAGAAAGTACATTTGTATTTAAGACTAGTGTAATAGCATTCAAAATTTTTTAACATGCTTGTCATAAGTTGCCAATCTTAACCTTTAAAGTACCATATCCCCCTCCTAGGCCCACATCGCCCGCTTTTAATTGGAAATAGGGTATCAATAAAAAGTAGGATTCTTCTTCTTCCGTTTTCTGTTTACATCTTCAAAACACATCAAATGTATGAAAGTTACCGATTTTTGAAACCAAGGCTTTTAATTTTTGGAGGGATTAGTTTAGCAAGCTATTTCTTTTGAGTATATTACAATTAATGATGATAATGATTGATTTTTCTGCCGATTTTCTTAAGTACTGGTGAAGTCAAGTGATATGGATAGTTGTAATGAAGATATTGATTAATGATAAATGGAGCTTTCATACCGAAAGGACTAGTCAGCTACGACCCTCTTTTTCACAACTTTTAACGTTTAATTATTTTTTTCTTCGTGTTTCATTTAAATAAACCATATGAATTATATATCATTTTCAAGCTTATTCATTTTACTATTTAATAGTATTTTTTTCATTAAATTTCATGTTAATGTAAGCAAGCTAATGTCACTTTATTCAAAGTCACTCTATGTTTCAATAAAAGTGATCTCCCTTTGCATGGTACTTAAAGAAAGTTTTTTAGGCAGCAGTATGGTACTCTACAGATTTTGACAAAATTTGCTAACAAAGTTTTAATTGCGTACAAGAACCTATCGAATCACGAATCACAACGAATGTATAGTTTTTATTCTTAGTGTTACTAATATTGATATTATTATTATACATTAATCGAATTATTTTTTTATTCTATATTTTTTTTTACAGTAATTTTAAAAAAACAAAAAAAGATCATGCAAATGGCACAGGACAACTCAAGTTGCCATCGACTGTGTGGTAGGGGTAAATGGGGGGGTAGTATGGTAGGTGGGATGGCTGTAGATTTGTTGGGTGGGGAGGGGGTAGGACTAGCTTTCGTGGGTGGGGAGGGGGTAGGACTAGGTTTGGTGGGTGGGGAGGGGGTAGGAATAGATTTGGTGGGAGGGGACTGACTAGGAGTAGGTTTGGTGGGTGGGGGGGGGGGGTTAGAGTTAGGTTCGGTGGGTGGGGAGGAGTTAGGGCTAGGAATAGGTAAGCACTTACTGAAAGATTTTTTTAAACTGATGTTTGCTGGCATCAGTCATGATGCCAATATACAGGTAATATTCTAAACTTGTACTTTTTAAAAGCTGGATCTAACTGTATCATTATTTTAAACTGATAAAAAAATTTAAACCTAAAATGCTTCCTAATTCAAATGAATATCTTTTAAGATGAATATACTTATGTAGGTGTTAAAGGGTGAGGCTGAGATATTTTAGTTTTGAGCCTGAGTGCAGTGTATTGGTTCAATCCATTGCGCCATTTGTCATTTGGTTCTTTCTAGAATCTATGTTTTCATTGCAGTCTTTTCAGAGAACTATTATAATAAGTTTCAAACTAGCATAATGACACTCAAATATCAGAAACATGATATATTGAATTATGGCTTAATCACAATGCTATGAATGGACACATTTTTTATTGACAATTTTTTATTACATGTATCAGTAATGCTGGTGAAAAACAATTCATGTATGGCAATAAAGCATCTAGCCTTTAAATAGCAGTATTTTTTTTTTATTTGTCTGCTGAACAAGTCCCGCAGAGATATTTTGGCTCTAAAAAATTTGAATCAAATGTACTTGGAAGTTTAGGTCAAAGCTGATTATTTAACTTAGAACCTTGGAAATCCCACAATAATAGTAGATCAGAAAAGTGTTGTTTCATAGTTTTAAAATGTCCCATAACTTTTTCTTTTACAGGCTGAAAGAGAACTGAGACAAAAACTCACGTCCGCTTTTAAAAGTTTTTGTGAGAAAGTTGAAGCTATAACAAAACAGGAAGTTGAGTTTGACTCACCATTTAGAGATCTTGGATTTTATGGTGCACCATTCAGCAGTACAGTTTTGCTTCAGCCGACAAGTGACTGTCTCATAAATCTGTCTGAATGGGTATGTAATCCATTTGAGTTTTACTAGCTGTCAAAATAGTATCATTATTTTTTCAAGTGTATGCAAAAGTAAGTTGAAATGTACAAATCATTTTTACCTTTCAGCCTCCATTTGTGGTTACTCTAGAGGACATAGAGCTGGTCCATTTTGAAAGAGTCTCATTCCAGTTAAAAAAATTTGACATGGTGTTTATTTTCAAAGATTACAGTGAGAAGACAGCTGTGATCAGCTCTATAGCCATGAACATGTTGGATCATGTTAAGGAGTGGTTAAAGTAATTTTTTTTTTTGCTCTTCACATATTACCTGAAATGGTTAACATTAATTTCTATTAACTTATGTTAAGCTTTGAGAAATTTGAAAATGTCTTAGCCAACTGCACTGCCCATCATGGCTCGTTTCCCTAGCAACTATTTTTTCAGTAGGTTGTTTAATGCTATACACTGATGATGAATCAATTCCAGTGATTTTATTTTAAATAAAAAGAATTTTGTACAAATGTCTTCTTGGTCAAATTTTTGGCTTTCATTTTTAGAGAATCATTATCCGATTCAGAAACATAAATAATTTTAAAGAAATTATTTTGCTGAGCGTCATGTTATGTTTTTTTTTCAGTTCCTGCGACATTCGTTACACTGAGGGTGTGCAAAGTTTGAACTGGGCAAAAATTATCAAAACAAATTACTGATGACCCAGAGGGATTTTTCGACAATGGTGGATGGACCTTCCTTGACCCAGACAGTGAGGTAAGGTTTATTGTAATAATAAAAAAATTTAATGTTACTTAACCACTGTTTTGAAAAGATATCTTTGACTCTTGAACTAATTGAATAATCCCCTAACTAGTTATTTAAATTTCAGACTATTATTGGGATTTTGATACATTTAAAACTATTTGTTTACTATAGTGAAATTAAATTTTAGTGCATTTTGATTAACAAATTGGTATAATTGATTTTCAGTGTTGTCTGTCTCCTTAGTTATTTAGAATTGTTTATTTTTACTATGTAATACATTTATTATCAAAGCATGTTTGTTTCATCATTATGTTTATGTTATTGATTTCTGTTTATATTGACTATTTTATTTACTGCTGTTTTCCTACCTAATAACTTTGTCTATTTTTTTTTGTCTTATTAGGGTGATGTAAGTACATACATAAAAAAATGTAAATTAACACATTAAAGTGAGGGCTAAATTATTGTTTGAGTGGTGCTCTTCTCTTTTAACAGATTTAAATTAGTATCACCAGATCTTATACTTTACTATATGTAATAGGTAGGCAGGGATGGTTCATATTAGCTCACTTAATTAATATTTTAACAGGGTACTGTACAATTTTTTTTTTATTTGTCTGCTTGCTGCCGTCTTCCTTTATTTTTTATTACATGTATCAGTAATGCTGGTGAAAAACAATTCATGTATGGCAATAAAGCATCTAGCCTTTAAATAGCAGTATTTTTTTTTTATTTGTCTGCTTGCTGCCGTCTTCCTTTATTGCTTAAATAATCTTTACCTGCGAGTTTGACTTTTTTTGCTTTTCAGTTCTATGTACATTTTATGATCAGACAAATCATATACATGAAATTGTTTAATGAAGAAATCTTAATTTAAAAAAATTTCTTTTTTACTTTTACAATGGAAACATAATTATTTTGTTTAAAAAGCCCTTTCAACATTAAAAAAAAAATACAGATGTCTGATTGTGTTTTTCTTTATATCATTTGCTCAATAATAAGTACAATGTTTTTTTTTCCTTTTTATCTTGGTAGTATAATCATATACACTATGTAGGTGTAGCCTCTTTTGTTTTCTGTGTAGTCTTTCCAATTAGCTTTTGTACTTTTAAAAAATTGTTCTCTTACCTACTACAAGTCATTATACATTTTATTATTCTGTAATTATATTTTTCCTTTATTATGCACATTTCCTCTAAATACATGTATACAATTTCATTTAAGACTCAATAATTACACCTGTCTTTAACAAATCACTCCTCCACTCAAGCTTGTTACCGCCTTTAATTACTTAAGTCATTCTACTTGATTTGTAAGAGAAAAAATTGTTGTAATCTAAAAAAAAAAATTACGTGGTTTCTTTGTAGTGGTGCTGTATATACTCAAGCTTGTTACCGCCTTTAATTTCTTAAGTCATTCTACTTGATTTGTAAGAGAAAAAATTGTTGTAATCTAAAAAAAAAAATTACGTGGTTTCTTTGTAGTGGTGCTGTATATACACTAATAAATAAGGATATTTCTAATAGAATTATGTTCTGTTTAAAAGTTAACATTCAATCTTGGTGTCTGTTGCTGTAATGCATAGCTTTAAAAAGGAGGGGGGGATTTCTTTTAGGCTTGCTTTGATCTGTGTGTCAATAATTTAGTTCTTGTTTTATTTTTTTTCCATTCTATCCAAAAAAAAATAAATTTACTTTCCTTATTTTTTTTAATTTGATTTATAAATATATAAGGAACTTTTTTTTTTTACTCTGCCATCTTTTGTTTCATGATCTGTTAACACGCCAGTAAATATTTTAGCTTGTATTGAATTTGATAAAAGGACCCTCATTTTAAATTTAATGTGGCTCAGGAATACAGAAGACTAAATTTTGTTGCTTAAGATTATAAAATTTGCTACATCCAGTGGATTGTGAAAATAAAATGCTATAAAGTTTCTATATATAAAAAAAGTTTCTGCTAAATTGATCAGTCTTTTCAAGTACAAAATGATATAATGCTGAAGTAAAAACGTTTAACCTATCTTTTTCTATTCTAAATGCTCCTCTAATCTAGTATCCATTTTCTCTAATGCTCATTAAATTTGTTTTTCACCATTTCATTCAGGCGGAACAAGAGGAAGAAGACAGTGAAGAGGAGGATGACACATTCCAGCCTTCAGAAGAAGGGTCAGATTTTGATGAAAGTAGTGAAGATGACAATGAAGAGGAGGATGACACATTCCAGCCTTCAGAAGAAGGGTCAGATTTTGATGAAAGTAGTGAAGATGACAGTGAAGATGAGGATGACACATTCCAGCCTTCAGAAGAAGGGTCAGATTTTGATGAAAGTAGTGAAGATGACAGTGAATTGGAGGATGACACATTCCAGCCTTCAGAAGAAGGGTCAGATTTTGATGAAAGTAGTGAAGATGACAGTGAAGAAAGTAATTGGGAGGAGGAAGAGGATGATGAATCTGGTAATAAATTGGCAAATAGCTATATTTTCTAGTTTTTATTATACAACCTTTTTTTTTTACATTATTAATAGAGCTGCTGATTAATCGCCATCAATGCGAGATTAACACATTGAAAAATAGTTGCAATTAAATTTTGTAATGCAACACCTCAGTGCATTCTTTTTTACCCAAAATAGTTGCGAAAAAAAAGATTCAGAAAAAAATGTAAGTAAATAATTAATTTCTATGAACAGAAATTGAACAGATGAGAGATAAAAAAAAAAATGAATATGCAAATACAGGAACTGTCATGTTTATATAAAATCATAACAGCCATGTGAAACAGTAGGATTGTCATTTCTAAATTCTATTTTCTGACCTGAATTAGTTAACATCCGCGGATGCTTGCCAAATCTGATTGACACAGGTTTGAAACAACTTGTGGGATGGCACTTCGTGTCAATTTTTTTTGGGGATTGGGAGTTTGGTGGTTGGGATCTTTGTGGGGAGAGAGATTGTGAAATGTGTTTAAAATGTGACTGGGTGGGGGACAGGTTAAAAAGCAAGAAAAACGTATTGCTATTGCTTTAAAAAGGAAAAGGCGTCATTTGAACTGACACGCCAATAAACTGCAGCTTTTATTTTTATCTTATTTAGTGAACAGAAGTAAGAAAATGATGGAAAATTGTTCTTTGAGAGCTGTACAAAATTCACTGTAGAACTGCATGCTGCTCTGAGTTTCCTTTGGCTACCACTGGAATATAATGACAAACAATCTTGTTTGAATTTAAATAATACACTAACTAATTTGCATTAGTTAAACTTTTTAAAATCCAAATGAATACTTCTATTTGTATTATGTGTTAATTTTGATTTTAAAAAATCGAACAGCTGTTCTAATTATGAACTTATTTTTTTTATTGCATTTATTATTTTTTACCCAGGTTCAGAAGAGGAACTTGGATCAAGTGAAGAGAGTGGTAAAGACTGGGATGAATTAGAGGAAGAGGCCAGAAGAGGTGTGGAATTAATGTCTTAATTCTTTGTAATAGAATCATATTATAGTTTTTGACCATAGTCATAAAGAACTACATTGGAGAAAACATTAAGCTTTTATCTTCTTCTCGACTTAGAATAACTTTATTAGGAAAATTGTCATTTAGAAAGATGGCAAAGTTTTTTCAGCAATATGACAGAAGTATTTCAATTTTTTTCTGTTTCATGATTTCCCTTTTTTTCCCAGGCACTTATATTTTTAGTTTTTTTATTCAAAAATAATTGTAGCATGTTTTCATTTAAAATTATTAAATGATTTTTGATGTTTAATGCACTAAAAAAATTTTAACTTTTTTTTTTTTACCAGCTGATAAAGAAAAAGATGAAGAAATACCTGAGGCTCGACCCTCTCACAAACACAGATCACATACCAAAGGTGGTGGCAGCAGTAGACATGGTGGTGGTGGCAGCAGTAGACATGGTGGTGGTGGTGGCGGCGGTAGACATGGTGGTGGTGGTGGCGGCAGTAGACATGGTGGTGGTGGTGGCGGCAGCAGTAGACATGGTGGTGGTGGTGGTGGCAGCAGTAGACATGGTGGTGGTGGTGGCGGCAGTAGACATGGTGGTGGTGGTGGCGGCAGTAGACATGGTGGTGGTGGTGGTGGTGGCAGCAGTAGACGTGGTGGCAGCAGTAGACGTGGTGGCAGCAGTAGACATGGTGGTGGTGGTGGTGGCAGCAGTAGACATGGTGGTGGTGGCAGCAGTAGACATGGTGGTGGTGGCAGCAGTAGACATGGTGGTGGTGGCAGCAGTAGACATGGTGGTGGTGGCAGCAGTAGACATGGTGGTGGTGGTGGTGGCAGCAGTAGACATGGTGGTGGTGGTGGTGGCAGCAGGCATGGCGGTAGATGTTACTTTAAAAAAAAATTTGTTATACTGAAAATAAAAATGTGCAGATTTTTCTACATTTATTAACAAGCGAATTAAAAAAAATTCTAGTTATGTATATTTCCTTTTTATTTCTACCATGTGTGATGCCTTACAAGTGTTTCTATATTTACTTCTTGTAAACTTAGACCTGGCCAAGTAGTACTCTAAATTGCATTAGGATTTGTCGTCAACACTATATAATGCTCACCAGTAAAATATTTCATTATAGCAAATGGAGGGGTAGTTATGTTCATAAATGGATACTTCTTTGTACAATGGTTCAGCAAGTACTAAACATGCACATAGGAGTAAAAGTACCCAAGGTACAAGTACTTTTGCAAGTACCCAAGTTGCTAGTACAAGCACCTCATCTCTGCTAACTACCTTGATTTGGATTGTTTTCAGTGATTTTACATGTACCCAGTACTGAACTGTAATAAAATGTGTCAATGGTAAGAAATTCAACTCATTGAAAATCTGGTAGATTTACCTGACTGATTCTGTAGTTACAATTTTTCTTTCAGGATTTCTGTACTGGAAATTAATTGTACTGAAATGGATTCCATTATTTTTAAGACTAAATATAATGCATCACTGTGTTTAGCTAAACAGCTTCTTTGTTTTAAAACCCATAACAGGGTTTTACACAGGCACTTGGCCAGGTCCTATTAACTATTTTGGTCACAATTACAGTATATCAATTAAAATGTTCAGTAGCTTTCACTTGTACAAACATTCTGCTAACATTACATATTTTGTCAATAAATTTGAATAAAAAATGTAGTGGTTTTATTGTAGCTTTGTCACACTTTGTGAACTAGACTATGAAACAAAAACTTAACATTGAATCAATAGGTTGTTTTTTTTTTTTTGATAAGCTAATTTGCACTAAGTACACATTTAAAAACATGGTTGAAACAACAGAATTACAAATGTCTCTAATAAAACCAAAAATGTACAGGTACATTTCTCTGTGCTTTGGTATACATATAATGTCTACTTCAGGATTCATTTTTATGAAAATTTAATTTTATGACCCATCCTAAAGGTTAAAAAATTTTTTAGGTTGATTGTAATAGAACAAAAAAAAAACTGCATATAAACCAGACCTCATACATTGAATTCACATGGTCAGATGTTACTTTTATACTGAACTATTGTGTGCATTTGAGGAGATACTTCTTTAATGGCACTAGGAAATATTCTTTGGCACATGAGAGGGTTTATGCATACATATTTTAAATAAAAGCTATTGATATTTAAAGGTTTGCAAGAGAGATATAAATATTTTTTTAGAATTCCTTTAAAACTGTCCTAGGGTTTTTCATTCCTTGCATGCTTTTTATTCCTGGACAGTAAGATAAAAGTTGCTGTTCCCGGGATAGACATTTTTATTGAAATGTTGCATTTTACAGTATTTAAAAAACAAAAAAAATCTAATTTAAAAGGGGAATGTATATATGAACACTTGTAACTAAAAAATTTGCACTAGTTGAAAACTTAGTAAAAATTAAATTAGTCTAAATGAAATAATTACCGAGTATTGAATACTACAACAGTAGTATCACTGGTTATTCATTCTAGCTAAAAATGCTGGTGCTGAGAATTTTTCCTGACTTAGTAATGCATATGTACATAATTTAACACTACAATTTGTTAAATAAAGGGAATCACTTTTACAGTAAGTCATACAGAATGTCCCTTCATTAGGATAGATATTTTGTGACATAAATAACCATATTTACTAACTTTTATTGTAATGGATAAAGAGGAAAAACAATCATTTTGTTCAAAGAGTTAAATTTAATTAAAATTCAGTTATGTTGAACTTCAAATATATTTATTGCATATGAAAGATTAACGGGATCAGATAATTTCCCAGGAAATTTTTAATGGGCGAAAATTTCGACAGGAGCATGTCATCCTGGGAGAGCAAAGTCTAAACTGACATACTGTCTTGATAGGTTATTTAAACATATTCCTCAGAGTTAATTTTATAGTACAACTGTGCTCGGTCGTTATTTTTTTAACTAGTTTACAAATAAACATGAATTCATTCTCAATGCATTAATATATATTTTAATTACTAATTGAACATAAGTCAAACTAACTAGTAAATAAGAAAGAATAATACAAATCACGAAAATCTGCATCCAATAAACTAAACAAGGCAACTAATGGCAACAATGCTATTTACAAAACATTGCTAATTTTTCCAATTGCATGTAGCCACCATTCAAACTATGAAAAACATAAATCTGCATAAAAAACTGGCACAGATGAAAACAGCTTAAACAATTGTATTAAGTTGACCATCAGCAGGCTTATACTGAACAATCCAGGGGTGTTTCAGCACTTCTTCCAATGGGAGGCGATCCTGTGGGTCATGACGCAGTAGCTATAAGAAAAAAATGTGTACAACTTTTTAATGCAGGTGAATTTTACATTATGTGATTAAATTATTAGTTGTTTTTGTTACCTTAGATATTAGATCTCTGGCTCCACTTGACACATAGTCAGGAAATTTGAAGTCCACCTTACAGATCTTTTTGTATGTCTCTGTGTGGCTCTTTGTTTCAAATGGAGGTTCCCCTACCAAAAACTCATAACACAGCACACCTAAGCTCCATAGGTCAACACATTCATTGTGATATTTCCCTTCTACCATCTCTGGAGGCATATGATATAATGTGCCGCACACTATTTGTCGTCTGGAATGTGGTGAAGATGAAACTAATTATTTGCAACAAGCAATATTTAAAATAAAATTCATATTTTAGCTTTATAAATTGGCTGGTCGCAGACTGCTATTAAAAAAAAAACATGACCTTACATTTATAACAATTATACCAAGGGAGGTGAGAAAATTAAGAGATGAACATTTTCAGGCAATTAAATAAAAGGTTGTCCAGTTCATGGAACAGGTTTACATAATACATGTAAATGAAAATGTCAGTATTTAAGTTATATTAATGCTACAAAACAAGTTAGGTATCTATCATTATCTTCAATATATACATACATTTATAAACAAATTAAGTTTTTTCAAACATCCACATTACAATTCTTTGTAAAACATCACATATAACAGATAAAAGTAAAACAAAAACTGACAAATTTGCTAATTTCACTGAAAGCTCTTACCTGGAAGATGGATGATGTACAGACCATCTAAAATCTGCTATCTTTATGTCTCCATTGGAACCAAGCCAGAGATTTTCAGGTTTAATATCTCTATGGATGATTTCCTTGCTGTGACAATATATTAAGGCATCTGTCAACTGGGCAATATACTGAGTGAGAAAAAAAAAGATAAAGTGATACAAACTGCAAAACAAACAAATAAAAACTCATTACATTATGGTAAGGTTGAAAATATGTAATTTGGGTCCAGAAACCATGGAGATTTTTTTTCTCAATTTTTTTTTTAGATTACAACAATTTTTTCTCATACAAATCAAGTAGAATGACTTAAGAAATTAAAGGCGGTAACACGCTTGGGTGGAGGAGTGATTTGTTAAAGACAGGTGTAATTATTTATTGAGTCTTAAATTGTATACATGTATTTAGAGGAAATGTGCATAATAAAGGAAAAATATAATTACAGAATAATAAAATGCATAATGACTTGTAGTAGGTAAGAGAACAATTTTTTAAAAGTACAAAAGCTAATTGGAAAGACTACACAGAAAACAAAAGAGGCTACACCTACATAGTGTATATGATTATACTACCAAGATAAAAAGGAAAAAAAAAACATTGTACTTATTATTGAGCAAATGATATAAAGAAAAACACAATCAGACATCTGTATTTTTTTTTTAATGTTGAAAGGGCTTTTTAAACAAAATAATTATGTTTCCATTGTAAAAGTAAAAAAGAAATTTTTTTAAATTAAGATTTCTTCATTAAACAATTTCATGTATATGATTTGTCTGATCATAAAATGTACATAGAACTGAAAAGCAAAAAAAGTCAAACTCGCAGGTAAAGATTATTTAAGCAATAAAGGAAGACGGCAGCAAGCAGACAAATAAAAAAAAAATACTGCTATTTAAAGGCTAGATGCTTTATTGCCATACATGAATTGTTTTTCACCAGCATTACTGATACATGTAATAAAAAATAAAGGAAGACGGCAGCAAGCAGACAAATAAAAAAAAAATTGTACAGTACCCTGTTAAAATATTAATTAAGTGAGCTAATATGAACCATCCCTGCCTACCTATTACATATAGTAAAGTATAAGATCTGGTGATACTAATTTAAATCTGTTAAAAGAGAAGAGCACCACTCAAACAATAATTTAGCCCTCACTTTAATGTGTTAATTTACATTTTTTTATGTATGTACTTACATCACCCTAATAAGACAAAAAAAAATAGACAAAGTTATTAGGTAGGAAAACAGCAGTAAATAAAATAGTCAATATAAACAGAAATCAATAACATAAACATAATGATGAAACAAACATGCTTTGATAATAAATGTATTACATAGTAAAAATAAACAATTCTAAATAACTAAGGAGACAGACAACACTGAAAATCAATTATACCAATTTGTTAATCAAAATGCACTAAAATTTAATTTCACTATAGTAAACAAATAGTTTTAAATGTATCAAAATCCCAATAATAGTCTGAAATTTAAATAACTAGTTAGGGGATTATTCAATTAGTTCAAGAGTCAAAGATATCTTTTCAAAACAGTGGTTAAGTAACATTAAATTTTTTTATTATTACAATAAACCTTACCTCACTGTCTGGGTCAAGGAAGGTCCATCCACCATTGTCGAAAAATCCCTCTGGGTCATCAGTAATTTGTTTTGATAATTTTTGCCCAGTTCAAACTTTGCACACCCTCAGTGTAACGAATGTCGCAGGAACTGAAAAAAAAACATAACATGACGCTCAGCAAAATAATTTCTTTAAAATTATTTATGTTTCTGAATCGGATAATGATTCTCTAAAAATGAAAGCCAAAAATTTGACCAAGAAGACATTTGTACAAAATTCTTTTTATTTAAAATAAAATCACTGGAATTGATTCATCATCAGTGTATAGCATTAAACAACCTACTGAAAAAATAGTTGCTAGGGAAACGAGCCATGATGGGCAGTGCAGTTGGCTAAGACATTTTCAAATTTCTCAAAGCTTAACATAAGTTAATAGAAATTAATGTTAACCATTTCAGGTAATATGTGAAGAGCAAAAAAAAAAATTACTTTAACCACTCCTTAACATGATCCAACATGTTCATGGCTATAGAGCTGATCACAGCTGTCTTCTCACTGTAATCTTTGAAAATAAACACCATGTCAAATTTTTTTAACTGGAATGAGACTCTTTCAAAATGGACCAGCTCTATGTCCTCTAGAGTAACCACAAATGGAGGCTGAAAGGTAAAAATGATTTGTACATTTCAACTTACTTTTGCATACACTTGAAAAAATAATGATACTATTTTGACAGCTAGTGAAACTCAAATGGATTACATACCCATTCAGACAGATTTACGAGACAGTCACTTGTCGGCTGAAGCAAAACTGTACTCCTGAATGGTGCACCATAAAATCCAAGATCTCTAAATGGTGAGTCAAACTCAACTTCCTGTTTTGTTATAGCTTCAACTTTCTCACAAAAACTTTTAAAAGCGGACGTGAGTTTTTGTCTCAGTTCTCTTTCAGCCTGTAAAAGAAAAAGTTATGGGACATTTTAAAACTATGAAACAACACTTTTCTGATCTACTATTATTGTGGGATTTCCAAGGTTCTAAGTTAAATAATCAGCTTTGACCTAAACTTCCAAGTACATTTGATTCAAATTTTTTAGAGCCAAAATATCTCTGCGGGACTTGTTCAGCACGACAGCTAATTTCAAGCATTGTTAATTTTAATTTTTTTTAATCCTCAAAGCACTTTAAGACATGATCAAAGCTTAAAAAAAAACAGTCCAAATGATGCATTAGGCCAAGATCAAGGCTTTGAGTTTTTGTAAAATTTTATGTTTATCGTCTGTAATTTACAGAAGGAAAGTTTATTTCCAGTAAGCATATGCATTCCTGCCATTAGATTTGCTATTTTGTGTAAAGATTTTTCTCATTATTTTAAATGAGTGACAATGCTAATGAATGGATTTTTTCCTTGGCCATCAGGGTCAATCTACTGGTTATAAATGATTCATTTTAATTATTTTTAAAAGATTCTTTACCAGGAAAGCATGTACATTTATTTTGATTGATTTTTTAACAGATTTGAACACTCGTTTATTTTTTCATTAATTTTATAGTTGTCAGACAACTATTTTTGGATTTTGGGAAGGTAAATTTATACCCGCATATATTTAAATTAAAAATCAACTAAAAATTAAATAGATTGTATAATAACGATGTAAACAATAATCATTTTTCTGCAGAATTATACCAAAAATATTATACAGTGAAATGTCGCTATAACGAAATTGACGGGGATTCGAAATTCATTCGTAATACTGAAAATTTGTTACACTGAAATTGGGGGGGGGGGGGGGGGGGGGTTCGTCGACGACATTTTCTGTTGGCAATATGTGGATATAGTTCATTTAGGTATCAATGCAAATATATTATGTCATTTTACTATTTTTTCCAAAGATATTTAGCTAAAAATATGTTAAATATTCTCTCCGTTTATTTCTTATTTTTTAAGCTACTAATTTAGCTTTCAGCTTTCGTTACCGCTAACGTTCATTGAACTAAGGGACGTAATTCATTCATTTTTATAACAGTTATTCAACATGACTTGCTTCACTTAATTTATAAGAAACCCACTACGGCTATCTTACTCATATTGTCTGATTTATTAAACGAAATAATTTTAAAAATATATTTATATATTTATTTACTTTTGTAACTTGATTAAATTTGATTATAATTAGAAAAAAAGTTCAATGTCACAAAAAGGTCAAATAAATAACTCATTTATTTTTCCATTCCTGTATTATTAATTAAATACGGGTACCGGTAATCTATTAACATCATGGCAAAATGCAGTCTTCTGTCCATTAAGTCCCTATCACAAACTATAAGATCGCCATTTTCTAAAAAAAATTGCGACCCTCTATCAAGCCCCTACCGAAAACAATAAGATTGTTTTTTAACTAAGTCTATCAAGTTACTTTCTACACATACCCAAACCATTATGTCTTTCTCATACCTCCCAATAAACTATACTTTTAAGTGTATGGCTTCTTTCTCATTAGCACATTTCCCCAATACAGGCATAACGCTGGTGTATTGATTTTTTTTTTTAATCCCGCGAATGTGAATGTTCCCTGCATTCATGTGTTTGTCCCATGATGTTTTAGGCTCTCCCCCTCCTCCCCTTCCCGACCTTGCTAAAACTCTCATCCTTCTCCCCCCCCCCCCCGTTCGTTGGTTGTTACGTAATTGTGCCCGCCGTCGCTTGGCTGTCTCGTGACGTCTTAACTCTCTTCCTCTCCCCTTCCCGACCTTGCTAAAACTCTCATCCTATCATAACCCCCCCCCCCCCCCCGCGTTTGTTGTTACGAAATTGTGACACGCCACTCACTACCCCCCCCCCTCGCCTTCACAAGACGATACTTGTCTCAGTACTGCACCTGGTGGAATTTATGTTTACTATCCTCATCAGTAGAGGTTAAAGGTTACCATAACATCTTACTCCTCTCACACTCCCCCCTCTCATTATTTAGTAAATGTGAATGTCGTTTGAGTTCAAGTTGACTTGAGTTATAGAAATTTGCCGAATTAATTATTTTTTTTGGTAAGGGGATAAAATTAAATATCCGCAAAACGGCTATTTTTTTCGCAATACTGAAAATACGAAATTCGTTACAACGACACTTTTTAACAGATGTTATATAAGCCAAGGGGAAGGGGCCAAAAAAAAATTCGCTGTACTGAATAATTCGTTACACTGACGTTCGTTATAACGACATTTCACTGTATTTATTATATTTTATCTAATTTATCAGATATTAGATGGGGGGAGTAGTCATTGCTTGAAGGGGTCATTTGATGCTGCGCACTAGTAGCATTTCCGACAAAAATATGACGCCCTTTAATATCACTGCATCACCTGTTCAGCATGAAGGTCATCTCTGTCATGCATGTGCTGATGTTTACCCAGATCTGTTGTAATCTCACCCACTTCAGTGTAGAACTGTACATCGATATGTTTCTTTTTACCAAATAATATGGCATTCTAGTAAATAGATTAAAAAATTGTAAACATAAATATGTTACATTTAAAAATGCACTCATAAAAACAAAAAAATGTACTATTAATAACACAGAAACTAATAATTATCTCGATTGAACTCACTCTTAGGTGAAAGTGTAGCAAAATAATCATTTCACCATCACAAGGCTGGAAAAAGCATGTTTAATATTGTTGTAGAGAATATCAACTTTATCACCTCTAACAGATGTGAACCTGAAACCTGAAAAAAACAAAACAATGTGAATTATCAATTAGAAGCACAAGATTAACCATCATTGAAACTCACTCAGCATAATACCATAAAGAAGACATCTTATTTATAATAACGCTTTTACAAAAGTGATTTGAAAGTAGTAAAATTTACGAAGGATAAAGTTCTATTTTAACAATGAAAGAATAACTTATCATTTGTGTGCGCTTCAAGTGTTCCTGAAATTCTCTTAGAAACAATATTAGGGCGGATATATAAATCTTTCAATTTAGGGTTACCCCTATTTGGATTAATGATGAGTGTATCTTGTTTCACAATACCCTGAAACAAACAGATGTTGAAGTTTGAAAACCAATTTGAACTTTTTTATTTCTAGACCACTAATGGCGTGATGCTATACTTACTTCTTTTTCTCTTTCTTCAGCTTCTCTTGTTTTAAACTTCTTTTGAACTTCTTTTATTAGACGAAAAGCTGTGTTTAAATTTGAAGATGGTGCTGATATTTCTCCTGGTTCTTTTGTATTAGAACTTCGATATGTGCTGTTAAAAGAAAAATAACACTGTAACAAATTTCAACTTTTTTTTCCCTGGGTTCAAAGTGTGTTTTCCTAACCCGTTATACCTAAAACAAGTTATATCGAAAACAAACAGAAAATAGCTATTGGTACACTGAAAATCCTGTTTTCTTGAAAATTCTTTATTCACATACTATACTGAGTAGTCAACTATAATATTTTTGAACTGATAGAATTGTCTGTTTGAGAAAATTCTTGATTTCCATTCAATACTGAATAACCTTGTCTTCTAGAATATTCTGACAAAAAACTTTTAGAACTTTCTAGGACTGTTCAATAGTAATCATACAAGTATAAAAGCACAGGTGACTTGAACCAATATTTCGGTTTAAGTTATTGCTGAGTAAGAGATTGACAAATCGTAAGAGGAATTATTGATTTAGATAGCATAAGAGGTTGTTTGCACCCAACAAATGAATTTTGCTAAGTGTGTTGACAATATATAAAGAAAAAAGCCAAAATGTATTTTGTGAATGCATGTCGTAAGATATGCGAGGCCTACAAGGCATAAATCGGCATGCCTGTCGGGGATCAAGACAAATCATGAGCACCTCATTTCTTATGCGAATATTGCAAGAAATCTCTTGAAGATAAGGTAAACATTTGCTGCTCACTTTTATGACAGTGCTTTATATTGTAGAATTTCAATGATTTAGATATTGTACTGTTAAAGGAGTTGCTATTGACAAAATGTTCACATTTATCTATGTATTATAGTAAAATATGTTATTATATATATTAATATCATACATAGTTCTAAGTAATTTGTAAAATTTCCTGCTTTTAAATTTACATAATTAATTATATCTGCTATGTTACACTCTGGTACAGGTTCGATAAAAGAGCCATGAAGTTTGCTATCACAGTTCCCTAACAAGGAAGTTGTCAATGGTCTGATCAGACATCTTGGTCTTACCAAGTCCAATGCTGAGCTTCCAAAATCCAAGCTTAAGCAGTGGCAATTGTTGGATGAATGCATGCAAGTCACTGATCAGAGAAAGATTCATCAAACATTTTCCAACTTTTTCAGTCAGCAAGATGGGCTGTGGCCGGACCATTCGAGGCTATAGGTATCACCTGTAACCAGAGTGAATGTCGCTTATTCATAGACTTCTCATCCTGAAGCCTCAACGCTTTGCTGCTTCACAGCAGAAACAACTACATTTCTCTTGTTATGGCTCACTATGTGCGTCTTAAAGAGGATTACACAAGTGTCAAGATGTTGCTGTGTGCCATGAAAAACAACTATGGATGGGAGGTCATTGGAGACTTCAAAATGGTGTTATTCCTCATGGGCCTTCAAGGCAGTTTCACAAAATGTCCTTATTTCCTTTGCCTCTGATTCCTCCGCTGCACATCAAGTTAGGCCTCATCATGCAATTTGTCACTTCTCTTGACTTGGGGTCAGCATCTTTCAAGGACCTCCAAGATCTTTTTCTAAAGGTCGAGGCTCTTATCCTCATCGAACCGCAGATCAAGATGAACATAAAATGTGACAAGTTCGCCAAGCCGCTGAACAGGATGGAGAAAAAGGCTTAGAACAGTTTCGTGGCAGTTGTTCATGGCTTCAGATGCGCAAGGAGAGCACTCTAATAAAGATATTTGGACACTGAACATCTTTAATAAAGATCGTATAACAAAAACATGATGTGGGACTACATTTGGGGGCTTCTTCAAGATAGCCATTTGCAGTACACTCGAAATCTAGAAAACCTAATCATTTCTGAACTTTTTAACGTGATTTTCAACTGCCTTTGTCTATTTATCATGTTAGTTTTTTTTTTTATTAGACCCCTTGAATGAAAATATACACATTTCTCTGTTTTGTCACAATAAATACGATATTTTTCTGGACTGTGGTCATAAAAACAAAGTTTGTGCTGAATGTAGTAGTTTTTCAATAGTTTTTAGACATATGTACATGTATTGGAAATATAACACTTAGGTGCAGTGTAATGCAGAATTATAATATTTCTGATTAAAAAGTAGTGCATCATTTATGTCAGCACTAAACTAATACATGTACTTACATTTCCTTCAAAAATGTTAAATCTGGGTTTGGGAATGCTCCTCCATTTCTTCGAAGTGTAGAGCCTGGATGAAAAAAGTTGATTCTCAGGTATGTGTAATCCCCTTCAACAGACTGACTGATGTTCTGAGAGAATAAATGAATAAAAAAAAATGACTTGTACTTATGTGTTGAAATAAAAATAATAAATTTTTGAATTCACTAGATACACACACAAGATAAATTTACCTTAATTGTGGAGATGTGAAATGGTGTCGCTGTGCCAAATATTGGTAAAATTAAAGTCTCATATTTTTTATCTGAGGTGAAAGAAAAAAATACAAGAATTGCAAAATTCATTATTAAAATGTTATTGCGGATGATAAGTGAAAAGAAAAAAAGTAATTAAATAAAGATTTAATCCCAAAAAAAAAAGCAATATGTTTTTGATGATTTTGGTCTGTTAAATGACAATTATAATAGTTTAGCTAAAGTAAAAAAAAAGATGATAAGCTGACTTTACCTACAAACAACTTTAAGTCCCTACATTCAGTTTCATCTGGGAAATTATTCAGATTTTTATAAGAAACATTGGATTTTTTTGCCCTATAAAAAAAAAAAAAATTATAGAATTAAACTTGTAAGATCTAGTTGTAAAACAATAAATGTAAAAATAAATCACTAAATGATGGACAAGGGAAAAAAAAAAAGAGCGAGAAAGCTCCAAGAATACAATCCACGAATGCTGTCAAAGCCACATACTTGTAACCAATCAATGTTAAGAACAATAAAATACTTTTTATCTTCTCCTCCAGATTTTATTCCTCTTAGCCTTTCTCTGGCTTCCTCGTTTAACTTTTGAGCAAGTTCTCTCCGGTGTTGTCTTTTTTCTTCTGATGGAGCTTCTGTCTGTAAAATAAAAGTCTTACTTAAAATAAATATCCTAAATTTTTTTTAAGTATCTCCCCCCCCCCTTTAGTTGGGAAAAAAAATTATTAATAAAAACTCACTCTGGTTCTACTTTCAACCATTGCTGTTCTTCGCCCTCTTCCTAAAAACTGCTCAGCTTCTTTTTCCAAAGAACTTTCTTCTTCTTCCTCATCATCTTCTTCATCCTCTTTCAAAAAGATACCTATGTGCTTAAGAAGTTTCTTTGACGTCGTTAACACACTGGCAGGGCTACCCTATGCGATTTGAAAAAAAAAATAATTTCAGAACTTTCTTAATTGCCTACTATAATCTTATCGTAAAATCTGCTAGTTTGACTATATCTATTAATGTTATTTACCTCATTTACAAGAACTGTATCTCCTAAAAACAATGCAGCTTTTTTCCTATCTTTTGCTTCCAAATCAGCAAAGCCAATATTTACATTAAATACCATGCCTAGAAGTTCAAGAATCAATACATTTTATTCACAATGAAGAGCTCAATAAAAAATAATAAATAAACCAACTTTTCCTACAAAAAGATTAAAAGTACAAGTATTGTTAAACAAGATTATTAAATACATTTATATAATGATTAAAAAAAAAACCTTTCTTTGCTGGTGCTCAGGTTTTAGGGGCAATAAGTAAGGATGCTTCTCTGAATTCGATTCCCATTGCGAATCCAAAGCTAGTTCAGGGTGTTCTTTCTTAACCCATTGGTTCCTTAGGGGGGAAACTAGAAATACCCTGCAATTACTGAGGGTTTTTGGGCTTGAGCAAAAATTTTGGTGAAAAAACAGGTGGCGTTACTAAAACGCTTATAACTTTAGAAGCATAAAAGATACTAACATAAATGTATATATAAAATTAAAGAGAAATAAATTATCTTTCTATTTATCAAAAGAATTAAGTTGTACTATTGACAGAATAAAAGATATTAACCAAAGTTAAGCCAGCCTCATAGACATCACTTAATTTTACACCTAAGAGAAATGAATAAATGATCAACAAATTTTGCTGGTGGCAAATGCTAATCATATAATGGCTGAAATCAATTATATTTCATTTAATTAGCAGATTTAGAGTTGATATGAGTAAATAAAAAATAATTAAAACACTACAATAAAACTAATTACCATGTTGTAGTTTGTTAATGACCTCTTCTTCCACCTGAACAACGAACTCGTAAACTTTTTGAATAGGCTCCTCTGGATTCACAAGAAGTGTTCTGACTATGTTGGAGCAGTAAGACTTGTATCGGACCCCCATGGCACAAACTATGGCATCAAATTGAAGATTATTCTCATCGCTTAAAAAAAAAGATTTCAACAAATATTGATACAATTTGAAGTTTAGACAATTTATTCTTATGACTCCCATAATATTATAAAAAATTCCATGAATAAAAGTAAAATAACGTATACATTTTTTATTTTAATAATGAGACATTGTATTCTGATTTCTAAAAAATACAAAAAAAAGGACTGAAGTACTTACCTGGTGGTACTAAACTTAAGGCTGTATTTTCCACCACTCTGAATGATGGCAGAATAGCAAACATCAAGCTGACTGGAATCAACTCCAGTGACATATTTTTAGAGCATTTTCGAAAATAAATGTATTTTTTCCCAGCACCTTATCTGCATCAATAATTTCCATGATTTGCTCCTTTAGATGTTTGTTAAAAACATCACATGTGACTTGGCTGGCTTTTTGGATAGTTTTAACTTCTGATTCTTCTTTGGGAGCCATTATGTAAGCAAACTGGGGGGAAACATCAACCTGTGAATGAAGAGAAATAAAGCACATTTTAAATGTCAATATATGTTGTTGATATCAAGTCCCCATCCATTCTTTGACTGGTTATCTAAGTCTTGCTATACTCTTTTTCCACCTTCCCTGAGATGAATGACAGAATCACAACATTTGGCATGTATGCTATGCAAACACTTTGAAATTTTGGTCCCAATCGTTCCTCTCCCTCAATGAGTGATGAAATAATGATACTATGCTATGTTTTGACGAGAAACTGCAGACGCCATAAGCTGCGATGATTTGTTTATGAAAGGTTCCATGCTGTGATTCAAGAGGATACGAAGAGAGCAGATGAGTACATAGACAGGCTAGAGTTTGTCACTAGAGAATGCAAGGTCTATAGCAGCAAATTCGTTTTTAGCATGAGCCATAGCACATTTAACTTGGCTGATCGCAATTAAACTCTTGTTTTGTCTGGACTATTGTCAGGGATGGCGATTGGGCTTTTTATTACTTCTTTCTTTGATTTATTTTTCCTTCACAATAAACATAGACTGCATTGCACAAACACTTTCAATAAAAGACTATAGGTCAAGTTGACACAAATATGACACTGATCATCGCTTTATTGAATGTAATACATGTCACAAATACTTTACAGCATGTTCAATATGTTTAATCCTCGAAGCATAACGCTAAAACCCCCGGTCACAAAGTTCATCAATTCAAACAAGTCTACCTAACATTAACAAACTATATAACACGGACGATCTACGCTCAGCGATTACCCTCAACAATTCCTTCCGAACTAAACTAACATTCTCTTATATAGACTGGCTGGACAAAACATCCCATCATTCTCACATCTGCCGTTTGCTTGTTGGTTCCACCCCCATTCAATGTATAATTAAGAGTTTGGTGAACCTAGCAGAATAAACATGACACCGCACTTCTAATGCTAATTGAATTCTCCGCCCTGACACATTGTTTCTTGACTTGATTTAGTTGTAGCACAACCCTACCCTGAACTCATGAACCTCCCCACGTCTACGTCTCTTCCTGAATTCTACCTTGACACTATTCTTTATTGTCTAAAATCCCCCTACCTCGTTAAAGTTAATGGGTTCTGTCCCCCTTTCTTTCCAACAGTCTCATATCGAATTACTTTAAATTGTCCCAAAGCTTGAACTTAAATTCACCTACACCCTGACCTACTTTCACTGTCCTGACAACTATTATACCTGTACATTTTCATTTTTCATTGGATTTATTGTGATTAAATTTTGTATTATTCAATTTACAAACCCATGTGTCCTTGAGCGCCTCCTTAGAGCTTCTTAACAATTTATTACACTGCCAAGTGTTGTCAAGAAAGCCTGAGCAATAAATTCAGATGGGAGAAGACTTAAACTCATTTGTAACAGCCAAGTGTTGTCAAGAAGGCACTGAATTCAGATGGGAGAAGACTTAAACTTATTTAAACAAAGAACGGGGGGGGGGGGGTAGTTTAGGAAGGAATTCTTGGGTTGGGGGGGGGGGGGGGGGGCTTTATCACTATCCCATTTTCTGTTACCTTTTTATGAATGTGAAAATTTTTTTTAACTATTTAACAACTAAGTAAATTGAAAAATAAAATGTCCACCTTCTCAAAACCAGCTTCTTTAATAGCATTTCTCCAGCCTTCCATCAACTCTCCTGGATGTTTATCTTTACTGAACTCCCCAACAGTTTTACCCTGTCATTCAGGAAAAAAACATTGGTATATTAATTGTACACAGTCCAAAAATTAACAAGAAAATTAAATTAAGGCTGATGTTATAGGTACTCTCTTTCTTGCTCTAACGTTTGTCAAAAAGAATATCAGTAGCCTTTTAAAAGATTTTATTAATGTTACAATTCATTCATTTGGTGAAATTTTACTACAACTATTTCTGTTAAGCTGTTTTAACTGAAAATTTCACAATAATAATCAAGTGTTACTATTTATAATGAATGTTGAAAACCTAAGTAATTATTTACATAAGAATCAGTGTAATTTGTTCTAGACACTGAGCTAAAATATAACTGGAGTACTCAATGGGCTAAAATACAGGAAGATATTTATCTGCCGACTTAATAAAGGTGTCTGTAAGACCTTAAAGGTAAGCCCACACCAGTAGGAAATTCTGTTAACTAGACATTGTGAATTCTGTACATGTTTCGCTGCAAAGATATTCTGATCAAAATACATGTATTACAATTTCCAATTTCCACCGCAGAGCAGCATGTATAGTTTTAACAATAGTAAACAAATCAAAACAGCTGATAATAAACATACATTAAAATAGAAAATAATTTACATTTAAAAGATTATCATTCCAATGAAACAGAATTCGCTAGGTACCATTATTTTACACTTTAGTAAACAAACCAAAATGGCTGTATATAAACAATGACTCAAATGTTCAAAAGGTCCTAATTAATGTATATTCGTATCTACACAATCCTTTAGGACATACATTTTATGAGTAAACTTTAAACAGTGGATGAAAGCTAACAGTTAAGGAAAATTTTCCTCTGCAATAGCTAATTCATGTCTGTTTATATATCTAGCTATATTAATCTATTGATTCAGAAGTTGAAAGTTGAATTATTGCGCAAATTTAAACATGCAAGTGAACAAGACACCAATTAATAGTAAAATATGTTTAATGCGCACTCCAGGTATATTACAGCTCAGTGGTTCTAGTTACATACCAAAACACAATTTAAATAGATGAAATATGGTGTCTAAAAATACTATAAAAAAAGCAATAAATCAATAGAAAAATTAATTTGAAGGGCTAATATGAAGAAAAAATATGCACAATCTTTTAAATTAATATGAACCACTTACTTTTTTACTTTTTTTGATGTAATCAATCAATTTTAGAAAGTTTGCTTTATTCTTTTCTTTATCACCCTGTGAAATAAATGTTTTTTAAATATGATAATGTATCACATTAATATGTAAATGTGAAAGACAATTCTGTGTTATGAATAAACATGGAGTAGGTGAAGCTTCAGAACATTAGCAATAGGAATAAATTAAGTTTCTTCTAAGACAGACAAAGCACAAGTTACCTAAAAAAGTAAGAGCAAGTTTGAAGCACAGACAGATTTACTATGAGGAAAGCGACTGACAGGACAAAAAAAATTACTTCCCGTCAAAAAGAAAACACAAGGAATGGAACTGAATATAAAATCAATATAAAAAAATCTCTGCAACAAAATTTTAAGGGATGATTTTGATTCAAAACAAAACAACAATACCTTTTCTCTTGTAATTAACTTTAAAGCTGGTATTCCTTGATCATTTTCTTTTGAGCTGTCTAACTGCTTTAAACTTTAAGAAGTCAATTTTTTTCTTGCTTGTCATTAGGCAAATAACTTAACCATTATCGTGTCAGTTAGCTCATAGCCAAAAAGCCATGTCTGAAAATGAAATATAGGACTGAAATTTAGCAAATAAATGCTTGTTGTTATTTTAAATTAATAGGTTATAAGCTAGAATCATTGACGCTAAGACTATAAGTAAAACCCTTTATCAAAATACCATTGAAAACTTTTTAAAATGATTCACTGCACCTGCAGAAAAATAAGTTGTTTCTTTCTCTTTTTGCTAACGCACTTGTTACGGGACCATACGTGACCATTATATTAGGGTATAAGTTGGTATAAGGAACATGACATATATAAATTTTTTTTTTTTTTTCAGAATTTTTTTTTTCAGGATTAGGGTTAGGGATAGGGTTAGGGTGTGGAGCAATATTATCTACGGCTGGTACCCGAAGTAAAAAAAATACGGAGACCATACGTATGGTCCAGTAACAAGTGCCTTTTGCTAAATTCAAGATTACTACCAAGATAAAAGCAAATATTGAAAATCCTACAGCACAAAAAGAAAAAAACATGCTAAAAGATCCATTTAAAAAGTACAATGAACAAAAAAATTACCTGTAAGGCAGTGGATTTTGAATAAATTACTTCCTCATCAACACCAACAGCAGTGATTAAGGCATCCATTTTAGCCATGCCTTCTTCAACACTCACCAGTTGATTTCTAATTTTAAAAAAAAACAACATAAAAATAATGTTAATAAGTTTCTTTTTCCATTATTCAATTAAATATTTTCAGAAGTTAATCGATGAATCATAAATGTTTGTGTGTGTATTAGTATGTATCAACGTTTTTATGATAAAATAATGAATAGCGAATGGCAGCCTTCTATAAAAGCTAATGCTGCTGGGAGAATAATTTCCATAGCACTGACACTATTTTTATAAGCAACCTAGAATACAGTTCAGCGATGGTTATGAATAAAGTCAATGAGAGCCTCATTCCAGTTGTCCATATACTATAATGCATTATAGGTAAAGTCAATATACCAAAAAATAGTGCACATTCTTTTTAATAAAACCATAGAAAAAAACTAATAAATAGGGAGTCTCACGAAATCAATAAACCACCAAAGGGATGAAAAATATGGCTCAATGGTGTATTTTTGTGCAGCTCCAAAGAGCCAGTTTTTATCTATCATTAAAGAATGGACTGGACATAATGTAGCAACTTTACTCGTAAGCAAGTGACTAAGGGGGTTAGAGGGTTAGGGTTAGGGATAGCATCATATCGCTATCTGAAAAAAAAGGGTTAGGGTTAGCAACATATCGCTAAAAAATATGCACATCTTTTTTCGTACCCCGAAGAAAAAAAAATACGGGATACTTTTTTCGTACCCGTAGCTTATGCCTTATGTAAATGAATTACTAGGTTGAATTTTGTCAACTATTTATCATAGTTGATTTTTTTTTTTGAAAAAATGGTGGATGCTATTGCTGGGACTTCAGGTTTACGACCACTGCACTGGACCATAGAGCAGGGTAGGGCAAACTACAGCCCGCGGGCCGAATGCGACCCGTCAGCGTATATAATGCGGCCCGTATTTATGTTGCGTATGATCCTCTGTCGATGGTAATTTTTTTTTTAGATTTTTCGCTGCATTTTTAAAATTTTATCCCGACTAATTGATTTGAATCTAGGGATATTAAATCGGTTTAAAG
Source organism: Bulinus truncatus (assembly GCA_021962125.1). Lineage (NCBI taxonomy): Eukaryota > Metazoa > Mollusca > Gastropoda > Planorbidae > Bulinus > Bulinus truncatus. The sequence goes on from JAGDYQ010000049.1 coordinate 5,450,161, forward strand.
GCTAGAGAATATTAGTTAGAACTGCTTGACATACAAGCAGATTATGACCTGAAGGAGAAGTTCAAGTCAGTTCTTTTGCTAGAGTTTAAAGGATGTTTGCCAGCAGTGGCATTTCCACAATTTAAAAACTATGCTGCCAAGCTTTTGCCTCTATTAGCGTTCACAAACATTTGTAAGCAAATGTTTTCTTGTATTTAAATAAACAAGTCTAAGAACACATCGATGTTGCGTGACTGCAATTTACATGCTGTCATACGAATCACATCCAGTAAACTGGTTCCACAGTTCACAAACATTATGCAAAATTGTGAACAGATACATACTTCTCATTAATTATAATTGTACTCTGTGGTAAGCTTGTATGTAAATTATGTTCATTGTCTTCATAATTATTATGACAGGTAACAATAAACTTTAGTTGAATCAATATTATTAGTAAAATCTTATTACCAAAGTAGCACTGAACAGGCCCGTAGCCAGGAATATTGGATTGGGGGGCCGAAGACATTTTCAGGGGGACGAAGAAATTTTTTTCGGGGGGGGGGGGGGGTGCCGAAGAAATGATCGGGGCGGATCTAGACAATTTTGGCGGGGAGGGGGGGCAAAACATTGACCCCCGGGGGGGGGGGGGGGCAAAACTATTTTCATTGTTGAAAATTGGTCTTAGAACAAAAAATATTTCGATAATTTAATGTTGTATTACCTAAACTTGCGATAACGGGGGGGGGGCATGTGCCCCCGGCCCTCCCTAAATCCGCCCCTGGTGGTATAGGAGAAATGTTCGGGGGCGAAAGCTTGCGAACGGAGAAGAGGGGTTTGGGGAGGGGATCTCAGTGAGTCCCCTCCCTAAGAAATTTTTTGCAGTTCCATATCTGGAATGGTGCATTTTAGTACCGATTGTTTAGCTATTAATTAGAAATATATAATTTTAATTACGTTTTAATAATGCATGGCATGTTGCGGTTTTGTTAAAAATAATTTAAATAGTAAAGAGTTTTAATGATAAAAATGTATTGAGGCTGAGCTATTTCTGATTCCTGTTATAAATATATTGACAAATAGTTCTGCTACACAATTGTTACATAATAGATACCTGATTTATATTATTATACTGTTTGTTTAACGTACAACCCGGGAAAAACAAAGAACCAAAAACATTCGCAATTATTCAATTTAAAATAAAATTAATTCTGCTAAAAAGTAAATTTGCAAATTAAATAACATCACTCAGAAATCATGGAGTTTGTACTTTATTATTTTATTATGCATATGTATAAAAATGAAGTCAGAAGCCAATGTTATTTTATTAACACCCACCAACCAACACTCCAACCTCTGATGACTAGATGGTCTTCATCGAATACGATGGACGAACACTAACTAACTATTAACTTATTTAAGTTGCTAGTTGTCCTCAAAAGATATCAATATACATGTATAAAACTATTACAAGGTTGCGAACAGGCCCATCGACAGAAATTTCGGGACCCTGGGCTGATATTAATATTTTAAAAAGTTGATTGGCCAGCTCAGTCCGGGTCCCTAAAACTCGCCGGGCCCCTTGGCATTGGCCCCCTTGCCAAGGCGGCCTTGCCTCCCCCCACTCGTCGGCACTTGTTGCGAACTTGTATTATTATACGTTTCAAATTTGCAAACTTCGTGGTTTAGCCAGCCCCGTAGCCAAGGGGGGCAGGGGGGGCGTGCCCGCCCCCCCCCCCACTTAAAAAAGAGGTAAAAATAAAGAAAAAGTAAAGGTGCCCCCTTGCTGGGTATTGGTGCCTCCCTGCTTACTTTGACCTGGCTACGGGCCTGGGTTTAGCACTGAATTTACCTAAAAATGCTTCAGCATTCAGATTGTCTGTTAAATCTTTTTCAAATGCAAGCAGAAAAAGATTGCTTAGACGCTTTTGTAACATTTATCTGCGATATGGGGTGAGCATTCGTGTGAGGGTTGAGAAACTGCTCTGACACACGGCTGTTGAAGCACCAAATGTCAATGCTGCTCAAAATACCCAGAAGTGAACTTCAATAAGATTCAATCTTTTATGCCCAAAAATTAGATAAGCTATATATGTAAGTATATATAAATAGCCTGAATGATTGCCAAAATATAAACTTTTAAGTTTTTATTATTATTTATTTATTAAAAAAAATGATTTGTTTATGGCCGTTATTATTAAAATTGTGTCAAAAAACTCAAATCATGCACGGGGGGGGGGCTCAGGTCATGCACGGGGGGGGGGGAGCCCCCCCCTAGCCCTCCTCTGGTTACGGGCCTGGCACTGAACTGATTTAGTTTTTTTTTTTTAAATGTAATTTGCATATGTAATAGAGTGTGAATGTGAAAAGAAATGAGAAATACATCTATAGTTATTATCATTAATTTATATTTTCATACGTTGTAAATTGTAATTGAAGTAGACAAAATATGTATGCGGCCCGCCGATAATAATCGAATTTTCAATGAGGCCCTCCGTAGAAAAAGTTTGCCCACCACTGCCTTAATTAGAGAATTTTCTTTGAAATAATTTAGTGATAAAAACGATAGTGTTTAAGACCGTATTTCAGAAAGATATATATTGCTTTAATTAAACTGATTATGTAAACTACGTCTCCAATTTCATTAAACCACGTGACTATATGCGTCCATATTTTTTTAGAATTTTGGCAAAAAACTCTAAATTGATCCGAACGCCGAACAGCTTTGATCTTTATTCCTTTATCTAAGCTCCAGACCTAGAAGCTCTGCATGCTGGCACCATGTGCTATTATTAATGTTTTTGACTATGATCGGTTATTTCTGCTTTGAAATTTAGAACTGTTCATTTTGGTGTCTGTGTCACCCGGTGCGGCCCGCAACCCCTATTGACGCCACTGCAAATAAACACCCCATCTATCTGCATTTGTTTGGCCTAACGCCCGTGGTTCAAAAAAGTTTGCCTAATCCTGGCCTGAGCATAACTGAAATCCTCATGTCCCACCATCTATTAAGTTGAACACATAAGTGCATACTTAATATTTTTGTAACTGTTGAGGTCAGTATTTTTCTTTTTCGATTCTATACATGAGCTAAACATCATTGGTCCACTTCTGAATGATAAATTTTTTTTTTAAATATTCATTGGTACTGCCTGTGTTATATTTAAAGACTGTATTTAAATCCAAACCACAATTAAATATTCTTCGCCCGCAAATTTCAACCAATCAAATTGTATATTCTAGTTTACTGGGTGAAGATTAGGAGCCATTTTTACGTCTCTTTGCTGTATATTTTGGCGGTAATGGAATGTTTATATTCAAAGTAAAATCAATGATAGATTATTGAATAATTATCCCCCATTAGCTAAACAGTAAAATTATTAATTCATTCTTTTATATTTCGATAAGCCTTACATCATGCGTTTCACTTGATCATGCATATGCTAGTTAACAGAAAAGACGAAGTTACAACTTGGCTAAATTATGGCCAAAACGTTTTCATTGCCAGCTTGTATTCAGTCTAATCTAAGCCAAAATAAAATATTAAAAAATAAGACATGTTAGCGGTCTTTTATCACATACAAGTAATTTAATGTGAATAATAGCCATTTAAAATTGTTGTCATAAGTTTAGCTAATGGGCAGTAATGGTGCATCATAAACTTAGTGTACTAGTACTTAAATCATAAGTTTGTAGTCATTTCTGAGATGACTGCATGTATCTTTGTATGTAAAGTTAAATGTCTTAATTAAGTGAATTGAGACCATACCGTTAAAATAAGTAGGCTACTATAGACTATAGTTAAGCCATCTACTGTCTAGTGAATGGTCTGAAAAGTAAAGATAATGACTATGTAAACTATGTTTATGATAAGTTTATTAGTTTTTTTTTAATGTGGAAATAGATTTATTATTTAATTAGGTATCAGATCTCTAGCCCTATTCTGATCTCTATACCATGCATTAAAAACTTAAGATGGCCCTGACTGAGGCTGATCTAAAGCCTATTGTTGAGAATGATGCCAGAGATCACATGACATCAATTTCACTGCAGGATGACTTGCATAGACTATCTATAAAGAAAAAAAAACAAATTATTCCGAATTAAAAAAAATATTATCTATCAATAATACGTATTGGATTATGAAACAATTTGGAAATAGATTTTTTATAAACTATTTATAGTTTTGAAAGGTTGTTAGCATTCATAAATATTTTTTATTTGGAAGTAAGAAAAAAGTGTATTTGTTGCCTCTAATAGTTATAAACAATATGTTTGTGAATGAATCAAATGGAATTTAGGTTAGATAAATTATTATTTAACTTATTTTATTTTATAAAACACTTAAAATTGTCTTTGTAGAGATTCCTACACTTACGTGAGACAAAAAAATACATTCTCTTATTTTATGTTATTTTTTTTTATTGTTATTTTCTACAAAGTACAACTACTTGTAACATTCACTAAAAGATTTATCATTAAAGAAAATGATATTTCATCTGTATCTTTTGCAATTTCTATTTTTGAATGTCGCTACATATTTACATATAAAATAACTTTGTTACTTTGTAAAAATGATTATCCTTTTTAATAAGTGAATTTTTTTTTAAAAAGAATAAATATATAAAATCCTAAGTATTTATTAACTTTTCTCATCCACAGCCAAACAATCATGGCGGAACAAGATGATTCAGTAGAAGATAAAACAATGTTTACGGAAAATGAAACTGAAAATGAGAATGAAAATGACAATGATCAGGATCCAGACAATGAGAATGACAATGATAATGAAAATGATCAGGATGATGGAGGAAATGAAGATGCAGTGGATACAACTGCAGATTTTTTAAAGATATTTCAAGGAAAGACTGAATTTAATAGCTGGGAGGAGTTTTCAACATTGTTTGAAGAATTCCAGAAAGATACAGGCTCTGGTAATTAATTTTAATAGCCATTCACCATTCATCAATAAGATAATGTTTACTCTGTGTTAGACCACCTTTGTAATGTTTTTGCAGTTGCATACAATTCATTTGATTTTTATTCTTCAATTAACTATTTCATTAATTGGGACGAAGTGCAGAGTAGTGTAGATGCTCGTCTGTCGCCCTGAGAGTCCTGGGTTCGATCCTCTGTGAGAACCAAGGGAAATTCTCCAGCTCCTGATGAGAGTTTGTTAATGTCCCACAAGTCCATTCAGCATTAAATGGGTACCTGATTAAAGTGGGGGAAGTAAAGTTGGCTGGGCATTGTGCTAACCACACAATCCCTTTATATGCAAAGGTTATAGAAACAGATGAACTCTACACTTCATCTGTCTCAATGACCCCTTAGGGCTGAGGGAGCTTAAAACCAATAATATGGCAAAGTATGCACATTGTATTTTCTAAGTACAGGCATTGAGTGGCATGCTGGATCTTCATGCTGTATTCTGTGAGTTACAGGTTTAACTCCTGGCGAGTTTCAGTCTCACGTGGTGCCTCCATGGCCATTGCATTATTGGTTATGGTGGTGATGAAAGAAGGGCTCTGCAAAAACTGTCCCAGTAGTGGTTTTTAGGATCTAAGAGATTAACATCTCTTTCTTTCACGGACTTGTATATTTAAAAAAAGTACAGGCATTAAATATATTCTGCAATACTTTTTATTAATTGGCCTCAACTTTGTGCAGTGTGTGGCCCAAGGGAAGGACCCTGAGTTTATATACCTGTCTTAGTGAATAATACTGTCCTCACTTACAAGTGGAGTTTCTGTTGATGATAAACTCTACTGCCACAGGGAAGCTTTTTTTTCTCCTTAAACCCTGCATTATTTGATTTCTCAGCATATTGTTGGCATTTTTTAAAGAATTAAAATTTAATATTTAGTAAATATATTCAGTTTTAACATGATATTTCATCACTTTATAAAAAGAATTTTCTTGGGATTTAAACCTTCCTTCTTTATCCAAAAAAAAAAAAGCGTTATATTAATTTAAAATGAACATAAAACACACATAACAATAAAGAAAGAAGAGATTCAGTATCACTAACAAAAAGATTTGATCTCCTTTGCTGAAATATTAATGAGAAAATGCAAAGAAATGTCTTTCAGTTTACATATCACTTTACCATAACTTTTGTAACTTATAGTAGGCTTATTTTAAATTTTAAGCTTTATGTTTTTTGTTTTGTTTTAAAGCATTCAAACCAAAATCTGCGACTAGTATTGAATATGCTAATGAAAGGCGTGTAAAAGACAAGATTCCAGAACGTTTTGTTTATCAGACAGTGAAAATGGTGTGTAATCATTATGGAAATCCAATTAAAAGAGAAAATACCACTAGAAAAACTAAAAGGTAAGAAAGAGTAGTCTGTAATTTAATATATTTTTTGTGTGTTGTAATATTATTTTCCTTGTAGGCCTACTCAGCAATATAGCATTTTTTATTAAACATATTTTGTAAATTATTTTCAGATATGTTGGCTTAGGGTGTGAAGCAATGGTACACTTGCGATATAAAGGTGGAAGTTTAAACATTGTTAGTTGTAATCTGGAGCATAAAAACCACAAACTATTTTCTGGAAATGAGATCATCAGGTGCAGTTAATGTTTTGAAAAGTTCACTAATCTTTAAAGATTGTATTGTATTATGTCATCAGAATGGTATCAAATGGTACCTTGATGTCTTAAAAAAAACCTTATTCTTGAAAAATATTTTCTTAGCACGAGTGGCATCTTGAAGCAGTTGATAACCAATAAGTAATTCAGCCCTAGTTCAACATCTTTATTGCTAAAATCATTCTAAAAATATTACTATATTAAATAGTTTTTTTAGTAATGTTGATTGTCACATACTAAACTGTTTTCTTTTATTTTTTATCAACTAGCAGGAGCGTACGATCATTTTCTTTTACGGATGATATTGATTTCCTAATGGCTAAAGTTGTCATGGAACACAATCCATTTTCCACATGGAATTCCGAGAAAGAGTGGCTTGCCCTTGTTGATGATTTACAGAGTAGAGATCCTCGAATGAAAACAGTTACTATTCGTGTTGTTAAAAAGAGAATCAGATTTCTAATTGATAGATACATGGCCAACAGTAACGGAAAGTAAGTCTATAATATTAAGTTGATTATATATATAAATAAAAGCAGTGTGGGTTTTGCGTTAAATTGAAAGTAAAGAATTAATACAACAGTATTCCAGTTTAAAATATAAAACATGGCTCCATCCCGGTCTCGATTTGTTATTTCTTTTTGAAAAAATCTAGTTTTAAATAGTTTCTGTGGTTTTTATTATGAAACTTAAAAAGTAATAATAACATAATATCATTCAAATTATTGTTGTTTTTATTACAACAGATAGTATTTTAAAATTGTCAAACGTAAACAGTAGCAATAATCTGACGAGGAGAATAGTGATCGCATTCGTCGTAACTAATTTTGTAAATAAAGTGCTTTTTAAGATTCGATCTGATATAACAAAAGCAATTCTGCTATTTTCTGTACAATTACGTTCTCAGCTATTATAATATTTCATTTTTAAAATAAATAGTGCTTTGATTTATTTTTAAATTACAAAATAAGATTATATTTTTTAAAACTATAAGTGGGAGTGCAAAATAAATAAGCGATCTTTAATACAATATACTTTCTTTAATTTGTTTGACGTATCTTTTTTATAATTTATCCTTTTGGTTGTTTTAATGAAAATTAACTAATTAGATCTCTTTGACACATTTTTTAAAGTTTTTTTTTTATTGAAATAATTTATCCTTAAGAATGTTGTAAGGAAGAGAAACAACTAATTAGATTTTTAATTTTGTTCATTACTTTAAAAAAACTAAATTATTTTGGAAGAATGTATCAAAGCTGAACAATAGGGTCCAGCTGGTATTTAATATTTTGTATTACTAACATTATGAGATAGTGTGCATCTATTTTTCTGTCAAAATATGTTCCTTATTTTCTCGTTCATATTATTTATCTGCTTAAGTGATCAATAGTTTGAGATTATGCCAAAATTTCATGTTAAAATCTTACTTATTTTTTTTTTTTCTGAATAATTTGCTACCAGACTTAAAAATTTTCATATCTAAAAAAAATTTTTCTTTATTGATTTCAATGTATTATTTTTTTGTTGCAAAGTCACATATCTATCTAGCTATGAGAAACTTAAGTATTTAAAAATATAATTGACATGAAATACATATTTTTTTAAAAGGAACATTAAACCCATTACAATATTTTCACCCATGTAATGTTATTTACAAAGGAGGTACAAAACACAATTATAGTTAGAAAAAAAAATGAATAAAGTCTACAAAAATAAAAAAAATTGAAAGTTACAAATAATTTACATTCTTTTACTGTAAATACTATTGTGTGTGAGTAATATGCATTCATGCAGCAAAGAAAATATGTAACTTTTATGAAGCTTATCATTATGCTGTGCTAATTTTTTTTTCATTTTATTTTAATATAAATTTCGACCTCGTGCTCTTCATTTTTTCAGTACCAATTTCAATTTAGTCCTGTTTTTTTAAGTTATAAAAAGTTTTAAGAAATTAAAATTGGATAATAAATTGCACTAACATTTAAAATTTGATGCCTTTATTAACATAAAATACATTGCTAACAACGTGCTTTTGTTCCTTTAGAATGTGTTGAATTTAAATGGTAAAAAATTTCATGTCTTAAAAAAAGCATCCACTTTTCTCATTTTAAAATCATCTAACTTAACATTATATTTAGGGCTGCTGATTAACTGCCATTTACGGGTAATTGATGCATTAAAAAATTATGGGATTAAATTTTTTTTTACGCTAATACCTAAATGTGTTAATTTTTACCTAAAATGCTGTTATTTCAGAATTACTTAAAAAAATCAAGAAAAAAAATCAGTAATTAACCCAATTTTATAAACAGTAATAGATCAGAAAAGATTTTAAAAAAAGCAAGAGAAAATACCAGAGCGCAGTAACTGTCACGTTTAAATAAAATCATAGTAGCCAGGCTTGTGGAGCCGCCAATTTTTTTCCGGCTCCGGCTCCCACAAATTTGACGGCTACGGCTCTGGCACGGCTCCCTATTAAGATAGTATCACACGAGGCAAACATTTTTGTAATTGCGCCACGCAAGCATGCCGCTGATAAAAAGTTATGCAAATTTTGCCGCGTTCACCCCCATAGTCAGGAACTTGAAAAATATATGCATGTCGGTTTTACTAAAAACAAACCATTTCAGTGCATCCAGAATCATATCATTATTTTCGATCGAGGTTTCACTAGTCACCATTTTCATAAGTAGTAAAAAGTTATTTCAATGATCAAATTACCAATAGTAAAATGATACATTATTTAAAATATTTAAAAGGCTTCAGTATTTATATTTATAAATTCGAAGTGACTATTCGGACCCGGGTACCAATACACTCCGATTTTTATTCGGACTCCGTCCCAATAAAGTTCGATTGTTATTTGGACCCGTGGCAAATATGCACTTAGCTTAGCTATACAGTTATACATAAACTTTATTATTGTTTTTTGTTTATTTTTTTTATAATTGTTTGAATTGTATGATTTAATCGTTACTCAGTGTCTAGGGTTCCACTAAGCGGACTCTGTATTATTATTTTTTCGGGTTCCGTCTAATAAAGTTTAAATATAGCTTAGCTTAGTGCATATTTGCCACGGGTCCGAATAACAATCTTGGGTCTGAATAACAATCGGATTTTATTGGGACCCGTGTCCGAATAACCACAGCCTTATAAATTTATCTACTCTATTTCAGATATTCTGTATAATAAAATTGTTAACTTTTTTCATCAATTTTTTTGAGACAAAGTGGGTATGGTGGTTGTTTAATTCATAGTAGCATGATCTTTAAGGGGAGAGAGGCTGCTATGTGTGTCAAAAATGTCTGGGTGGAGAAAGTGGGTAAAAATCAAGAAAAAAACTTTTTAATTATAAGTAAGCGACTACTTTCTGGATATATTATTTAAAAAAGTGACATATCAGATAGAAATGCAGTATGTCTTTTTTTTTGGGATTGGAAATCAAGGGGGCAGGTGCATTAGTGGAGGGTAGGGTAAGAAAGACATGGAGGCAATGTGTGGCAAAATCTGACAGGGATGAAGGGGAGAAGGGTTGACACGTATCATGAGTTTGAAACCTAAATTCCGGGAAAAATACTTGTTTGTAATTATTGTAGATAAAAAAAATCACTTGATTGATACTTGTCATTAAACTGATCTGAATAACTAATTCAATAAACATATATGTTAATGTTTAATAGATCTGTTACAATTAATACCTCTTGCGTAAATTAAATTAACTTGTTTATAATGCCTATGTTATGAAAGAATATAATGACAAAATTTAAAGTTATTCATTATTTTGATCAATTTTAAAATATAATTATAATGATATATTTCAAAAATATTAAATACTTTTTTTTTTCTTATTTAATAGTTTTTCACTAGTTGTTTAATTATTGACATTTTTTAAGGCCACCTCTCCCTGATGATGAAATGGGAATTATTTTGTATGAGTTAGCTAAAGCAAAGCAAGATGCTATTGATAATGTCCCCAAGCAGCCTTTAAAGAAAAGAGGTAGGGGTCGGCCAAGAAAAAGGGAAAGAGAAGAAACAGAGGATGAAGATGAGGATATTGATGAATCCCACATGGATTTTGATGATTCTCCTAACTTCTCTCCAGGTAATTGAGCCAATTAATCCTGTGAAATTATTTATTTAGGCTGATGCTGAAACTTGGTATTTCATTTAACAACGGTGATACATTCTCTTCACAAGATATCCCACTAGTACATGCGTTGGCAACATTGTTGGGTCGGGGGTCACATTGAGCTGGTGAGCTGTATGGTCACATCATTAACAAATGTTTGTGGTTTTTTTTAATTCCACTTCATTTAATTCATGTGTGAACTGCACAATATCTAATAAATTGAAATATTTTTTTTATAAATTAACGCTCTCTACAGGTTTGATAGATTCATCATGTCTATTTCAGGAAGTTTTTTAATGTGTAATTAGTAAATGATTTTCCTAGGAAAACAAATACATGTTTGGGGTTGAAAAATTATAATGATAGTATTAATTACTATCACAGAGCTGTCTTTTGTCTTGATCCTTCTCTTTTCTGCTGTTAAAAGGATCATGGTATTTTAAATACTTGAAAACTTTTCAAGACGTTTGTTCAGTTGTTTACGGATTTCTATTTTACAAACTTGTTTTGTCTCTTTGTAATGGGACAGTAACAATAATTTAAACTGAACTATAATAGTGTAAAAAAAAAATGTAGATGTTTAATAAAAGCAGTGGTTTATCAAACTTGTGCCGTTCATATTCCATTAAGAAACCTTTTTGTCTATTTGACCCACACAAGAAAAAAAATAAAGGAGAAAAAAATAATTTAATATATTTTTAAATAAATTTATTATTAATTTTTTACGACTCTTTATATCACCTCGCAACTCACTGGCTCACATTTTGAGAACCACAGTGTTGTGGTGTAATTATAAATTTGTGTATCGAAAGCAGTGACTCTGATCACTCATTTGTTGACTGTCAATGGAATTGTCCCGAATAATGATCATGAATGTAATACATGCATAACTTTTGTATAATCCTGTAGATTATGTTTAAATGTGTAAAAATAGAAATATGGATTTAAAATATGTTAATAATTGAAAACAGCATATTTATTGATTTATGGCATTGATAGAATGGTATAATTTGAATTAAACTGTATTTACTAAAGTTATTATTTAAAAAATAGAAAACATTTAGTTGGCTGTAAATAATTAGTTATAAAATCACTTTTTAAATTAAGTTTGGCTGTTATAAATTCTAATTATAGCTGTGTTTTTTATATTTTTTAAGTCATGTGTTTTTAGTTTTGTTTTCTCAACTCTTTCCAATAGGCACAACCTCTCCTGTGAAAAAGTCTAAAATATTTACAAGGTCAGCTAGTGGTGCAGACATATCTGCATTTCTACGATACTTAGAACGAAAAGATGAATATGACAGAAAATTAAGACAGAATGAAATGGATCTTCGACGTGAGGAACTTGAGCTCCATAAGAAAGAACTAGAAATCCAAAGAGAAAAGTTTGAATTTGATAGACTAGAAAGGCAAGCCCATCTTGAATTGCTCAAAGCTCAGTTGGAGGCATTTACAGGGCATAAAGCAAAAATTGTGATCCCAGATGGTAAAGTAGTGGACGGCAATGCTGTTACAGAATATACTATTGTTGTCAATAATGATCAGGCATTTGCCACCCAGTGACTATCTGAGTAAAAATGAAAAGAAAATGGGAGCCTTTGGTTTTCTAGTCTAAATTTTTCATAGTACTTCTATGAAACTATTAAATACTCTATTTTAGGTTGTTGGTGAATTTCAAAAAGAGATAAAATACCGGGAAAAGTATCTCATGACAACGAACTACTAGGGACTATCAGAAATTCTGCATTATAAGGAAAGACCTTTGTGTTCAGATTTGTATTAATTTAACACCCTGTTTTTTTGTGAGCACAAGTCTCATGTGCATATGAACTGGGTGGTTAGAAATATATTTTCAGTTTATTTCTGTTATTATATACTTAAAAAATATTATTGTGAAACCTTAGTTCACAGAGATCTTGGACCAGGAATAACAATTTGAAAAGTGTTTGCATAATGAGCCAAGCCAAGAAGTGAAATATACTGCACACCCACTTAGATATACAAGTTAATAGACAAAGTTCATTTATTTAGTTGATATAAAATTAGTTCATTAATGGAGTATTGGAAAAAATTAATTTTGTGAACCCAAGTTCCATTGTATGCTAATTTTGAAGATTTTTAGTCACTAGAATACTCTTTGTATAGAACCTGACTGAAATAACTTTTATCCAATCTGTTGATAGTTTTAAGTTAGAATTGTTTTAAGAATGAGCAGTAATTACATGTATTGTAATTTTGCAGTACTACTGTATGAAAAATTATTAGGCTGAATAATCAATTTTATAACAGAAAACTTATGAAATAGACAATACTTGGAACAATGATGTGAAGGTTTTTGCATACTGTTATCAGTAGTTTAAAGTAGAATTGTGCAATCATTGTTTTTTTTTTTGCAGAAAAACATTTCATCATTTAAAATTACTTTTAATCTAATCTTGTTCTAAAGCACAAGAAAAAGATTAACAGGTTATTAAAAAAATCAGCCTCTGTCAGGTTTAGTTTTTTTTAATTCAGTTGTTCCAATTTAATTTGTTTTTATTCCCTGATAAACGCTTTGTCTATTACAATTTTTTTACTTTTATAACTTATCACACTGTCAGTGTTTTCAACTGTCAGAATGGTCTGATTGCTGAACCATGATTACTTTGAAAGATTGAAAAATGGCCACTTTTAGCATGCTGATTCAGAATTCCTTGACAGTACTATATGTTTTTTTTTTAAAACATTTTAGTCTGTTTTATTTTGTGGAAAATTAAGCTTGTAAGAACAAAATTATACATTTCCTTGAGATTTCATTTTCATCCAAGCTCATTCAGTTGTTTTAAGTGGTGATAGGAAAAATAAGTGAATGGTGCTACTACCATTGATGTACAAAGTTACTTCTGTAAATATTTTATCGCCAATTATGAAAGTGAAATATGAATTTCGTTTGTGAATGCATCTTGAATGAAATGTTCTGGGTTTCAATTCTGCCAACTACTAAAAAAAAGTAATCTGCCATTTAGACGTGTACATATATGTTTGGGCCCATAATGAACATTTATTTTTTGATTGTTCAATTTGTTAATGTTTTTTTTTTAATAAAAAAAATTGTTCATGTTTTTATTATAATTATTGACAAAAATAAAATTAATACATCCAATTTTTCTTTGGGTTTTCATTACATCAGTCTTTGCCAAAATCACTGCCTCAAACAGGTCAAACTTATATAAAAGCTAAACATCTGAATGATGTCTTGTCTCTAAATGCTCATGAAAGCCCTACATTCAAAGGGGTATAACTCCTATAAGAGAGGGGCATGCCTGAAGTCATTTTCTAGCTTTTTTTAAATCATAAACAATCTGAACATGGTCAAATTTACAAGATTTAGTGATGAAATGATAGAACTTCCAATAGGAGCAGGAGTGAGCCACACGCAGCTTTAAGATTACTATTTGGCCACTTCTGGACCATCATTATAAAATGTATTCAAAATACTTGAATAATATATTTTTGTTCTAATTATATCACCACCAGCATTTTTGTAGAAATGTACTGCGCTGCTGCTAAATTTTCCCACCAGAAATAAAAAATGTAAAAAATAAGCAGACTTTTTTTCTCGTTTCAATAATTTGGACTTATCAAAACAAAGTTTCAGCTTGTTGCAATGCTTATTGAGCATAAAATCATACTGACCTAGTTGCATCATGCTAATTGGATCCATGCAAGAAATATATAGCATTGCACAAACTCCTAGTATAATCAGGTTATAAATATATAATTTTATAGACAATTGGTTACAAAGCACATTAAAACCAAAGTGTTTCTGTAGACTATAAAGAATATATTTGGAATTAAATGAGTTATTAATTAGATTAAGAATTTTTAAGGAATCTTAAATGATACAGATGATTAAGCATTAAAAGTGCTTTAATTGGCATAATCACTATGTTTTAACTTGAATTTGATCACTTGATTTAACTCAGCTGAAATAATTCAGCTATTAATGTTGCATTAGTTTGAAGCCTTAAAGTTTTACAGATAATGAACTTGTGATCATCTTTGAAAAACTAAAAAACTTAGTATCCTCATTCTCTGAATTTTTAACAGATTTTCTATAATAAAACTAAAAACAGAATGAATATAATAATTCTGCCTATATACACGATCCTTGTGCAAGGCCAACATGTGTGGACAATTTCAGGTGGGTTGCAACAAAATGGAAAATTAAAAAAATACAGGATCGAGAATCTACTTATGCATAATTACAACACAAAACTAAAAGGTTGTAAAAAGTAACAGGCGAAATCAACATGACTATTTTTTTCTCTTTCTATTAAAGTAGTTTTTTTTTTTGCAGGTGATCGCAAAAAAAACAATGGTGGGTTGCAAAACCAAAAACTATCCTATTGTACCATGGAGATACAAGTTTGAGGTCCACTTTTCTGAATGATTATTAACTTCAGTAAAATATAAAGAAAAATAAAGCAACATAAGAAATTGATACTTTATTATTAAAAAATGATATGCAAATTGTATATGACAATTCACAACTTATGATTTTTATAGTTTATGTTAAAAATACAAATGATGTGCTGATTAAAAAATACCATTCTACTGTCATTTCAATGTTCAAATGTTTATATCATAATCACTCAAAATGGCTTTGGTCTTGATTGTGTTCCCTTACATCATAACCATTAACACACATTATGCCATAAATAATTTGTTAATCTTTAAAGCTTATTTAAAAAATAATTCATATACAATAAAAGGGACGGATATTTGATGAATAAAGACATACACTATGAAATGAATCACAGTAAACTCAAAACATGGCCAGTGAAGACAAAAATTAAGACCATTAAAACAAATGTATGGCTGATTTAAATATGACAAGTATAAGGACGGATTATTAATCAATCTAATAAATTTAGGCAACCACTTAATAATTTAGCAATAAGTGTCGGCTGAAAAAAAAATATGTAAACTAATATTTGAGTTAAATGATACTGATTAAAAGAAAACTAAAATTTAAATACTATATTTATCACAGATGAATAAAAACTGTCAACTTCAAAAATAAATAATTCTGCAGTTTGACAAAGATAGAAAATAATACAAAGTATCATTAAAGAGCACTATGATGCATAGCTAATCTGTAAAAAAAAATTAGTCAACAAAATGCGTTCAGATATTATAAACTAAAGAAAAAGATTAAAAGATAACAGAAGACTAGACTTCTGAATGGACTATGGTGATGAGGTGCTCGGCATAAATAAAAAAAAATGTACAAGTTTATAAAAAAGCATGCATTGCTTTGAACTAATTTTTATTTTACTAAACAATATTTTAAAATCCATTACAAGTAAATACTGGTATCTTTGTAAAATAAAAAAAATTAGAACATTTAATTACAAGTAAATAAATTTAAGAATTACAATAAACCTAATTTTTACAGTAAATTTCAGCAGTTATTTTATAGTGGCGGCACATCTTGCTTTTTCTAGTTGTGTAGACAAATCTCTAACCTTATCTGACCAATATTCACTACTCTCTTGTAGCTGAATGGATAACTGTTAAAAGAGAAAAGAACTGTTTGTTTAATGCTTTTATGGATAACAGTATATTTATTATAAGCAACATACACATTTTTTACACATAATTAATTAACAGGTACTTCTAGAGAAAAGTTGTAATTTATAACTGGCATAAATTAAGACAAACAATCATAAAATCATCCTTATCATACATTACAATCAAAGAGCTATAACTTCATTATATTTCTAACAAATAAAGTTGAATTTCGAATGATAAGTTATAATGAATGGTTGCCAATCTGTTTCAGTTGTCCTTTTTTGAAATAAGTGATGAAAAATTGACCAAAATGAACTTTATGAAGCATGCAATTATATTTAAAAACCAATGATATAAAATGGTGTGTCAATTACATGCATTAAAAAAATAAAGAAAAAAAGCACTGAAATTTTTAAAAAGTTATTTTTGAATTGTTCTGTGTTAAATCTGTGCAATACAAGCATATATAGAAAGAAGTATATAAAATTATTAAATTAGAGATTTATGAAAAAAAAACATGCCAAGAACATAACAAAATGTTATTACAGTGGTAATTAAAATTAAATATGTAAAGTAGAGAGAATCAAGGATCTATGTTAAGTGCTGCCAAACAAATAAATGGTTTTACATTGAACAGAGATTAATTCTGAGAAAAAAGTGAAAACAGTAATCTATAATTTTATGTTAGTAAATATGTTCAGAAGCAGTAACATATATCTTGGGTAGTAACTAGTTCATAATTCTACCTCTTCAGCTAATTCAACTTCCAGATATTTTCATTTTCAGTAAGCATTGTTCATTCATGGAAATAATCACAATTAAAGTAATTTTTAATGTAAAACTGGGTTGTTTGTAAGGGTTATTACAAAGCATCAGTCAATATATATCATCAACAGCTGATTATAAATTAATAATGTACATTAGTGTACATGCTTCCTAAATTTGTAAAAATCTTATTTTGAATGCACTCTACTATAACTTTTGACTGCACGATTACTTAAGACATAACTTATTTTTTTAAAGTATATATTAGGGTCAATCTCTGCATGGGATGTTAAAATGGCTGGCTAGTGTGTACAAAACTATCCACAGGTGAATGGACAAAGCCAGAGGTGACAGACCATTTACAGATTTAGTTGACATTTGTAATTCCCTTGATACTGATTGAGATGATTAAAACTATTAATTATTTTTCTCTTTCATCTCTTGTTAAACAAAAGAATAAAGTAAAATAAAAAAAAAAGATTTTTAAAAACACTTTTTCAAAAATAGTAATAAAAAGTAAAAAAGAAATTTTTCATCACTAGGAGAATTAAGCTTAAATATTCCATCACTCAGAGAGGTGGGTGCTGCAGAGAGTGATTAGTTTGGCAGTAACTGAACTTATCGCTTTTAGTGAGTTTTTTTCACATATGCAGCACATTTTGCTGTACAGACAAACCCTGATTTTCAAATAGCAGCGCAAGTGAGGCAATAAAGTGGCCAGGTAGCACTTTGGTAGTGAGTTGTAGCCAATTTAAATGCTGTGGGTTGCAGGTGATTAAGTTGATGTAAAATTTCTTTCCTATTATTATTATTATTATTTTTTTGTTTAGAGGAAACAGCATACAGAGGAACAGCGCTAAACAGAACAGCATTATGGGGGTATGACTGTATACATTTATTATAATACTGTATAAAAGTATAGTATGTCATAAAGTACAATAGTTCTATTAGTTTTCAAGTAAAGAATATATTGAGAGTCACAGAGAGCTTTAAATAATACAAAGGTATCACTTCGTTCAAACATAAAGATCTGTTAAAAAAGAAAAATAAAGAAATACTTCTTAAAAATAGTGAAATACATGTTTTCAGAGTTAAAGATTGTTAGGAACACAGGACATGTTGAGAACAACAAAACAATTGAAAGATGATGCTAAATGTCAGTCAGTCTTCGTACCTGTAATAGTTTGGAAACTAACCTAGATAAGCTGCTTTTATGATTGGATTTTCTGTTATCAAAATAAAAAAAATAATACAGATTTCAATGTGGTTACAAATTAAAAAAATAAATTCCTTATAGTATGAAAGAAATCTATTCAAATTAGTTCTGTCATAATTAAAGCAAATAATTAACAAAAAAAAATTGAGCAGCATATGGCTTTCCAATAGTTAAAAATAAGAAACCAAATACAGAATTGTAACAATATCAAACAGATAAACTTGAGTAATAACGTTTTCAGAAATACCGCACACAAATTTTGTTATACAGAAACAGTTATTGTAAAAAACCAATTCAATATGAAAAAAAAAATTGTGATTGTTATTAATCAGTTGTGATAGTCACACTAATAAAAACAATCTGTGCATTGAAAAAATGTAAACAATATCTATTAAGAATTTGAGCATTTCATCTATTTGCAAATATAAAAAAATGGTTTGTTAAAAATATAATGGCAGGATTTAATTACCTCTCCAACTCTCTGTATCCAATAATTTTTGTCTAGACTGAATGGATCTAAGGCACTACTTTCTTCAGCCACTTGACTCAATGCTATTCTTGACTGTTAATGAGATAAAACATTTTAGGGTTACATCTTCTTCATTATTTTACAGAGAATATTGTTATATAATAGTTAAGGAAATAGTTTGCATCCATAAGGAATAAATAGTATTTGTGGAGAAATAGTATAGTCAGAGTTTGATGATGCGATTTGGTAGGCTCCGCCCACCACAGCCTCTATGATGTTATTCCGCCATTGCGTTGTATTTTATTTTAAGTTTTACAAGTATACAGTGGGGAGCACATGTTTTATTTTAGTAGTTATGAAATAAAAGTCTAGCTTTGGGCATCATAGTATGCGGATGCATGTTGTAGTTTGCATCTAAACAGTAGTTATTGTACTCCTCCTGAGTTCACCATTATATGTCAGTTCATGCTCATGCAGTTATATTAAAGAATTAAATATTATTATTGTTACTTTCAACTGGCGTCGACTTCGTATATTAATGTTGTTCACTGCTGTTGTAACATCTATTAGAAGTTTATAAAAAGAACCTCACAACAGTATTGCTAGATGTTTTCATTTCTGACATTATTCAACTATTAAGCAAAGAATATGATAAACAAAAACTAAGTTTGAGTAGAAAAAATATATTTTACAGGTTGAAAAGGGAACCAACACAAAATAAATTCCCATTAATTTTATGTTTGCTGAAAAGAAACTTGATGAAACTGCGCTTATTAAAATTTTGTCTTATAGCAATAACATCTGTTTAAATTTTAAAGTTCAGCTGCCTTCCTGATTTGTACTTAAATTAATTCTCACCAATTTTTCAGGATCTTTTAACTGATCTGATTTCTCAAACAATTTTTTGTAAGCAGAAGACTCCAGTTGAGATCTCAGACTGTCAATCAGATGGTCTTTACCTTGAAGCTGTAATTCTAAGTTCTGTCTTGTGGTCAGCTCTCTGTCTAACTCACTACGTAACTTCAAATTATCTTTTTGAATATATGACAGCTGGAAAAATATACATTTTTATGATCAATGATATGTTCCCAGCTCGTAGGGACTGTAGAATAACCCTAGGCTCAGTGATATAAAAAATTTCATTTAAATTTAAGACCCAATAATGTAATTACTGTTTTTAAAAACAATTTAAAAAAAAAACATAAAAATAAATTCTGTTCACCTGCTGATTAAGTTTATGTATATTGTCAATATTTGACTTAAGACGATGATGGAGATCTTCAATGGCTGCTTCTTTTGTCTTAAGATCTTCATCTTGTTCCACTCTGTTAACAAACCAGTTTTTTTAAATTAACAAAGGCTTTTTTAAATTGGATTAGTTTTCTAAGTAGAGCATAGGATTTTTTTTATATTTAATACATGTATTATTATATTTAATATTATTATATTTAATACATGTATTATTATATTTAATATTATTATATTTAATACATGTATTATTATATTTAATATTATTATATTTAATACATGTATTATTATATTTAATATTATTATATTTAATACATGTATTATTATATTTAATATTATTAGATTTAATTTTACAATTTTGGTAAAAAAAAAGGTGGGAAAAAATTAAAATAAACTTTATTTTTACTCATGTTCTTCAAGTCGACTTTTCAGTTGATTAAGTATGATCTGTTGATGAGCAGAATGAGTCTGAAGTGCCTGGATTGTAATTAATTTTTGAACAAATTAACAAAAATATTTATTTTTACATATGTTACTTTTTGATGATGACTTGGCCTTCAATTTTTCAATCATAAATTGCCATAAACATAAAAAACATTCACACTAGGCATTCCAAAATTCAAACACTAAAAAAGATCTACTTTCTTAGTCCATAATTCAATCAATAAAAAAAAATCCACTTTCTCAATCCATAAAAAACATCCACTTTCTCAGTCCATAATTAAATCAATAAATAACATCCACTTTCTCAGTGACAACTCAATCTACGTTAACTTAAAAATTTAACCATACATTTTATCAGTATTGCTTCCTATTTAGCAAAACTTACTTTCAGCTTGTCACTCTCTGCTGCCTTCTCTTCGAGTTCAATCTTAACCCTGTTGTAAGATTTCTGCAATTTAGTCACCTGTTCCAGAAGAGTTCTGTCAAAAGACACAAACATTTATGTAAAAAAAAAAAAAAAAATTTTTTATAAGTTTCAATTTCAGCATATTTTTTTTCAACATTGGATCAAGTATTGAAAAAACTAAGTAAAACAGAGTAAATTAATTTAGAGGGAGAAATCTTAGAATTATACTATTCCATCTAATGTAGTAGGGTAAACCCAGTTGGGAAATCAGAATCAGAGAAGGCAAGTAAAAAACTGATACAAGTATAAACTTATCAGAAAACAGCAGAAAAATTATTAATAGCAAACTTTTGTCATGATGATCTGTATTTTTTTAACCTCACTAAAAATTTGATATATTAAGCAGAAAGGCAGTCCAGTCTTAGACCTAATCCATGTCAATGTTAAAGTCACAACAATGACAGAGAACAATCTAATACTTTACCAATAAAGAACAACTTTTTTAGCAAGAAGGCATGATCCTTTAGCCCTGGCATTATAATCTCACTGCTACCAAATTTGGACAAAGATTACTACAATATACATTACTGAAAAAAAATCTTATTTATTTTTTTATACACTGTACTTACTCTTTTTCAGCAGACAGGACCATTACAGCTTTACTCTGTTCTCTAATAGAAATCGAATATCATATTTAAATAATGAAATAACATAAAAAATATCAAAGCTAAATAAAAAAACTGTTTGAAAATTAAATTTAATATAGTAAATTAAACAGCGGAAGAAAATTTCAACAATAATTCTTAATACCAAAATTATTAATGAATCAATTTAAAATTGCAAAGTTTTCTGTATTGATTACCAAGTATAGATATCAAGTAATTTCAATGCTAATTATTGAAGAGTAAATCCTAACCTGATTTTATTTCCTAGTTTTTCATTAGCTAACCTGTATAATAATAAAAGGTAAAAAAAATTCAAAAGTTATAAAATAAAAGCCCAGAAACTTAAACTGAATAACAAAAGACAAAGAAAACTTTAAATTCAACTTTCACAGAATCACCAAAATAAAAAAAAAAGCAGCTTTCATAAAACAAAGCCAAAAGTTTATGATATTTATTTTCAGTTATCATCTTGTCAATAGTTGTCACCAATATTCCCCACCTAAGGCAAAATAATGAACTTCCTTAACTCCCTCGCTTGTATAAGTAACTGGTCCCATGCCCATACTCTCATACACCACTTCAATATTTCTACAGTCACTGTTGTCAGTAGCGTCAACATTTACACTCCCCCTTTTATTAAAACACTTCTTCTGCCACACCCTCTTCTGTATTTGCCTATAATGATTCACACACTTTTGTTCTTGCACCCAAGTGTTGACGTTCTGAACCACCAGCTCGCTCTCTCTGTGCAGACGATCTCCATTGGATCGTGATTCTTCCAGAGCTGCTCTGAGACCTGCAATTTCTTCATTGGCACTGCGGTAGTTCTGTTTTAAGAGTTCCAGCTCATTAATCAATTTACTGGACTGTGAATGAGAAATAAAATAAGTGATAATTTGAAATTTAAAATAAAAAAGATTAAAATAATCAGATTTAAAAAATGTCTTAGGTATCATGGTAAAATTTATTTCTTGTGAGGTATTTTTGGAAGCTATAATGCGTTAGTCCATTTAAAGTATGCAAATTTTTAACCATTGCAAAAAACCTGAAAAATAAATTTTAAATGTAACACTTAAAATAGTGAGACAAGAGAATTAATGATTCTTCAGCTTTGAATTATCAACAAAAATGAGCTCTGAAAAACTAATCAACTAACAGGAAAATTAAAATTTTTCAAAGGAAAAGTAACAAAACAAAATGTTGTGCTTTTTAAATAATAAATGTGTGAAAATTAGATTCTTACTTCATCAGTAGCTAATTTGTATTTTTCCTGAAGTGAGCTGTATTCAACTTTTAGGACTACAAACTCTTCTTCCCTGCTGGCCAATTCTTGTAAAGAGTGTTTCTGTTTTTCCTGGCTAGACACCAAGTCAACCTGCAGACCTGTGTATTTTTCTTCAAAATGCTGAAGCTTTGTATTTTCAAGAGAGATTAAATGACTGTGTTAGACTGAATCATTAGGAAACTTTAAAAATGACAAGTTCAAATTCTTTATTGAAAATCACAAAGAATTTTACCTCTTCATCTGTTGCTTTGTTGATTTCTTGTGTTTTCCTCAGTTCTTGCTGCAGCTTTCTCAGTTTCTCATCATAAAACATAATCTAATGAAATAGATCAGAAAAATTATGAGTTATTTTCTTTAAAAAAAAATCAATAAATGATGTTGTCCTGTTTATTAACTTATTTCTTACAAATGTGATAGAAGAATCTATTAAAAGAAAAGATTAAATACCTCTTCTTTCATGGAGTTATTCTGCTGAGCCAATTTAGCAGTTTCAGTTTTAAGTGTTGCAAGCTGACGAGATTTCTCTGTTAGCTGCTCCATGGATTCTTTATGATTACCCTGGACAGTAGTCAGCTGAACTTTTAATTCATGGATCTTAGCATCAGCTTCCATTAACTGTTTTATATCAACATAAGCAAAATAGCTCATTTATCATTTGAAAAGATATAAAAACTCTGTAACATGTCATTGTTATTTTGCAACAAATAAAATTTATCTATACAAGTTTATGCTTACATCAGAACCAGATCGGCGATATTGTTCTTGCAATTTTTCATGATCTGACTGCAGTTTGGACAGTGTGTCTTCATAGCGAGATATCTTTTTAAAATAACAGTTAATTTAAAACAAATATTGCAATAGCTCAAGTTCTGATATGAAAATTAAATCAAAAAGAAAATCAATAAGTCTATTACCTCTTTTCACAAGTTATTTTTACAGTGCTTATTTAAGCTCACTGGTAACTTAATAATTATTTCACCTCTTGGGTATGATGTCTAGCTTGTTTCTGTACTGTTTGTATATTCATGTTAGCCAGTCTTAACTGTCCTTCTCTTTCAGCCAACAGCTCACTAACTTCTCTATTTTTATTCTGAAGTTCATCTATTTCACGTCGATGCCGTGATATCTGATCTTCTCTAGCTTGTATCTGAATTAATAGAACAGGGTTTATAATATTATTATTCCAAACAATACAGATGTTTGATAAATAAATCACAAATAAAAGAAATATTTACTTTTAAATGAGAAAAAAAAATGTCTTGAAAGATATCTGGACATTAGTGAAAAAAATTTACTCTTTCTTGATGTTCCCTAATT
Source organism: Bulinus truncatus (assembly GCA_021962125.1). Lineage (NCBI taxonomy): Eukaryota > Metazoa > Mollusca > Gastropoda > Planorbidae > Bulinus > Bulinus truncatus. The sequence goes on from JAGDYQ010000049.1 coordinate 5,474,239, forward strand.
TGTTTCTGTAATGCCTCTATATCAGCCTGCAAGTCCAGCCCCACTTTCTTGCTGGCACTAAGTTGCCTGACAGTTTCTCCATGTCGCTCTCTCTCAGCTCTCAGTTCCGTCTGCAGCTGCCCGAGAATATGTTCCTGCTGCTCAACCTAATCACAAAGAAAATAAACCAGAGTAAACAATCACACATTACTGCACCACACATGAAGTAATGCCTTACTAATCTAAGATGAATTGTTTAAAATTTATGTAGTAGTCTCTTAATTATACAGCTTAATGTGGTGAAAGTGCATTCTAGATAAATGAAAATCCAGATAGGCCAGAGTTATTTAAATATTCACTTTCTGTACCACTGATAAGATTAACAGTCTTTGAAAACCTTATTTTAGGGAAAAAAATTTTACTAAAAGATTATCCAGGGTCCATATGTTAGTAAGGTGAATAGTCTAGAGACTACTGCTGCTATTATGTCAGAGTTTTTTTTAAATAGAAAGGTATAAAATAATAAGCAATGCACAACCTTGAACCACATTTACCTGGTCAGACAACATCTTCTCTTGTTCTCTAGCTCCGGTCAGTTCAAGTTCCAGTTTGTGCGCCTGCTGTTTATGTGCTACACCTTCTTGCACAGAGGCATGGTACTCTTCTTTAGCAGCCATCAAGTCTTTACGCAGCTTAGTAATTGTTGCTTTTTGCTCATCCATTTCCTCCTCGTAGCTGGCTATTCTTTCTTTAAAAGTTTTGACTTCAGCCTTTTTTTTTTGGTGGAATCATAAAACATTAAGCTCATTTCATGCTTCCATTTAATTTAAATCTTATTACAGATAAGAAAAAAAACTAATAAAAAAAAGATACAAGATTACAAAAAAATGAAAAATCATAAAGGTATTGATCAGACTAAAAATATCCAACAGTATTTAAAACTGACAAGAAAATTAACTCTTAATCGATGGCAGGTTTTTGGCCATTTTTCATTACCAAACAGGTGTCATTACATTTTGGACTATATTGTCTGTTTCCTTTATAGCCTATATATGTGTAATATATCATTTTTTCTACTTTGAATAGGCTTTAAAACTGTGCAGCTTATTTTTGTGAAAATGAAACTTGATAATATTTAAAAAAAGAGAATTTAACACAATTTTTTTTTTTTTTAAAGTGTACAAACACCAATAGGACAAAAAACAAGTATTAAAAACAAACACATTTTTTCAGACATTTTATTAATTTACATATATTTCTGAAAGAATATTCAGTTTTCAATCAATTTCTTCAAAAAATAAATGTTTGGTGACTTTTTTCAAATATGCATATTTTCCTTTAATTATTCACATAAAAAAATCAAATTTTAAGAAAAACGCAAAAATGTAGAAAAAAGCTTTTTTTTAATTTTTAAAAAAAGACATAATGCACAGTGTGTCTTTCGCACTGCCCCTCACTTTTTGACTAAAAGGCCAAAAAAGTGAGGGGTACGCGTGCCTGTGTTGTGAGGCTACCTTGTGTTTTTCTTGAAAAAAATGTTTTTTGGTCAGTTTTGAATGTTTTTATAGTTTTTTTTTTTATTTTGCGAGTGTTAGTTTCATCATCGTCACTAGAATCAAGTTCATTTTCCTCTAAATAATGAGAATCTGAGTCCATTTTAATGTAGTCGAAGTGACTGACAAAACATAAACAAATCAAAATGGCATTCGGTGCCGGTCACCTGATAGTGTTATTTTATTAGCAAGAAATTGTAGTTAAATAAAAAATAAATAAATATTTTTTATTAGAAAGTATTTAGAATGCATTTTTTTATAAAAATATTACATTTGTAATAAGAAAATATTTTAAAAAATATTATTTTTCATGGTTTGACTTTATGGATCACCAGAGTCACATTTTATTGTATGCCGTTTGTTGGGAGTTAAGCCATAATCCAATGTTGATGATGTATAATATATATGGCCTACATACCATTCATTTATGACTTTTATATTAAAAAATCCACACAAAAAAAAAGTTGAACAATAGACTGTATTATAAATGCCTTATAAAAAATAAATAAAAAATAATGGAAGAAATTCTACATAAAAAAAAAATAATGATAACAATAAAACCAAAACAGAGATCAGTTGCTCGTAAAATATTTATTATTATAATAATACCTGTTCTGTGTTTTTACCTGAAGTTTTCTGATATTCTGTTCATGCCTGACAACTTCCGTGACTCTCTGACTCAGCTGATCTTGTGTTGACTGTAAACTTTGTTGCATAAGGCTCAGCTTTTCTTCATGGTGTGCCAGCTTTAAACCAAAGAAATGTTTAGAATACATGTACATTGGACAACATATACAGAGTCTTGTGTGTGCCATTGAAACCCTTATGAAGTTACATTGATAAAGAAAAACATAAACTCACTTCCTGAGCACAATCTTTGTACTGAGATCTTGCCTCATTTAGGTCTTGTTTCAAAGTTTCAACAGAAGTTTTGAGATCGACAATCTAGAAAGTTAAATGACATAACATAAGAGTATTCACCTCAGCCTTAAATTAGTATGGTGCATTCCTACTTCAGACACATGCGTTTTTTAATAATTATTTCATGATAGATAACTTGGTCCAGTTTTTAAAAAAATATGTAAAAGTAGACAAAAGTATTTCAAACGAAATTTGACAAAAAATTAAGCAAGTAATTAAGTAAGAATTACATGGAAAGTTTCAACTTACAGTCCCTTCTAATTGATTGTTGTATCCATGGACCTGATTTAATTCTATCTTTGTTTCATGTAGATTTCTTTCTAGTTTCTCAATCTAATCCGTGAAAGATAAAATATTTAGTGAAATGTCTTTATTATGAATTTCAGTGCAACTAATTTTCAGTACTTCAAATTTTTTCTGGTCCCTTCACTTTTACAATGTCAGTTAAAAAATGTCATTGTAACGAAGTTCTTACTTACTTCAGTTCAACATGCTAAAAATAGCTTTTATGTTTAACAGATAATGAGATGAGATAGGAAGATGTGTGTGTGTGTTTGTGTGTGTGGAGATTTCATGCAAGAGTTGCTAGGAGCGGAGGAGGAGAGAGTGCTTTAAAATTACAAATAGCATTAATAACCAAGTAATGTGCAGCTCGGAGCGTAATTGAATATGATTACTATTTTTATAACTGCATAATTTCAGAAAAATGTAATTAAAAGTATAGTTCAATATATGGTTTTTATTTGGTTTTAATTAGGGAAACTATATAACGTAATTTGCGAAGATGGTATAGAAATATTTAATCAGAAATACTCAAAGAACACATTTCAAATTTAAAATGCGGAAAAGAATGATTTTTAGATTTACTTATTTATGCATGCATTTATTTCAAAATTTTGCAACATAAAACCTTTTTTAAAATTTAATGAAAAAGGCATTGTGTTTTAAATAAATATTGCAATAATTACATTTCATGCATTTAATAATTTATTTTCAATACACATATGAAATTCTAAAGCAAAGGGGAGTAATGCCGATGTAAAAATATGAAGAAAAAAAAGGCGTTAATCTTAAAATTTAACTTAAAACCAGTTTTAATGAAATTCCTTAAATATCTTTGCATTCTTACATAAAATGAATGAAATGCACAAAAAGACAGATAAAAATGATGCTGCCGCCCTCCCCACAAATTTCAGTGCAACAAATCTTCAGTAAAACAAAATTTCACTGCTTTAAAGAATTTTGCAAGTGAAGATCATTTGATGATTATTTAAGACAATGTAAAATAAAATGCACCTTTTTTTTTCTCTGTAGTAAATAATATTTCTTTTGTTTTAAACTTTTTCAAAATTATAACTTTCTTATTTTTACATGTATCCCTTTTCTTTTTCTCATAAATATTTCCTAAAAAAAAAAAATCACACAAATCCAGCACTTAGAGCAGACCTCTTCTATTTTACTTCGAATGTCCTCCCTGCATGTGACGATTTCAGCTTCATTTCTTTTTATCTCCCCTTCCTTACTGCCAATGTCATGCTCAGCATGCTGCAGCTGTGCAGTAGTCTGGTTCAATTGTCTCTCCAAGGTAGCAACTTGGTCTTCAAATCTGCAAACCTCACTCTTGTGGCGTTGATGGGCTGAAGCCAAATTTAGCTGAAGCTGCTGAAAGTTTCCTTCAAGTTTTTCAATCTGGCAAGTAATATGAAAAGAAAAAGAATATTCTCATAAAACTTACATTTAAAAAATAAGAAAGAAAACTAAAAAGAAAAGTCAGCCACAAGTATGCTCACCTCATTAAGTGCTGTCGTCCTGTCATCTTTGGTCTGCTGCAGCTCTGACTGACACAGACCAAGCTCTGATTTCAGCTGCTCAATAAACCTTGCCTTGCCTTCTGCATCAGCCCGACTTTCTTCCAGTTGGTACTCTAGGCCAGTAATCTGGTCCAATTTGTCAGCAAACTATGAAAGAGAAAATAAATCTGTTGGTTAATTTTGTACATAGATTTTTTATGTTAAAGTTTGAATTTTAACTTAATGATATAGACAGCGTTTGTACACTTTTATCAAGCAGCAATTCCATGGGAGTTTTTCCAAAGATCAAAACAGAATTCCATATTTAAAACTTATATGTATGTGCAATATCATAATCAATCTTAATTGGTTCAGAGATAAACATTTCATTATTCTCCTTTAAATAAAGTGAAACATAAATGTATTTAAACAAATGAATGTAAACAAAAATACCAATAACTCTTAAGCAATCAAATTTTTTTGCTATTCTCCTCAGAAAATTAGGTTTCACTATGAAGTTCTGGTGATGTGCATGTTTTGAACTTTTTTTTTGTAGTAAATTTGATTGTTTTCATCCTTTGGTATTTTTTTTTCCATTAATTTTCCTTACTGAGAGCAAAAAAAATTCATTTTGTGACTCATTTACACATATTGCCCTAGAAGAATGTAATTGTAAGCTGCAGAACCCTACACTTAAGTAGCCTAATTTGTTAATCTACTGGTCCAAATAGTCATATAATAGTAACAATGGCATAAAAGTAAAGTTCCCTTAAGTCTCGAAGGGATCATCAAAGCAGATGAAGTGTAGAATTCATATATTGGAGTAACCTCAGCATATAAAGTGGTGTGGTTAGCACAACACCTTGCCATCTTTGCTGCCCCAACTTAAAGTTAGGTACCAAATTTAAAGCTGGGTGGACTTGGGGATTTTATCCCAAGGTTCTCACTGAGGTTTGAACCTGGGATCCTAACAGTCAACAGTCGAGCGCTCTACATCGCACAACCACTAAACATTTCTTGTTGAAGTTATAACAAGTGCTGAATTTATTTCAACCCATTTGTAAGTGGGTACTGGACATAAGTTAAATAAAGGCACAGTCATTGAGGAAGGGTGGTGGTGGTGGAGGGATGGAACACACACACACACACACAAAAAGGCAAGCAGTTTAGTGAAAAAATTCTGACTCCAAAGTTTCTTCATTCAATAGTGATATTTAAAAAATATGTGTTACAACTTCTGCTGGTTTATTTCAGAGAAAGATGAAGTGGTGGATAGAAAAATAAACAAATGAAATTTAAAATTGTTAATACATGTATATATGAAATTAATAAACAATTTTTGTTGGAGTTTTTTTTCCTTAATTCTATTTCGTTAATTTTATTACCTTATTTCACTATGCCAATTATATACTAGATGAGAGAAACAAAGGATGGGTAGGCCCGTAGATGGGTAGACCTTAGTAGAAAGAAAAAAAACAATGGCCACCAAACATGACACAGCTGCAGTAGTGAATCCACTTATCATGTTACACTTTTTAGGGTTTCCCTGAGCCTGGAATTTCAATTTTTAAACTTCATAGGTATTGCATACCTGTACTAACCCTGTATAGAATTTCAGCCTTATCACTCTATTAGAATGACTGCTTAATGAAATAGAATTTCATTCTCACCTCTCTGTTAGAATGGCTATTCTCTGCCTGGTAGGTTAACAATCTGTTTTCAAAATCATGAGCTTTCTCCTCATGTTGCAGTGCCTAAGAAATAAGTGAATCAACTATTCAAACAAATCTGGCAGTATTAGTAAAAAAACAAAATATTCAGCTTTACAAATTTCTAAAAAATAAAAAAATTTATTGATTAGCTTCATAATTTTCATCTGTGAATGTAATAATCAAAATTAAATAAAAAAAAGATCATTACTAAAAAGATATAAAATTGTGATTCTGCTAAAATTTTTTATAGCTGCATACCAGGTGTTGAGAATCTTGCACCCTGTCTTTGAGTTCTTTGTTAGTTTCTTCTAGTTCTTTTACACGACCATAAGTAGAGCGCAGTTCTTTCTGAGAGGCTTCCAATTCTTCTGTCAACTGATGTATCATGTCTTCACACCGACTGATCTCTTCTTTCTTCTCAGAGTAAGCCCTGTCCAAACCTTCTAATTCACATCTCTGTTGTTCTATGGTTGCCTCTCTGGTCAGTTCCTATGTATTTGAAATGAAAATGAAATACATAAAATACCCATATACAAAAGCAGCAGTGCCCAACCATTGTAGCTCAAGAAGTCCTGTTTAGATACAACACAACAAAACCCCTTTAAGACTACTACATGTATATGTTTTACAAGTGAATTTGTTTAAATTAATTTCTCATTAATGGCTGTTAAGTCAAGTGTGAAGCATCCATTTCTTTTCAGACAATTTTAAAACAATTGTAAAGAATAAGAAAAACTGTCTTTATTACCTGACTTAGACTTTCTGTCAACTTATCTTGCAGTGACGCAACATTGTTTTCTAGATGGTTAATTTGATTAGTTGCCTGGGCATATTTCTGCTTATAGTTACCAAGAGCAGAATCCAGTTTTTCAATATCTTCATTGGCTGCTTCCAGCTGACTTTGTGAAATTACTAATTGTTGTCTAGTTTCTGATAAGATATTTTCTTGCTGTTTCAAAAGCTCATTCTGTCTGCGTATCTGAATGTTGCATGAAAATGGTATATTTTTAAGATAAATAAAAATGTTAAAAAAAAGTTCTTGAAAAAAATTAGAGCTGCTGTTTGATTAAAAAAATTGATAGAAATTAACTAATTTTTTAAAAATTTTATCGCAAATTAATGCATATTTTATCGACACAAAATATTTAATTTACTTGCATTCAAACAAGTTTATCATTTTATACTTTCAAAACATTGGCACAATAAATAAGTCAGTTTAATTAACAAAAGAGTTTTAATTAATTGTAACATCTACTAAGTATAGTTATGTATGTGTATTCAGTTAATTATTCAGACCAGTTTATTGACATGTATCAATCAAGTGATGTGAGATTTTTTCAAAACTCATGACACCTGTCAACCCCTCCATCCATGTCATATATAGCCAAACTTTGCTTACCCTACACTTCACTACTATATCTGCCCCTACACTTCCCATCCTAAAAAAAACAAAACACACAGCATTTCTATCTCATATGTACAGAGAGAGATGTTTGCTTCCCAGTCATAAAAGTCTCATAAAAATACAGAAAATCCTTTGGGTCATTCATTAGCATTATAATTGTTATTGTTGTTTTTTTTTTTGGCTTTTCAGATTTATGAGTCGCTTCCTTTGAATAAGTTTTATTCTTTTATTTTATCCCATAATCTTGTTATATTGACTACAGAAGGGTTCATTTTAGAAATTTGATAGTGTAACTCTAAAATAATTCAATAAAAATATAAAAATTTTGAGATAATGGGCTTTCGTACACATTTATTAATTGTAATTTTCAGGGTCAAATAATGAAACAAAGAAATTAATAAGTCAAGCAGCTGATAAAATTTTGAGTTATCATGACAGTTCCTGCTTTTTCTTATGTGGTTGATCTCATTAGTGATGATCAATCTAAATCATTCACTGTAGCTTCCAGCTGTTTCTAAATTTCTTGAAAATAACCAAACTTTTCCCAATCGTTTACATTATCACAAAAGAACTAAAATAAAACCCATAGCTGCTAAACTGTGACCTACGAATTTCTGTTAATAGAATGGGATTAGTGATTACTGATTTTTTGTTTATTTTTGAAACTCCGAAGTAAAAGCATTTGGGCCAAATTAACACATTTGGGCGTTGCATTAAAAATATTAATCGCATAATTTAAAAAAATTTTTTTTTTTAACCCTTCACCAAATATGGTCATTTGGGGGAACGTATGGACACAACAATATATCTGTTGTGCTTTCATAGGTCTCAGTGGGGTTATAGACTTGGTGGCGCCCATCTCCTTGTCAAGTAAACTGCGAATATTTTTGGCTTTACCAGGGATTGAACCCTGTACCCTTTACATGTGAGTCGAGTTCATGATTGACTTCTCTATCCAGCGGTTAATTAGCAGCCATATAAAAATTAATTACACATTCCTTCACCACTCATCTGTTAGTTTCTCTCATAAAATATAAAAAAGAAGCTGGTTTAGGAAGTTAACAATAAGTAATTGTTATTTAATTTCTGTTAGATCTTAAAATAGTCTTATGAGTGAAGCACATATTAAAATATATTTTATATGAATGATGACTTTAAAATATGTATTTTAAAGTACTATAATTTTTTTATTTATATTGTTTTTAATTAATAATATAATAAAAAAACCTTATTAATCTATAACTAAACAGAATTATAATAATCAGCTACCTCACTAGCATTCTCATCTTGTAAGTTCTTGTACCGGATCAGATCATCGTTCAGGCCAGCTATAGTGATCTTCAGGTCACCGTTAGATCTTTTTAGCTCACCTAGCTCATTACGAGTCATTTCAAGGTCTTCCCTGACCACATCTAAATCTTCCTGTAAGCGTACCTGTTCAGCACTACTAGTGCTCTTCACTACATGTAAATCTGATTTGAGCTGTTCAATAGTCCGTAGATGATTTTTAGCCTGTTAGTCAAAACAATAAATATCTTCAGTGTTAAATCAATTATATTGTTAAATATTGATTTCAGGTAAAAGAACAAATAATTTTAACATAAACAATTTTCCTCTATAAATTTTACAAATTGACTAAATCAAAGGAAAATATTTTTTTGTTACATTTAAAGAATATATATTATAAAGCTATTTATGCCCAAAATAAAAAAAAATCATTATCTTTTAGCATGAAATAAAATATTAATAATTGATTTCAAGTTTTTAATGAAATTTATTTTCAACTTTATAAAAATAATAATAAAGTGTAGAGTGTGTGATATAATGAATGACAGGGAATAGAGGACTGTGCTCAAGGGATGTAATGCTAATGGTGTAAGTGAATAAAAAAAAAAAAAACCTTTTCATTATTAGTTTTACAAACTTTGTCAGCCCTTTAAAAACTTTATATTAAGAAAAGGAAATCTTACAAGTCAATGTGATTGTTTGTGCTCATTGCCATGCTTACTATGTGATCTACAATATTAAAAGAATTATTACATTGCTTTTTTTTGTAAGTCAGAATTAAGATATTCATGACTGACATATTTCAGTGATAGATCAATAAAGCAAAAAACAAATTTGATATGGGTTAGAGTCCTCAAAATATTTTAAAGTGATTGATCTCAGTCTAATAATCAATAATCTTTAAACTGACATGCACACAATAAAAGTGACACAGTATACACTCCTGTCAGAAAATACAAATTGACACATATCATACACTCTTTATACGTTTTAATAGATCAACCTGGAAACATGTGCAGACCAACAGATTCCTCATCTAATTTCATTCTGAAACATTTTTGTTTTCAGTTCAGTTAAGATAAAAAAATAAACAGATGATCATTAAAGTTTCAAAATATTGTATGGCAATAATGAAAATGACCTGAATTATTGATGTTATTAAAAGATTACAAGCATTAAACTTGAAACATTGAGGTCAAAACAAGACAAATGATAAAAGTACAGCTTTACAATAGTTGATTCTTTTTTTAATTTTAAATCCAAAAATGTAGAATACAAAACCAATCACCATGCTTCTAAAATTAATGAAAAAAAAATGACAAAAAAAAGAAACACATTTCCCTAATTCCTTTCACAATAAAATCTGCCATATTAAAAACACAATGAAGTTTCATGTTTAGATGCATGAAAAGAAAAACACAAGAAGAGAGAACCACTGACTGATGTAATTCAGACCAAATTTGTGGTCGTGGACTGAATTTTTTTTTTCAAATAGCAGTTTCTTTTCTCTACAATGAATAATAAGCTATGTGTGAGGTAAATTTCTGTTGTAATTTTGTTGTTATAATATAATTGCCTTATTCCTCTTATATTTATGTCTTTTAGCCTGCTAAAATTTCTCATGCCACAATGTATAATTTAATAATAGATTTTTTTAAAACAAGCTACTGTCACAGGTCAAAGTTTTATTTGGTATTAAAAAGAGAAGGAATTTAAAGCGGAGAGATGGATTCTGATAAAATATGAACATAAAATAATTCAGAGTTAAACTGACCAAGCTAAACTGCCACGACAATGACATGATGCAGATCCATGCCATGACAAGCAAAACAGGTACTTGAGGTTAAAAATATCATACCTTCATTCCCATATGGAGATAGTCTGAGGCTAATTGTATATTGTATTGTGGGTGTATATTATATTTTCTCTGCCATATTTTACACAGGCTTATAAATTTTGAAAAAAAAAAATTAGACACTAGAAGACATTTGTAGGATAAAAAAGCTTTAAGGAAATAACTACATTTATTATAATAAAAAAAAATGATATAGGTATAATACTGGTTTTTTTTTTTTAACTTTCTTAAATATGGATTAGTCTATTCTAGATAAGTAAATAAATATTTCTTGTGTCATAAATGTTGCGCAAAGTTGTAAATGTATTGCAACTGCTGTTTAAATAAACAAAAATGAAGAACAACCATAAACTACTGAAGGAAGAAAAATTTATTTTTCATCGTCAGATAACAAAAACATTTTGAAGATGTACAGTTTATTAAATAAGACTATTGCTATCATAAGAAATGGTTTTAACATTAAAAGACAGTTTCAGACTATCTCCTTTGTGATCCAAAGGCGAATTCCATATAAGTCTGAAATGTTCAGGTACAGATAAAATGTTGCCATGTCAATTTAAGTATTGCATTAAATACAACAATTAAAAAATAAAACACAAAACATTTTGAAAATTAAAAAAAAAAATTATAACAAATTTACCTTAAATTAAAAGAAGCAAAATTTAAACTAAAAAAAAATTACCTCCTGAACAGCCATTTCTTCATCATGTTGTAGCTCTTGGATTCTTTTCTCATAGTCCAACAACTAAAAAAAAATATATATATTTTCATATTCAACACGATTTATAGAATGACAACTATGAAAGAAACCTAATAAATAACCAAGATGTTACCAAGTTCATTAGGTGATTAAATAATTATTATTATAAAACATTGGGTGATTATTTTTAAATCAAACAAAGCAAATAAATTATTACCTGGTTGTCCTTGTTTTCCAGAGTTTCATTACTTTCTCGGATTTCCTGCTGTAACTGTTTCAATTTGGTTGCAATTCTTTTGACTTCACTTTCATTGAGTTTCAGCTAAACAAAGAGTAAAGGCAAATGCAACAAGTTATTAAAAAATATGGAAAACACATAAAACTTGCAACAAAGTAACCAATTTTATGTGTTTTAACTTACTGATTACTCCAGGTAAAATCTAGTCATAACACCTGTACATTTTATACTAATAGAGATACTACCTTAAAAGTATACATTTTATTTTAAAAGAAATGAATTATCTTTCTATCTTTGAAAGAATTAGAGTTATACTTCTAACAGCAATTTTTATCAGGATTATATAGAAACAAAATTTTACAATTAGAGATATATTTTTTTTATAAAACAATAATATCTAGTAAATTTTTGGTAGAGTAAATATTTTACATAGGCATCGCAAGTAGGTATTATACAAAAACCGACTTTTAAAAAAAAACAGTTGTCGAAGGTCAATTTCTAAAAAAAAACGGCGAAAACCGGTTTTTGGTTTTATTAAAAGAAAATGAAATAAACGATTTTTAAACACTCTAACAATCATCATTTCCAATTTATGTCGTATTTAATTAACGTGTGTGATAAGGAATGAAGTATAATGTAATTATGTCAACCAATGTATAACAATATATAAAAGAAAAAATATCAGTAAGCCTATATGAAATTAAAAATACTGCTAGCGCCGGCCTAGCGGGTAGTAGGGTACATATATATTCATTTAAATTGCATTATGACTAAATATATTTCTAACATGTCCTTTAAACTGTGTCAACTGGCAGTCACGAAATAGACTTAATACTTTCCAGTGTTTCATTTATATTATACTGTAAATATATGTGGCCGTCAAAGACATGAGGTTTGGTAACTTTGGTTTGGCGCTCACAGACCAGTTCTAAAATCAGTCGTTGTGATGTAGACCTCTGTGTAGCACTTGTTTTTTTTACTCATGGTATTCACTTTCTTTCTGTCTCTCTTTCTCTCTCTTATCCTTAAGTATCTAACGTTAAATATACCTATGACACTGTACAGAAACACCTCTGCACATCCCCATCTATGGACCCACAAAACAGTCCTCCACTGTTGAACTCTAAATACACTCCTTACCCCTACCTTCATACATTTATTTCCCCTACCCCTGAGATGTATTAGTTACACTAGTCTTTACAGCGGCTGTACGACGGTCCTGCCAAGTGAATGTCTTGTTTAGGTTAGAGGGGTTAGCGGTGGTGGAGGTGTCAATCTGTCTATTGTTCAGTAATGGGCTAAGGAGATACCCATTATTCCCCCCCCCCCCCCCGTTTCAAGTCGTATACTTCCCGCAAGTCAAATTCATGCGCTAGAAAAAATCCTCGGTTGTTCTGTGTAATTAGTAAACGACTTGAGTTTAGCCCTCTTTCCAGGTCGAGGAAACGGATGTTATAAATCTCTCTATGTTTATATACAATACACCCCTTACCCCACTGCCGTGAACAATTACTTTCTAACAATGTACTAAGTTTGGACCGACGAGGAAATCCACTGGAAAGTCAGTTTCGCAGATGTAACAACATTTTTGCTAATTTTTAAGTTATAAGCAAAAACCGGCTTTTAAAGCCCAAAAAACCGGTTGTCGAATGCTTTGAGATTCGTAAAAAAAACGGTTTTTCGCCGCCGGTTTAAAAAAACATACAAACCCTAATCGCAAGATTTACAATATGTAAGTAATCTTACGCTAGAATGTTTTAAACCTTACATCTAAATCAGCCAAATAGGTAGACTAAACAATCAGAGAAAATATTTTTACCACCTATCCACTAAATATGGAATATAAAAAGAACTGTCTAAAACAGATGAAATCCTAGCAAGATTCTGTGTAGAAATGATATGTTTCTCTGCGATACATTTAGAATAAAGTAAGAAATCTATTACTGAAGTGAAATGTCAAAAATCTTCATCTGTAGTTCCAAATGAGTGGGTTCAAATGCTATAACTGGGAAAAAAAAAAAAAGATTCAAATTATTTGTAAAGAAACAAGAAAACAACAAACTTCCTCCATGCTCCCAGAGTAATTCTGTTGTGCAGTGTCAAGGTCAGCCTGAAGTCTTAGGATCACTTGATCTCTGTTAGACACCTGTACAGAATTTCGGCCTTTTTATTTTCATGCACAAAACACTATTGACTTATAGTCTAATTATAAATATCACATGCATCATATTTCTTTATTATGGTGAATCTAAAAAAAAAAGATATATATTAAAATTTTGACAAATTTTCTTAACAGCTGGTTAAAAAAATTCTCACTTCTTTCTGACAAGTCCTGTGCTTCTCCTGTGTTATGGTGAGATCTAACTCCAGCTGATGAATCTGATCATGAAAGGATGTTAACTGTGCACTTGTTGACTGAGATACTTTGTTTAATTGCAAGTGATTGGCCTTGAGGAGATCATATTCTTCTTCTAATTTGACAAGCTGTGAAGTGAATTTGAAATGATATTTAAAATACAAAGCCATCCCCCAACCCTTACTTCAAGGTAAATTTGCGGTAAAGAAATTAGAGACAGTGTACTGCATAATAACACCCTTTAAAAAAAATGAAACTTTAATTTATAAATAAACAATTTCAAATACTGTTGAACTTCCATTTGTGTTTACAGAAACTAATTTTTGGCTTATTTTAAAGAGGCTTCAGGCTTCTTATAATGGGGAATTTACTAACAAAATAAAACAATATTTTCAGTTTTTTTTCAATATTAGATGATGACGATGTAAAAAGTAATGTATTTATATTATTCTATGGTTCAGACGGAGTGTAGATTATTAAATACTAGCTGTACCCTGCAAACTTTTGCATAGAGTTATATTCCCTTAGGTTTGATCAGTAGGCTAGGTTATTTTTGGTTTCTGACAGATCCGATTTTCTCATGATTTTATTACAATTTAAAGATGCAATATGTTGTAGAAATACAAAATAACAAATAAATAAATATTTAAATGGAATTATTTCACATTTTGGCCTTTGAGTTTCATGTTTTAAAAACCTCAGACACTATTCAAAACTGTAGAATCGAGACGCGGGCAAGACGCCATTTTGAATAATATGCAGATTTTGTTTAATACATATTTTGTGGTGTAAATAGATTACAAGAGATCTCTAATTTTTGTACTGAGATGACAAATAAAATGAATGATATGTCACCTCATTGTAACAGGCTGAATGTTGACTCTGAGACTCAAGTAAATCCTCCTGAAGTTGTTTAATCTTTTCCTCTTTAAGCGATAGCTAAAACAAAAAAAAAAAAACAGTGAGGAATATTAATGTATGATAAAGTTGATAAATTAAACATATACATAAACATATCTGCATAGTCACTGACTCTTTCGTATAGAAGTTGGAATTAACAAAACTATCTTCAGTATTTTTTTGAAATAATGAAAAAAAAAAAATCTGTAAGAAAATTTAAGCTAAGTCTAAATCAGACTAAAAAATGTAAAATACATCTTCTTCTCCTCTTCTTCTTAGTTCATCTAAGTCTTGATGACATTGAGTCAATGTGGTTTGAAGTTTCTTTATAAGTTCTGACTGTTTAGCAATCTGTAAATATAAATTCATCACTTTATTTCAAGCTATAATTTAATAATTTGATAAATACAAATTTTTTTTATTCATTTTAGTCACAAAAAAGTATTATTATATTATTTACTGAATATAATTTTGAAGAAATAATTTTTTTTTTTGCTATAAATAAACAGCTTCCAGAAATTAATAAGTCATCTTAAAACAACAATTAGCTTTTTTTTTAAAAAAACTATATCACTGACAATTAGGACAGATTGAGAACAAATCTGAAATTAATCAAATCATTATATTAATTCACTTAAGGAAAAGTCAACAGGAGGAGCATTGCTAAACAAAGAAACCAAAAAGTCCCTTCACCATCTCATAGATCTCCAATTTCATTTCCTTGGAAATATACACATTATAAAAAGAAAGTTAATGACTAGAAACTTAACTCTAAATGAAATAACAAATTAAATCCCTGGTTCACCAGATTAGTTGGCCTACACCATAACACCTAACAAGATCCAGTCATTAACAAACTAAAATCAAGCCGTTAAATGTTTAATGTGGATTACAAGCAAGCTTTAATTTTTTGACACACTACAGTTTTAAAATCAAATGATGACAGTTAGATATTATTCAATACAAAATCAAACTTTAATTTAAAGCAAAAAAAAAAATGGGGAATACGCCAAGGAACACAAGGGTGGAAGGGTCAAGAAAAACAAACATTTAAGTCCAAAAGTTATGATCCCAAAGCAAAATATTTAAGTTAGGGGAAAGAAAGATGCACATAACAAAATTCATATATTTTACTAAAGGCTGTTTTAAACAAATTTATTAATTCTAATTTCTCAAGATACAACAAATTTTAATATATAGATGTATTATTATAATTTATAAAGATTTATCCAGGTTTATTTTTATATTAAAATTTTTTTTTCATAGCATGAATTTATATAATTTATTTAACTACTATTACTTTATTTAAGAATAACCTCATCATTTATTTTTTAAAAATCTGTTAAAATCCAAGACTTAATATTTTAACCCTCTCAGCTTAAAAAAATTTACTAGAATATTAAGCCATAAAACAAAATAAATTAAAATGAATAAAAATGTGTCCAAAATAACAAAAAATTAATTTTCATGAATGCAAATTGCAAACATAAATGTTTTATTTAATACATTTAATTGCAGATTTACACTTTGTTTGCTTAAATGGAGAGTGCAATACCTTAATAAAAGAAACAGTAATAATTTATTGTTGGATTTAATTTAATTCATTCCAACAGAACACCAACAACAGGAAATGCATTAACAGGACAATAAGACTAAAAATTATACATGCAGATATACTATACCTCATCAGTACATTCTATGAGCTGTTGATATTATATGTTTTGATTTAAGTACAAAAATACATTATATACTAAGCTCAAACAGTTTTTAAGATATACATGTATTAGGGAAATGATAATTTTAGTCTCTGTCACAACAATAAAATATGGCTTTATGTAATATGCATGCATGTTAATTTGAAGAATACCAGTCTTCAAGCAAGAGTAAATGGGTCCAAAATATCTACAGTAATGAACAGGACAACAGAGAAATTTTTCAAAGTGGTTAAAACCACTAATTCTTACGTGTCAGTAAGTTTAAAGGTAAAGATTTAAGATTAACTGCCAACAGGAGAAAAAGATTTAAAACTTGTATTTGAAAAAAAAGTAATTTAGTAATAAAAAAATTGACTCCATCAGAATATAATTTCTACCAGTTTTCAAGATACATAACAAATATAGAAAGAAATATTATATTAGAACCAAATTAACAAGGAAAAATTATCTTGTTGGTCTACATTTGAAGCTGACATTAAAGTAGTAAACAAATAAATATTATTAGTAAAATATAAACACAAATATTAATACATAATTAGTTGTATAAATTAATCAAAATATAATTTTCAATATTTTCTTTTTTTGAAAATGGTGTGATTTTTTTTACTACATTCATCATATTTGCATTTCTTGCAAAAACTGCCTCACATTATGATGTTATAACTGACCACATGTTCCAAATTGAATTCTACTCACATAAAAAAAATCACATCAATATTGTCTTACCTCTTTTGTCTTATCTTGGTTTTTAGCCTTCAATTTTCCAATTTCAATGTTTAGTTTTTGAATGTTTTCGTCCCTCACTAAAATCTGTTGCAGGCAAAAATTTAAAAGTTGAATGCTTTATTTATATATTTATTAGCTGTACAACATCATAACAAAGACAGCACTGAAAATTGTACAATATAGTTTCTTTTCCATCAAACTGCTAAATTTAGTAAAATTATTTAGCATTACATAATAAGATTTTAAAAACTTTTTATAATGTTCTTTTTAAATTAGCATTTTCAAGGGTATTAACTTTTTTCAAGGGTATAAACTTTTTTTAATTCTGTAGAATTTAGCTACAGAGCAAAAAAAAAATTCAAGATTTTTGTCAAAATTCACATTGTAACAACTCATTCTGAGATCAGAAAATGATTCTCCCTTTTAAATGTGATAAGTATTTAAATTTATAAATGTAATGTCACATGCATTTTTTTTTTTTACAAAATACTACTTGAAAAAAAGAATAACAATACAAAGTACATAGTGAAATGAAAAAGCTGACCTTGCTTACTGCTTCCTTCTGTTGTCGGTTAAAGGCCTCCACATCCCCACGCAATTGAGAAATTAAATCTTCTTTTGTTGTCACCTGTAGCATTAAAATAAAAAAAATCAACTTTTGAAAACTTCACACAAACTCTAAAGCAGTGGTTCTCAAACTTTTAAACTTTGTGATCCACTATGACAACTTTTTTTTTTTATAGCTACTATGAAAACTGATTTCTGCAAAGTTTAATAAAAGAAAGAGAATAAAAGCATGATTAATTCTATACATGTAGATTTTCCCTTTTTACTTTTAATATAAAAAAACTTTCATCTTCGTAACCTAGAGAAATAGAATTGTAATTATGCAAACATAGATTAATGACACTTTGTAATAATTTTGTCAAAGCCCATCTAGAATTCCTCTGCGGTTCACTGGTGGAATGCAGACCACACTTTGAAAAACAAATATAAATTGATTTCTGATATGAAGGATATACTCATAAAGGAGTCTGAATGTACTCACAGAATTAATTTTTTTTAAAAGTATAATTCCCCAATATATTAATGGATATTGACTATGTTCATTTTATATTACTATCATGTTTTAAAAGTATCTGGCAATAAGAAATAACCAATTCAACAGGAACCTACATGGTCTCACAGATTTGATAACGTAGATAAGAATATTTTAAATAAAAAAATTAATAACTAATTGATAAAATAAAATAGGAATTGTATATATTGTACCTGATGAAATCAATTTTGTTTTTGTGCTTACCAAATGTTTCAACTTCTCGCACTGTGCTTCTTGTGTTGTTATGGCAACAGTCAATTCACGTATTTTATCTTCTAGACGACTGTTCTCATCCAGTTGTTTTCCCTGTTTGTCTTTTAGTTCTTCAACATTTGTTTCAAGATTTTTAACTGCTGCTCTCTTCACCTCTACCTAGTGAAATATATTTATTACTAAAAAAATTGTTTCTTAATCATTTTTATTTCATTTAAAGTTAGATTACAAGGAATAATGTAACTTAAATTACAATTCAAAAATATTTTAAAAAATAGAAAAAGTCAAATTAGACTTTAAAAATAATATAAACAAACAGTGTGATTAAAATTTTGATTTATGATAATTTACTTCATTATGAGCTGATCTCAGATGAGTTTTCAAATGTTCTACTTCTCTTTCTGATTGGGACGTCTGTAAAATAAAGTTATATGAAAACAAATTGCTTAAAATAGAAAACAAAACCATCAAAATATTTAAAAAGAAATGAAAAACAAAGAAATTTTTAGCTATAACTTAATTTTAGCATATCCAAATAAAGAGTGTTATATTTTGTAAAGTATAAAAAGATTATATGAATTAGCATCATAAAAATCAATGTTTAAGATTTATTTTATAATATACAAATACAATGACAATAAATGACAGATCAAGATTCAAATAAGACAATATTTATTGCTACTTTACTTTCTCTTCATATCTGCTGCAAACTTCTTGTAACTTGACAACATCTAGTTTCAAACGCTTGATAACTTCTTCTCGACGCTTTACCTATAATAAACAAATATTCATAAATATTACCTAACAATCTTTGTAAATATTCTCGATAATATGAAATACAGTTTACTTGTTCATAGCCAGATGACATTTAAAATATACCTCAGTGCTAAGAACATCTTGTTCACTCTGTGCATTGATAGCAAAGGCTTGTATTCTTGCTTCAAGCCTACCGTTTTCTTCTATTGCATCTTTATATTTTTCTTTAGCCATATCCAGATCATGTTCCACCTGCTGCAGCGTTATTTCCCTTCGCTGAAGCTTTTAAAAACCAAGATATTACATATTAAAGATTGATTGGATAGATTTAATAAAATAAATAAAACTCATATAGAAGTTTTTTTTTCTTCAATGACCTGTTATTTAAAAACCTAATAATTCGAGGTATAACCAATGATAAAATGTTAACCAATAAATGAAATAAAAAATCAACTAACAATATCTTCCAATCTTTTTCTTTCATCATCAACAGAGTGAAATTCAGCTTCACATCTTCTCAGTTCTTCTTCTTTCCTGCTGGTCTCTCCCATTAATTCTCGAAGCTGACTTTGCAGACGAGAAATTTGTTCTTCTCTAGAGATCAGCTGAAATATTATGGCATGATTTGTAAAGTAAACATCTTTAAGTTTAAAAAAAACAACAAAGCAAACTTTCCTACAAGTTTTACCTGACCCTCAGACTGAGCAAGTTTTTCATGATAGACATTCAGATCTGCTTTAAGTCTAGAGATTTCCTCTTCTCGGTCAGCCACTTCTGATCTGTATAAAGTTTCATGTTGGGAGTTTGTTAATTCTTTCTCTTGCAATTCTGTCTGGAGCCTATCAATCTGATACAAACAATAATAAATTATCAATGAAAGGTTTTGTAATTTTAACAAGAAATATTCAATAATTAAACAATTATTACTAAATACCAAACATTTTAAGGGCAGAAAAAAAAATCAATATAGTTTATAAAAAAAGGGTTCAGCCAAGATGACCAATGGAAATATTTGGTGTAAAATTTAAAAATAAACTAGTTCTAACATCAATACTTTGTCCAAAAATAAAAAAAAATTCTGAGTCATGTGGCTTCGCATTGACCAACAAGCCTATTTTATTAATTTGTGGCTAAAAATAAATGATGATAAGTTATCTAGTTACATACTTCTTTAGCCTGTACTGTATATCTGCTCTGTAGTTGTTGCTGTTCTCTATCAGATTCTTCAAGTTTGCTCTGAGTTTCTTGCATCTGATCAAATATATTCACAGACTGAGCCAAATGTAATTTTTAGATCTAGACAAAGTGTGATTTTTCTATATGGTTATAAAAAATAAAAATAAATAAACGCTACCAAAAAGGGACATTTACTTTGTTTGCAGCTTGCTTGAGTTCTTCTTTGAGCTGTTTTATTACATCTCCTCTTTGCTGAGCAGTGCTCAATGCTTCACGAAGTTTTTCCTCAAGCTCACGGTAATCATTTCTGAGTCGTATAATCGTATCTTGTTTGTCATTTACCTTTTGAAAGAATTTTTAAAGAGAATAACAGGTGCATTTTTTACATCATCAAAAAATACTTTACAAATTATATTATTCTTTTAGCATCTAATAAAACATATACATGTTACAATTATTTATAGAAAAAATTACAATAAATAACAAAAATTAATGCTCTGGAAAAGGAAAATATATCTGCATCTTGTGTAAGCATTACATAAAAGTAAAATATAACTGCATTTTGTGTAAGCAGGTGAGAATATAACAGGTAAATGTGTCACCAACAGTGTACATGTACATTGTAAATTTATAAAAAAGGAAACAACACTTAAACGTTGAAAAATTGGTAAGAAAAATTTTAAACATGTACTACAGAAATCAAAAGTTTTGAATATTACAGATTTCTCTGAAAAATTTACCAGAAAAGAAAAACTATTGAAAAAATATAAAAATGTGCAAAACTTAAAATATTCAAATTTCTTCAAACTAAAATAGGGCATACAATTATATAATTTCTTATGAAAAAAAATTGAAACAGTCTTGTTTTAAGAAAAAAAAAATAAAACAAAGACTTGATATTTAATACATATTAATTGTGCTAGATGTATGAATGTTTATGTTTTTTAAACATCGTGAAAAAAAAGTCTAAAACTGTAATGATCATCCAATACAATACATGCAAAATTGCATTAGTATTTTGGTCAGGCCTGGAAAATTACCAATACTTGTGTTTCAAGACGAAACTCAGATAATTCAAAAGTATAAAAAAGTTCCCTTAGCCCTAACGGGCCATCGGGGCAGATGAAGTGTAGAATTCATCTGTTTCTATAACCTCGGCATATGAAGGGATTGTGTGGTTAGCACAACGCCCAGCCGCCTTTACTTCCCCAACTTAAAGTCAGGTACCCATTTAAAGCTGGGTGGACTTGTGGGACATTTTTGAAACACATTTCACCTGGAAAAATTCCATGGGCCTCACCGAGGATCGAACCCAGGACTCTCAGGTCGACAGTCGAGTATCTACACCACTCGGCCATCCGTCCCACTAATTCAAAAGTATGTTTTGTCATAATTCAAATTAAAATAAGGAGCATAGGCTAGCTAAAAAAAATATTTTCCTCAAAAGCTGATGATACCTGACAACTTTTTGTCCTGCATGCATAGTAATCAAAATCACATACCTCTATACTCAATGTATCTCTGGTGTCTTTGGAAGAACTCTGCAGTCGTTGAAGGCTTTTGGTCAGTTTAGATACCTGACAATTAATGAAGTCAATGCCCACATTGTTCAACATTCAAAGCAACAACAAGCAATATTTTAAAAAAAAAGTGATTTGCCTGATTATGAGGTGTAGTTTGTGAAAGCATATAATTTTTAACACTTGAAGAAAATAAAACGATACAATTTTGAAGGCTTAAAAAACTTCCCATTAATATGTCTAAATATTTACTGTACAATTAGTACCGTAAAAGCAAAAGACATAAACTGCTTATAACATTCATGTGGTAATTTTTTTAATGATTTAATGTTGAAATAAACAATATAGAAATTTAGAATAAAAAATTTAAGTGAAAATGGAAAAAAAATACAGAGTTAAATTTCATTTCATAAAGTTTCAAATGTACCTGTCCTTGAAATTCATCATTCTGTCCCTTTAGAGTTTGAATTTCTCCTTCTAATCTTGTCACTTTTTTGTTGGCATTTTTTGTCTGATTAAATTAGAAAATTTAACAAAGACTATAACACATTTATCTAACTTTATTTTTTTTGCATATCTAAAACACTTTAATATATAAGTATGCTAAAAAATTTATCTTCTGAGCTTTTGCATTCGATCCGTAAAAATAAAAAAGGTTCACCTCATTGTCAGCTTCATTAAGCTGTGACCTCACATGGGCTACTTCATCTTCTAAGATTTTGTTTTTTTTCTCCATACGATGAATCTAGTAAAAAAAAATTATAATGTTTCAAAACAAGAAAAAAACAACTGAAACGAACTTTCTTTTCATGCACAAAATGATGCTGCTTAGAATTTTTTTAAGGCAAAGTAAATTTAATAAACATCTACCACCAGAAAAGTATTCTAAACTGCTAATGTACATTTTTTGAGGAGCCATCCTTATCACAATATTCATTTAAAGTGACAATTTAAAGCTTATTAAAAAGAAAATATTTGATAAACATAGATTCATAAAAAGATCAGTTTAATAATACTGCAATTATAAAGTATGACTATATTTTTAAATGAGTTCCAGTTGATAGCTACATACAGTATACTACTGCATAATGTCAAAACATAAGAGGTGTATTCATATTATTTATCCATAATATTTCAAATTAAAAAAAAGTTTCCTCTTTCAACAAAAAGTTATAGAAATCATAGTCATCCAAATAACAAGCAAAAAAGTTAACAAGAAAAATAAATGTAGTACAACAGACAAATAATTTTCTTTTTATTTTGATAAAAAAAAATTCTTAAATAAATGAGAAGTATAAATTGTAAATGTTTCTGTTTTTTTTTACATTTGTTCATAACTTCAACTTCAGCCAGTTGGAAAGCATTAGGCAGAGAGTTTCAGAGATTTTAGTGGCCCTTGGCAAAAGTACCTGTCAGGACTCCTTTTGCAGCGGGGCGCGGGGTGGAGGGGCCTTGTGGTCATCTTTTTTGATGATTTATATAAATATATATATATATATGCTTCAATTGATATAAGCTGGTTATAACCCAATATCATGATAACAAAAAAATTAGGATGGCAACTTATGTTTTTTAAAAGCCAAATTTTAAAGCAAAGCAATGGTTAAAATTTTATTAATTTTGTGAACAATAACAATGAACTGCTAAAGTATAACGACATGAAGATCTAACAATCATTCAAAGATGCTGATATTAAACCAAAGATGCTGAAGAGATATAAATTTTAAGTAAAAACACTTGTGATATATTTAAAAAAATATATATGGAGAATTAACTGTTGAATACTTTGTTTCCTTTATTATCATAGCGGTCAACAAAGCAAACAGCAGGCACATGCGTAATAGAGGTAATTTTCTTACTAATTTCAGTTATAAACTGGAATTCTTTAATAGCTTTTTTTATACCCGAGAAATAAGTTATAGTTTTATTTCAATTTAGAAAATATTCAAAGCCATATTTATTTATCACATATTATTAATATTTTCTTGACAATTCTGAAGGTAAATATTTTTGAATCTCAAATTCCTAATATATACTTAAGGCACTTTAACTAAATTTCTATAAATGCAGGTCAGATTTTGCATTTTATCACAGACAGTACCCTATTATGTAATTAAAAATAAAAGTTTAGAACTGAAATCTGAATTTAAATTGTTTTTATTTAATTGCCATACATAATAAATGATGTCTTGTCACACGTTCATCCAAACTATCACACATGTTATTGTTCAATTGGTTACCTAAAGCATATTAATAAACACACACTCTTAAAATGATAACAATGGGTCATTAATCGAAGAAAAAAAATGAATTTTTTAAAAGATATTTTATAAAGCGGATGTGTACATTCAGGCAGCCAATGTGCACACACAAATAAAATTAGACAATACATTTGATTAACAAAGTAATTGTGTCTTGAAACATAAAAAAACAACAACAAAAAATGTGTGTTAGATACATAATGCATTCTGAAATAATGCAAATGGTATACATTGGGATAAGTTGGGATGGATTTTGAATTACCTCCTCCTGGGCTCTAAAAAATTCTTGCTCAGCTTTAGAGAGCCTATAGATGGCTGACTCACACTAATGAAATGAAACATAATGTTAGGGAACAAACATTTATGGGGGGAAATGTAGAGCTAATCTACTGAAAATATTAGAATGCACTGAAATAAATAAGTAAACTGAAGAAAGAAAAATATGTCAGTTTCATGTTTTTTAATGATAACAAATATTTAAAATTACTCTATTTCTAGTATATTAGTATGAACTGAAAAACAACAACTATTTTAACTGAGAGATGAGAGCTTTATAATTTTCATGCATCTATGTATTTTCTAATTGTAACAAAAATATCTTAAATTACTATTTCTATTTCTAACTGTAAGAAAAAAGGTTTTAGTCAAAAAAAAAAAAAAAATTAATTAACAGAAGGATAAGTGCAGTTCATAAAACTTACCTCAGCTAGAGAGCTGTCACGTTTTTCTTCTAAGGAGAGGAGGTCCCTTCTAAGTTTCTGAATAGTTTCATCCCGTCTAGCTAACTCTGACTTGAGCACTTCATGATGGTCATGTGTCGAAATATTGCCTTCACGAAGTCTCTCTTGCAGAGCACCAATCTACAATTTTTAGATATTGAAAAATCATTTTTGGGGGTCAACTTATGTAGTTATATTCCATATTTTTCTGACCATATTTTACTTGATTTATGTGTGTCCCTCATTGTGAATTTTATCTCTCATACTTATCCCTGAGTCTTTTTATCCTGCCCTAGTTTTTTTCTTCCATGTAATGCTTCACACGACTGAGCTCTAATATAGCTAAAGTGTTCAGTGCATTAAAATACCAGAATATATATATCTGCCGCCATATTGTTTGGTATCTTTAAGAACTTAAATTAAAGCCCCCACTGGTTGTAAATTCTGATATCTAGACCTCATGAGTTTTGCTGCAATGGCATTTTAATTGAAATAAGTTTGCATTTCCAGTGCTTTCAGTTTTTTTCTTGCAGGTGTTGTTTTTACAATAGTGAACAAACCAAAACAGTTACGAAGAAACAAAAATTCGAATAGAAAATCATTTACATTTATATATAAGAATAATATTGTAGCTAAACACATACAGAATTGGTGAGATCAGTAGATATCTAAATTTTGGTCTGGAAGTTTATCATAATTTTATGTAATGGTAAACAAACCAAAATGGCTGCATGGAGAAATTGACTTAAATTTTCAATATGGCTAAATTAATTTTATTAACTAAACAATACTGTAGCCATATATTTTAAGAGGAAAAATTGAACTGTATCGAACAGTGGATGAAAGCTATTAGATAAAGAAATTTTTGCTGAGAAAATAGTTATTTATGTCTGTTTATATATATTCCACTAAATTAATTGATTGAAACAGGAAGATGATGTATTGCTGTGAACATTTTTTATGCAATCGAAAAAGACACATAAATTGGTGTAGCGCTATTAAGAACTACCAATTAATAGTGAAAAATGCCAAGACCTTTGATATGAACAGCCAAATTTTTCTTTTATTTTGGTTTTGATTTTGATTGGTCAAATGAGTTTTTTAAAAAGTATCTACCTCATCCAAATTTTTACGTCTTTGATCCTTGGCTTCAACAAGTTCTGCTTCCAGAGCACGAATACGACGCTCATAGTGCGAAACCTGTAAAAAGGTTAACAGCTCTAATTTTTTATCAACTGAATGATTAAGCAATAAAACTAAATATAATAGAAAAATATCAAAATTCTCACATTATAAGCAGATTGAGAGTTCTGATCCCTGAAAGAAGCCATATCTGTTTTGAATTGATGAATTACCTCTTCTGACTTTGAAAGCTGAAAAATTGTTTAAAATTAAGTTTTTAAAAAAAAATTAAGAAATGAGAAATTTACTTTTTAAAAAAACAAACTATTTAAAGCTCATTGATTTTTAAAATATTGTTTCTTTGTAAAACCTTTTTTTAAAAAAGTATTGTTTTTGTTGAACCTACATCCTGAGTAATTTGTCTGTTCTTTTCCTGTAACATTTTAATACTCTGAATGCAATTGCTGTTTTCTGAATCTTTTACATTTAATTCAGCCTCAAGGTCCTTGATCTGAGATATCAAACCTGATATTTTTCTGTCACGAGAAAATATCTGTTTGAAAATACAAAAGTAATTCAATGGTCAGTTTAAAAAACAACATTCTTCACTGTAAATAAGACAATATTAAAATATTTATCATATCTGTTTTACAAACATGACACATTTTAAAAATTATTTTTAGTTTACATATGTAGCCAAGTTTAATTGGAATACTTATTTGCTTTTGAATATATTATGAAGCTTTCTTTTATTCTAAATATTTTATGAGCTACTACATGTACCACAAATGATCTTGAAAATGTTTTTACTTTATATAGTGATGTTTTTGTTTAAGGAAACTATTTATTGTAATTTGCGAAGATATTAAAATATTTAATCATAAATGCTCAGAGAATAGAAACCAAGATTTCAAATACAGATGAGAAGGACTTTAGAATGATATATTGTCCCATGTTGCAATTAAATACCAAAACTTGACTAGTAATATACAGGATGTGATTGTCAAAAATCACGGCCATTAATATTTTTTTTTTTTATTTCAACAATGTTTAAAAAGAATTTTTAAATATTCACCTCTTGTTTCAAATCCTCTACTCTCTGTTCTAATTTTCTCAAGTCTGATTTAACTCGACTCAAATCTGATGATTCTGTTACCTGAAATAATAAATCCTCCATAGAATACAAATAATTGATATTTTTATGCTAAAGAAAGTTGTTTTATTTTATAACAACTAGAATTTAAATTTATAAATTATAAGTACACCTATTCCTCGTACAATAAGGTTCTTGGAAAATCATGTGTAGTTTGAAACCTTCTTAGGTGAACATGAAACAAGAAAAAACAGGGATGCGTTCCTAAAAAAAAATCTACATTTTTTTCTTCTGAAATTCAACCAAAACCTTTTCTATTTCAATTCAAAATACAAACAAGTGAAACTAAATTTTCTTATATCGGTCAAATTCATTTCACAGCTAATCAAAGAGGTGAGAACATTATTGGATCTTACATTAACATTCATAGTGTGAAACCATCTGGCAGAAAACTGTTTTGGAATAGGAATAGGTGTACATAACCCATGGGTTACTTGGGGGGAAAACTAAAAATACCTTGAAATTACTGATGGTTTTTAGGCTTGAGCAACAATTTTTAGCATTCAGTGTTAAAATGATTTAGATTGATGATGATTTGCTAAAATTGTTCTGATTTGAAAATAGACACCATTTTTAATGAAGGACCTTAGTGTGGGCTGTTATTAAAGCCTTTATTAATTGTACATTTATTTATGAACTACAAACTTAAATAATATGATCTTAATTCTAACATGTCTGAAATTAAATGATCTCTCTAATGATATATATTCCAAAAAAAAAACAAAAGGTGACAAAAATAATAAATTCTATGTAATTTATACCTTCCCATTGGTTATGCAACTTTCAAATCTGACATATTACAAACTATTAAAAAAAACAGATTATAATAACAAATGTCTATGTGTTTAAGCATTATAAAAATACTAGTCGTCCCGCGTCGTAATACGCCGCCTTATCAATCAATATAAACAACACGCTTGCTGTGATCCATCTTGACCCACTTTAAACAACACGCTTGCTGTGATCCAGCCCTCCTGTCTCCACACTATAGTGTTTGTTTTTTTCGGTTGTCGACGTATTCGGGAATTCCACAATCTATAAATAGTCCTTCATCTTGAAGTTGATTTTTATCTACTCATTGATTATACTATATTAAAATTAAAAAAAAAAATATATTAATTTTGTGAAGTTTGGAAATCGGTACATAAAAACGGTCAGGGTTCTCATTAAAATCCTTATAATTAAAAAAAATCGAGTGATCCAAGTTATAGTAATAAAATCAGACATAATAGGGAAACAAAATTGTAATGAAATTAAAAAGGAGGCTACTCGCACCATCGTAGAACGTCATCAATGACCTCATAGTTAATATAATCCATTAAGAAATATTAAGTCTCAAAAAAACACACATCCATTAATAACAGGACTTTATCCCTTTCAGAAAACAAAAACAAACTGGAAGTGAGGATTTTTGGTTTTATATCTTCTCTTTTGTTTTTTAAGTCTAGAACAAGTTTATAGTAAGAAATTGTAACACTAATTACAAGACATAAAACACACCTATGGCCACATGTTGGAAGAATGGGACGGGGGGGAGGGGGGACTTTTACTGTTGTTATAAAATTAATTATTTCGCTGTAAATCTTCTAGGAATTATTGCTTATAATCATTTTTATATTTTTATGTAAAATTATAGTTTTTTAAATGTAATTGGGGAAGAATTTGTAAACACTGTTTAGTTTTGAAATTACACGCTGTGGTTGGTGTCTAAGGCTAACAATGGTACTGAGCATGCGCAATTTTTACAACCCATTTTGACCGGAAAAAGAAATTCCTCACATGGAGGGTCTGGTTTCTGCCTCCGTTATAACATGATGGGATAGTTACGCAAATGACTTAGATATTCAAATAGACAAAAAGCAGACTTTCACACTGATACCACATGTGTGTAATCTTACTGTAGAAATGGATGAAAAACATAGCATGATTTTGTGTAGAAATTATTTCTCAATAAGAATAAATAAGTTTCTTTGCAATCCATTTAAAATAAGGATAGAAATTTTATTGCTGAAGTGAAATTTATAAAATGTGTAGCGATTGCTGTCAAAAGTGTGCATCAGGCTAAATGCAAAGAGTTCCTAATTATTACCTGGTCTCCGACTATCACACCTTTAGAGTCAAATCTCAGAACTCTTAATTCTTTCTCAAGGGCCTCAATTCTGTCATCCTTTTGTCTTATTTGTTGCATCAGATCAGTGCTGTCAGACTCACCACCCCTTCTACAATAAAATACAAGAATTATTATGAATTTAAATGAAAATCAAGCATTAGTAGATAAAATATATATGTTAAATTTTCTGGATTGAAGACACTGTTAAAAATAATAGAACACACAAAAAATTGCCTCCTCTAAATAACAACAAACTTTTACTGGGAGACAACACATCAATAAATGTTGCTCTCAAGGCTGTCTACTGTACTCACAATTTAGGGAATGTCTCATGTATAGAGCCAAACACTTGGTCAACTGTAAGTTCACGAAATCTTACTCTGTCAATCTAATATGGGGAAAAAAACGTAACATTTTACATATGAAATATAAAATAAATGCATTCGTTGCCAAAATATAACATCTATAAAACTACTAATTTTCAAAGTGATTTCTTGGTGATTCATTTCATCGTCTCCGCTTATAAGCCCAATTACGGACGATTTTTTAGATCAATTATAATTATTATCAGAAAAGCTTCAGAATTTTTTTGCACAAATAATTTTTCTAATTAGGCACTTGAGTTTACATTAAAGTTTTGGCTTTCTAACAAAAAGAATGTATTTTTTATTTTTATTTTTTTATAAACTTCACTTTTTGTAAATCATGTTACTCAATTTCAGACGTCTTCTAATTTACTGAGAAAGCTCAAATTTGGCACACTTATAAACTCTACATGATATTAAATGATTTTAATAATTTCAAGTCTGCAAATTAAAATCCTGTAGAAGTGCCTTGAGATTACCAATGTCAAAATAAATACAATACATTGTAGTGGTGCAGAAGAGCGCAAAATAGTGAAGTCTTATAAAGACTGGCCAAATTAATCAAATTATGTATGTAAAAGCAATAGAAAGTTTAATACTTTCCAAACTAACAAAATAATTTTTTAAATGTAAATAAAAGCCTTTAAAAAAAGCACTTATAAAGAAATGCACTAATAAGTAAGAAATAACTCATTATATCATATAAACATTTTTATAAATTATTACTAAAATTAAAAGAGTGGGTGATTACAATAAACAACTAAATTTTTGATGTTATATTAGATTATAAGTAGCAATTAATAAATAAATAATCTATATACCTAGATAGGCATCCACACTTATATATGTAAAACAATTTGCAATTTTAGTTTCCTCTCAGAAGGTCCCATGAGCAAGATGTTTATAAATATGTACAGGTGAAAGGTGTAAATGCTACTTTAGTCATAGTTTTACCTCCCAGTTTCCAGTCATTCTAGCAGCTCTCACTACATCAATCAGCTGATCAATGTCGTAGTTTAGGTTACAGTTCTGTTCCCTGATCTGAGTAGTTAGTTCCTCTTGTCGAGTCAACTTTGTCTGAAGATCCTATAGGGGAAAAAAATTAAGTAAAATAATTTTGCAACAATAATAATCACTACAATGGTGAGTTTAAAAGTAAGATTTATATCGGGAGGGGCTTTAGAAGTGGTTAATAGAGTCCATGAAAAGAAAACAAATTATACTTTTAAAACATAGATAAAAATCAGCCAGGTGGACAACCAAACCTAACCAATGTTCCCTCTAAGCTGTGCGCATGAGCGATCGCTCACACGTATTCAGAGCGCTGCTCATACTACACGTACGATCGCTCACTCCGACGGACGACATTGCTTAAATCGCTCACAAATTTTGGTCTCAAACAAAAATGTCGCTCAGAGACAAAATTTCTTGCTCACTTCATACCACATCTTAGAGGGAACACTGAACCTAACTGGAATAAAATTTCCCAGTGCAGCCATCAGGGTTGAAAAGGTTGTGCACCACTGATTTAAATCACCATAGCTGTAAGGATGCAGTCTTCAAACATTAAGAACCACTGTCCTAAGATGTACTAGTTATCTCATTCTCAACATAACAAAAGATGTTTAATGCAGACTATTAAAGAGAAAAAAACATTCCATTAAACTAAAGATATCATAGGATGAATCTGTCTTTTTTTTTATCAGTTATATCAATTAACAGATTATTTTCCTACTCTATTGTAAACATTGTAAATGATCATTTCTATGTAGTCATCCATAGATTAAATTGTTTTTGTCACTATTTTGATGTAAAAGGTGATACTCTCCGCTGTTGAATTTCATATCTATGAAAAGACTCTGAGCTCAAGTGAATTAAAACTAACAAATAAACAACTAGATAAAAGTATGCTATGTTAAAACACAACAGTTTTACTAAAACATTACTTAAGGAAGCTAGAATCAGACTGATTTAAATAGGCTTAATTAAATATCACATACATATAGAGAGGTTTTATTTTCATTGACATCATGAAATGTATTCACAAATCATTTCCCAAACCTGATGATTTATGAGATCAATGGGGAAAAAATACAACTCAAAACTTTGATGTTTTAATGTGTTCATGATTCTATCATTTACCAAAGCCTCAAAATTACATCACCATGCCAAAGATTTAAAAATTGACATAACTTGTGCTCTAGACATGAAATTCACAGCAAGGTAGTTTGGATTGCAAAAAATAATTTCTCCCATCACTGAGAAAAACTGCAAACTACTCACCTCTACAAGAGTCTCAGCTCTGGTTTTTTCAATGGAGACGTTCCTCAACTCTCTCTCCAGCTCTCTACATTTGCTTAAGTAATCCTGAAAAAAATAATGTAGAAAGTTAGTAAAAAAAAAACTAACATGTTGTGTAAAGAAAGGAATATTAACTAAATGAGCGCTATATATACAACAGTATCTCAACAAATCACAAACAGCATAAAAAAGTTTTTAATAATTACAATAAGGAAATTAAATCGAAAATTAACTAGTCTAACACCATGTTATTTTGGTTGAATTCATTATGTTAAACATACGGGCAGAGTTATAGAGATCAATGTAATAATAAAAAAATAAAGCCCAGAACAGATGCCAACAGCATCACTCAAGTGGAGACTGTCTCTCAGATTGATGGCCAATCTACTATTCAACTTGACTACCCAATACTTTTTAAGTATGGGTAGTCGTTCAGCACATCACTTGTTGTCGCATATGCTACACGGAAATGGAGTTTTTCAGTTATACTATCATCGTCACAAAAAGGTGCGAAGGCCTAAAAAAAGTTCGGACTCAGTAGGTCTCTGCACATTGGCTATATCAAACAGCAGCCACAGTTGGGAAAGTTAATAAATATTTTTTTTTTTACAACCAAAGCAATGGATGCCCATTATGACGCCTCACAGGACAGGTGTAACTGGACTAGAACAATCAACATTCAACACGCCGACCAGCTTCAGTAAATGAATATTAACACGCTTGTCAAACCATTGTTGCAGATGTCAAATGTATGAATAAATTATGGCGTTTTTCTTAAGTGTGTTTTTCAGTGCTAGTGCTCTACGGTCAATGGCACACTGCATGTCAGCGGCTCCCAACTTTGTAAACTCGCGGGGCCCTCATTTAAGTATCGATTTCTGATACACATTGATACGTTGAGTCATGACATTGTGTTTTATAGAGTCATTGTGTTACACACTGATACACTGAGTCATGACATTGTGTTTTATAGAATCATTGTGTTAAGGAGTTTTCTTAATAATTCCTTAAGAATTTCCCCCGAGTGCGTGAGTCTGGGAACTACTGCCGTATGCTAATGAACGAGCAACACCGTGAATGACAGTAGTGATTGATCGACACTTCATGTGAAATTTGTAAAAGAAAGCACAATGTAGGCAGATTAGAATAAAAGTCAAACTAAACAAGAAGCAGAGAGGTGAGGGGGGCATATCATGTTACAGTTTATATAACAAATGTCTGCATGTGTCACAGTGTAAAACAATGTTCGCGTGTAGCAATAGTTCAATGTTTACATAAAATACAAGCTTTGTAGCGAATCAAAACTCGATGCAAACAGTTACAAAACCTGCACATTTTACACTTTTACATGCATCCCCGGAGGGAGGGTGTGAATCTCCGACCTTTACTTCTGATCCGCCCGCCTTTTTTTTTCTGTACATGTATTTCCAATGCATACTTTTACTAGCGCGCTTTTCCATAATCTCCACCAGAATATCTTCTACGTCAGCGCTATTTTCTAGGGAGCGACCGATAATCGGATCGCTATCGGTATCGGACCGATATTGGCACTATCGGTTAATATCGGATCGGCCGATTGTTCTAGGGAGCGACCGATAGTCGAACCGATATTGGCACTATGGGTTAACTGTCGGACCGGCCGTTTTTTGGCTGCCGATACATTGTTTGTTTTTTTTCACAACAGAGTTGCAGAAAAGAAAATCAGTAAATAACCCAATTCTATAACTAGATCAGACAAGATTTAAAAAAAAAAAGGAAAAAAAAAAACCCGTACACAGAAATTGTCACGTATACATCAGAGATACGACCTTGAAACAATACGATTGGCATTTCTTAATTCTAATGTATGACCTTGAATGATACAATTAGTGAACATCAGTGCGTATTTTTTGTTGGGATGGGAAGTTGGGGGGGGGGGGGGGAAACAAGACTTTTGTGTGGGCGAAGCGTCATGAAATATGACAGGGAAGGGGAAAGCATGGGTTGACATACGTCATTAGCTGTATTATAGCACGAGAGAAACACGTGTTTGGCAATTGGCATTGTTGTTGCTTAAGGGGCTGTCCATTAATTACGTCAACAAAATAGGGGGGAGGGGGGGGTCAGAAAATTTTTGACAATTGTTGACAAGGGGGAGGGGAGGGAGGTCAAGAAAAGTTGACGTCAACAATGTTACTTTTTTAAATTTAATATAATTACTTAATAAATAGGAAAATTAAGCAGCGTTTGTAGCCCTGTGTTACTCACTCGCTTAACATTCAGTATTTTAATTAAACTAACTATATTCCTACTAATTTTGCCACATAAACATTTTGGAAGGCACCTTTTTAGGGGGGGGGGGGTAATCAAATGTTGACGTAATTTTATAGGGGGGGTCTCGGAAAGTTTGACAAGTTGTTGACAAGGGGGGAGGGAGGGAGGTAAAAAGCGCCAAAAATTTGTTGACATAAATAATGGACAGCCCCTAAAAATAAAATATCGGTATCGGTATCGGTAAAAATGCTGGGGGAAAATATCGGTATCGGACTATCGGTAAAAAGGCATATCGGTCGCTCCCTACTATTTTCCATTTTTTTTTCTCACACGCCTCCAGATAGAATGGGATATTCTGCGAAATAAACAGAATTTGGGGAGACGGAAGAGCAAATTATTCTGACAACTATCTCACTGCCATTAAACATTTTGGTTACTTTGGTGGTTTAGAGACATGCTTGTAGACTTTTTAATGAAAAAATAAAAAAATTGCTTTGCTTATATACTCTTTCTTTCATTACAATCTTAGACGCATCTTAACACAGCCCTACTTGTTTTAATCTCTAACAGGGGGCAACCCCCCCCCCTAAGAGTGCTAGAGTTTAGAGGCAACGTTTCACCCTACCGCCAAAGATGAACAAGGGACAGGATCATCTGACACACCCACTTATTCTCACTGGGTCTTCCTTATTAATTATATAAAGACAATTCATTATTGTTTCTTTCAACTGTTTTATTCTTCAAACATTTTTTTCTAAATAATATAATCCATGCTAGTTTATTTTCCTTAGTATTAGAGCGTTTTGAGACCCTCCCCCCCCCGTGAATCTTATCAGTTCTCATACGAATGCGACGTTGCCCTCTTTTGGTACCACTTATGTGGCTTGCATTGAACCCTGTTACATTCCTTGCTAATACCGGGTACTCGGGAACTCCAGATTGAGAGTCATATGCTCCACCACAGGGTCATAGTTTGATCATGGATATTTACTTGTTTTAATTTGAATTTTATT
Organism: Bulinus truncatus; assembly: GCA_021962125.1. Taxonomy (NCBI): domain Eukaryota; kingdom Metazoa; phylum Mollusca; class Gastropoda; family Planorbidae; genus Bulinus; species Bulinus truncatus. The sequence goes on from JAGDYQ010000049.1 coordinate 5,509,437, forward strand.
TGAATGCAACGGTGCGCTGTAAGCGTTAAACCTGTGTCCAATCTTACTACATAAATGAACCTTCGATTATATTTTATCCTATTCAGTTCAACTAACTGGTATCTCTGACACCCAGTGCCAAACCTAGGGATTTTGGAAGCGGGGGGGGGGCTTGACCTTTGGGGGCCCCTACATTTTGACATTAGACGCAATGACATGAGATAATGTACTTAATATTTAATGTAAAAAACAATTTCGCCCCCCTCAAGATGGGCCCCCCTTAAGATGGGGCCCGGGGGACTTTCGAATTTGGGCCCCCCAATCTAGGTACGCCTCTGCTTACACCCCCTAACATTTTCTGACATTTAGTTGTACCTAACACAATCAATACTTTGACATGAGTCTCAATGGTGTGAAAAGTAAAAGTAAAGGGTTCTAATGTACAAAATGTAATACACTCAAGTAGATTGGTTTAGTTGTGAAAGTATAGCTACGAACATGAGTTGAGAGTTTGTTCATTGATTCAGAATATCACAGTTGATTTATCAAGGAGGTGGGGGTGAGGGGTGGGTGAGACACTCTTGGTGGCATTCTTGGTAGTCACCTTACTTAGCAAAGGGGGAGGGGGGGGGCGGGAAAAGTCATGCATAGTTAGTGTGGGTGAGAAAAGACAAACAATGTCATTGTTGTTGAAGCTGAATACCTCCAGGGGGGAGGGGGGACTGACTTAAAACCTAACAATAGCTCTGGTCATGTTCCTACATGACCAACACCTTCAATCAAGTGTTGCTATAGCAACAAGCCTAGACTTTCAAGACATTTTCTGGCACAAAGTTAACATATATCAAAGTCGGAAGTCACACCGCATTAAATGCTGATCAAATATTTACTAAATAAACTTACTCCAATCAATAAGCACATTTTATAACAAGGTATATGCAAATCATAATACTATACAATTGTTGGAATTCGAAACTTAAAGTGTAGAAGTTTTTATGAGAGGTTTAGTATGAAGTATAAAGCTATAAATGTTTGTAGACTTTTTTTTTCATGCGTTTCATATCTTTCTGATTTCTCTAATATTTACCACATTATACACATTTTACATCAAGTACATCTCTCGTTTTGAATAATTTAACGCGCATCTCCGAATACTTAATCGACAGAGTAACGTTTCTTAACACTGAACTTTTTAAATCTTAATGATGGCGAGTTAACATTAAACTTTATATCATCTGAGAATTAAAATGTGGTTATATTTAACATCACAGAGCAGAGTTTCACAACGAGGGGCACATGAATCATGGGGCATTTCGAAAAATGAGCTCATCTAGAGTTTAAAAACCAACCAAATACATGTATGCCTATTAGTAGATTCATATAGAGTTTAAAAACCAACCAAATGCATGTATGCCTATTAGTAGATTCATATAGAGTTTAAAAACCAACCAAATACATGTATGCCTATTAGTAGATTCATATAGAGTTTAAAAACCAACCAAATACATGTATGCCTATTAGTAGATTCATCTTTGTTGTTGCATAGAGCTCATTATAATTTTAGAAAGACTATGGTGGAGCATGACACAAAATAAATGGTTGGTAAACAGTGCCATAAAAGTCATTTCAATTCAGTCTGGTTACTTGATTCCACATGTTGATACACCCAAAAAAAAAAATACTAACATTTACGACAAGACTGACTGGAATTTAATTGAAGAGATTTCTAAAAGATTCTAAACTGTTGTGGTGAAACAATGAGTTCCTCAAGAAATAACAAGACAACAAACTTTCCATGCTTGAATGAAAACATAAACCGGTAGATACACAATTAAAATTGGTGACGAGGTGACAGGTCGGAATCAGAAATATCGGAACTTTTGAGCAAGGGTATCGAATGGATGGTTTTTTTCTATTCAGATCTGGATATTTTTGGAGAAATCTAGATATCATCAAATTTACCCCCCCCCCAGTGGCGCAACCGGGGGGGGGCAGGGGGCTTGAGACCCCCCCCCCCAAGGGCAAATCATCAATACATACTTGACGTTATAAAGTTACAAAAAAGACTGTCAAACTGTCAAACTGTCTTTTTTCAATATGTGAGCCCCCACCCCCCAGCATTTTTTGCTGGTTGCGCCACTGCCCCCCCCCCCGAAAAAAAAGAAGTAAGATGTCAATACACATTTCCAATTCGACGGGTACATTATTCCCAGCAGGTAAAATGAAATGAGTGATAATTTGATTATGTATAATAAATAGAAAATTAAAAAATAGCACAAACAACCACACACACACACACACACACACACAACGTTTTATTGCCTATGCCAATAGATCAAATCAATCCAACTTTAATTTGACCTTTGTAAAAGTTCGCCACAGTTCACCAGAGAGGTTAAGCAATAAGGCGCCAATGGCGGTATTTATTTTACACTGCACTGTCTGCTGCTGCTGTTTGTTTGTTTTTCATTGATCGAACTGTGAGGTCCCTCAACCCTACCCAGCCCTTCCCGTGCAACTGTACACAGTGACGGTTATCTGGCAGTGTAAATTACAAAGCCATTAAATAATAACCACCTGTCACTGGAGTAGTAAAGGTTATCGGTGGTGGTGACAGACACAAGGCATTTGTTGCTGGAAGTGAAACGATAGAAATATTTTTTTGGGTGGGAACTCAGCGTATAAAAAAAAAGCTTCTCAGATAAATAAATTCTAGTAAACGTTTTTATCCGCGGGACACACTGGGTTCTGAAATTTGAAAGGAGGGCCGAGCAGACTGAGTGTTTATGTCAAATGATGCTGGTCAAACGCAAACGTCTTTGATGTGAATGAGCAGAGAGGAAGAGCGCGCTGGATAAAACAGGTCGGCGGGATGAACTTGGCCCACGGGCCGCAGCATGTCAATGTCTTATCTAGACAAAAACTGTTGCTCAGTATGGAGATCGTTATCCATTAACGGTCACAGTGATGAATTTCTTTTAAGTAGGGCCCTTCTTTCACACCCGTCACAAGGGAAAGTGCAATGGCTGGGGAGGTGACACGGAAGATATAAGCAGTTGACTGCCACAACGTCCATCCGTTTGAAATATTTTAAAGAGGCCGTGATATAAGAAATTGTTTGAGAGCCACTGATTTAGATTATTACTCACTTTACAGTTAAGTCAATACATATACACTGAGACAGCAAAATTAAAGCAAAGAATAGTTCTCAAGAAACAAGCAACAACACATATGTCTTGATTACTGCCCCCTCCACCAACACCATGGGCCAACAACACATATGTCTTGATCACTGCCCCCTCCACCAACACCATGGGCCAACAACACATGTCTTGATTACTGCCCCCTCCACCAACACCATGGGCCAACAACACATATGTCTTGATCACTGCCCCCTCCACCAACACCATGGGCCAACAACACATATGTCTTGATCACTGCCCCCTCCACCAACACCATGGGCCAACAACACATATGTCTTGATTACTGCCCCCTCCACCAACACCATGGGCCAACAACACATATGTCTTGATCACTGGCCCCTCGTCAAACCAATAATTTAACAAATACATGCGTTGTACGGTTATTACTGTCTGCCTATATAACGGATGGCCCGATGCGGCTCCTGTGAGTTTTGCGTGGCTCCAAATGAGCCAGTTATGTATATTAGTAATTCAGTTTTGTTCACTAATGTTTGATACATTGACTACGGTGCGGCACTCTAGGGTTTATTTAAAAATATATACGTGCGTCTTTCATTTGACTTCATTCCACCCCTGGCCTATAGAATCAATTCTGTTTGGTAATAGAGTCCCCATGAGTATTCATATTTCATTTACACGCTGTAAAGCAAATGGAGCGAAAATAAAAAGAGGTACACAGTAAATGGTGCTAGTATCTGCCGTGTACTGGTGAGTTACTTATACACAGGAGGTTAAAACTATAAGTCTCTAAACTAACAAGAATGAAATGATGGAAGTGATTAGTCGATGTAAAGTATCCATAAATAATTCAACGCTATACAAAGATTTAAAAAAAAAATCAAACAAACAAGGGACGTTAAAAACATGTATTATCACGATATCGAATCTTACATTGTTCTGTCCCTTCTTCTGCTCTACGGGCTCTTTCCACGTGACCCTTTTAGGGCTAGGCACCCTCTGGTCATCTCTTTCCATTGACCTGTTGGGAGAGCCAGGGCTGCGGGACCTTCGCTCATTCAGGTCCCGGCTGTCGGCATAGCGTTCGTAGCGATCCCTGAGGGGGTCCTCCGATCGTGGGGGCGGGCGACCCCTGTACAACCCCCGGGTGTTCACGTCTAAGTAGCTGTCTACTTCCTGCATCGCTTCAACGGGTGACTCAAAATATTCCCCTGGTAAGCACTGGGATGTTGCAGTATCCGACGAGCAAAATGTTTTTTTGTTTTCACATAGAGACGGGTGTTTTTTTTTTTTTACAAAACTAGAATCACATTAAAGAAATGGAACATCAATCATAAACAATTATTGCCGCTATATAATGCTGGTTGATAATTTGACATTTTATCGAAAATTCAGAAACCGATGAATTTACATTACATTCTACACGGGCGCTCATTAATAAACATATCCAAGAAGTGTATGTACAAAACTTAGTCTGTAAAAAAAAAAAACAATTCCTATAACGAAATTAATTCACCACACACGATTACAACCAAATATTCCGTTTCTCGAGATTTTAGTCCATTTCACAGCCGATCAAACCAAGAACTAACCCAACATTTAAAAAGCACCAGCACAACAAGTAGCTACACATCTCGGTCCCAGACTGCCAGTTCCGCCTGTCAGTCCCGAGGTGTGCTGCCACACGTTCAACTTATTAAATACATAGTTACACAGAAAGACGCCACTCGATCACTCGATCGATTTTTTTTTTTTAAAGTTACGTTTGTTTACAGCGAGACCCCCCCCCCGCCACCGGTCCCCTATAGACACAAATTATCAGTCATTCCCTCTCCCTTGCAGCTGTGGGTGTGTTCTACTCTTTGTTCCACACACACACCACACACCATTAGGGGAAACCCTAGAACTTATGTTGCTACAAGCAACAAAAGCTGAGTCAATTTATATATAAAGTTTGGTCTCTTCTCGAGTGACAAGAAGAATAAAAATAGTACCCACCACCCTTCCTTTTTTTTTAAACACGCACACCACTGTCTCGCTTTATGAGCGGGAAAATAAAAGACCTACTAGTGCTGAAGACCAAAAGACAAGTTTTGTCTTGTCCCAAGACCAAGAGAGCGAAACAATCTTCAACAGCATGTAACTCATTGTTACGCCAGAGAAAGCTGATAATGAATGGGGTCGGGGAATGAATTGATCGTGTGTGTTTGAGATATTGATTTCAACAGATCACGGACTCGTACGTGAAACTGTTGTAGCAGCACACAGCGTTTAACCAGCACAACCCTCCCACAGCGCCGCCAATGTGATACAAACGTACCCCGCATTTCTCAAAAACATAGCCCAATTGAAAGGCTAAATCTGAAAAAAAAAGAGCTGAAGGTAACTGTTAAACTAAAAGGTCCTTATGCTCATGCTGAAGGAAACTGTTCGTGTACAACTAAAAGGTCCTCATGCTGAAGGTAACTGTTAAAACTCTTGATTCTATGTAATGGATAACGAGCCTTGTTTTCTTCAGTGCAAGAGGGCATGGTGGATCAATGGTCAAACACCACTGCAGGGTGGATCAATGGTCAAACACCACTGCAGGGCAGATCAACGGTCAAACACCACTGCAGGGTAGATCAACGGTCAAACACCACTGCAGGGTAGATCAACGGTCAAACACCATTGCAGGGTAGATCAACGGTCAAACACCACTGCAGGGTAGATCAACGGTCAAACACCACAGCAGGGTAGATCAACGGTCAAACACCACTGCAGGGTAGATCAACGGTCAAACACCACAGCAGGGTAGATCAACGGTCAAACACCACTGCAGGGTAGATCAACGGTCAAACACCACAGCAGGGTAGATCAACGGTCAAACACCACTGCAGGGTAGATCAACGGTCAAACACCACTGCAGGGTAGATCAATGGTCAAACACCACAGCAGGGTAGATCAACGGTCAAACACCACTGCAGGGTGGATCAATGGTCAAACACCACTGCAGGGTAGATCAACGGTCAAACACCACTGCAGGGTAGATCAACGGTCAGTGAGTCAACATGTACATTGGCAAAACTAGTTAGTCGGTGGTGGTGGTTCGCCTCAGAGCGAACTCTGGCAAGAGAATGGGCAGCACTTACGTAAGTGACACAATTGATCTCGTACACCAACGGTCATGGAGAGACACTAGCCTATGCTTCACACATGACAATTATACAATTGTAACCCCTCCCCCGCTCCTCCTAATTCCCACCATGACAATAACGTGAGTTGCATTGCTTCACAGCATAGCCATAATACACTTCACATTAGTAAGCATTCATAGGATATATCTTATATACGCTCAAGCGTTCCTGATTACAAGGCTGTCCATATACAGTGGATTCCGCTTAATTGGGACACCGCTTAGTTGGGACAGCCGCTTATTTGGGACACATCTCAAAGAAACCAAACCAAGAAGCCAATAGTAAATGTGTATGTTTAATTGGGACAGCCGCTTAATCGGGACAAAAAACCTCGGTCCCGATGTGTCCCAATTAAGCGGAATCGACTGTATTTATATATATATATAATCTTAAGTGGAATTTTAGAGAAGGGAGATGTGTTCGTTCTTCTTTGGCTTCGAAGTGTATCATTTGGCTTTGCCTTATTATGTCAAGTTATGTGCCATTAGTTCATCAGGGAACCACTCCCCCTTGGCTTTATAATCCCCACCTTTTTATTCTTATTTAAAAAGAAAAAAAAATGTTTCCCTTGTTTATGATAGGTTCGATACTTTACTTTGATATGTATTATAAATTATTTATTATGCATACGTTTTTAAAAATATGTTTTAGGCTACGAATTTCTAAACTTGCAGAATCAAAATTATATCATCAAACAATTTAATAATGTTATAGTCATGAACGCGAATGGGGAAAAAAAATAAACAAAGCCACGTGAACAGTTAGACCAATGGTATTGTTTAGTAAACACAAGTTGTCGCCGGCTGTGCATTGTTTATGTAAACACACAATGGCCGAAATGATGATGCTTAGGCCTATAATTTGTTGTTAAAAGTGTCAGTCATTCGATCTGCTTCTTTGCATATCGAAGCTCACGAACAACGTATTGTATAAAATACACAGCATCATGACTAGTAGATATCCACGAGCTTCTCAGTCTTTACAATCGCAATATAGCCTCTCCTCTGCCTCTGCCCCTTTTCTTTCTAGCAATCTTAGTGACACAATACACAGTGGAGGAGACAGTGGAATAGATGTAAGATCTCTGCCTTCCAGCATAGAAAAAACAAATGGGCCTCTGAATAAAAAAGGTGGCCAGATACAGAGACTAATGGAAGAGTTTAAAAATCTTTATGCTGTGAAATTAAAGAGACTAGATGATGTAGAAAATGGAGGTGATACTATAAAGGTGAAAATTATTTTATAGCTTCACAAGTATTAGTCCCAGTATAACTAGTATAAGCTTAACTAAAACGTTAAGATACTAATAAAAGGTACCTTTTGAATTTTCCATGGAATATCTAAATTAATAAATTTAATTATAACTAATAATATTTCTAAATATCTTTTTAAAATTACACTAATTTGTAGTATGCAACATTCAACAAATACAGAACAGAAGCAGTAAAACTAATATTCAAAGAACTTCTTAAATTTAAAAATAAGTTGGTTCACAGCCACTCACACAAATGAAAGATTATTGGGTCTATTGACTTTCAAAATAAATAAATTGGAACAAAAAATATTTGTCGTTTTCTCTGATAAATAATGTATTAACTCCCTTTACTATAGGGGTGGGCGAACTTTTTCTACAGAGGGCCACATTGACAACATGATTGATATTGGCAGGCCGCATACCGTATTTTTCGCCGTATAAGACGCACTTTTTCTTCCCCAAAACTGGGGGGGGGGAAAAGTTGGTGTGTCTTATACGGCAAATACACATTTTACATGCATTAAAACTGCCCCCAACTTTGTGTGGCGCTTACTCGCCACATCTCAAAGAAACCAAACCAAGAAGCCAATAGTAAATGTGTATGTTTAATTGGGACAGCCGCTTAATCGGGACAAAAAACCTCGGTCCCGATGTGTCCCAATTAAGCGGAATCGACTGTATATATATATATATATATATATATATATATATATATATATATATATATATATTGTTTGTGTGTAGGTATATCCACCTACTCTCACCACCCAACCGTCCCAACGTCAGGCTAGGACCATTCACATTCTATCAACCTACACCGACTATGTCAAAATGATTGCCAGCCACCCCTCTCTCTCCCTCCCAACCCATACAACAACTAGTGCCCCTCGAGTAAAATGGCAACAGCCTATGATAAAACTCAGCTGACAGCATTAAAGACTAATGGATAATTAGTTTCGAGGGCCTGTTTGAATGGTCTCCCCTCTCTCTGGTGATCTTCGTTATTCAAACACACAAAATAGGCACTTGTCAAGGGGAATAAAAATTGACAGTTATTTGAGGAAGGCGAAGAGAAATAAAGGAGTTTAAAAAATCAATAGGACATAATTCAATGGTATAATATATTAAATTAATGTAAAAAAAAAGTTGTTTTTTATGAAGTAGCCACTTCCTGGCTGATGTTTTTCTAAAGAGTAGTACTACAATTATAATTGATCTAAGAGGTACATTTACTGTCACCTACATTTAATTCATGTCATGTGCCAGCCCCGTAGTGTGAAAATTCTACAGCAGGGGCCAGGCATTCTACAGCAGGGGCCAGGCATTCTACAGCAGGGGCCAGGCAATAGCAGGCGGGGCAGGTAATACATTTTACTAAGTAGAGCAAAAAAGCAGAGGGGGCTAGACAAAACGCAGGGGGGGGGGCCGGCCCTCCGCACGCTACGGGCCTGTCATGTGTACTGTATAATGCTGTTTTTCTATATTTACCTCACAATCCCTTCATATGCCAAGGTTAAAGAAACAGATTAGGGCTAAGGGAACTTTACCTTTTTTTTAATATGCATAACCAATATAAACTCAGCAATGAAATGTTCATTTAAATCTGAGCATTTTAATATAATTAATTTTCAACCAATGAATTAATAAGCATTATTGCTAAATTTGTTCATTCGGGATCGAGATAAGTAATATTAGACAGAGAAGAAAGTTATTAAGGATGAATACTGAAGCCAAAGTTGAGCATCTGGAAACTTCTTAAGTTTATATTTATTAAACGCAGTGGCTACGGTTCGGTCCGACCAAACCCGTATTTTTTTTACTTCGGGTACCAGCCATAGATAATATTGCTCCACACCCTAACCCTATCCCTAACCCTAATCCTGAAAAAAACAAGCAATTAAGCCTGTTCCATTCTGGACACAGTACGTTTGTTATCTTTCAGTAAATATTTGTAAATTTTGGAAATGTTTATAAATTCAATTGTGTAATGCATATATCTAAAAAAAGATATTAAAAGGACAAGTAAGTCATGTTGAATAACTGTTACAAAAATAAATAATGATTATGCCTCTTTGATTAGCTTTTATTATTTATATTTAAAATATAAGCAAAACGGTACATAACAATCTCTTATATTTTGGCCCTGAGAGGTCAAATCGCGAAATGGACTTTTGATGTACACTTGGCAGGCCAAGACCTACACAATGATATATACATCATGGGTCTAGGACTTATGGTTGCTGAGATATAGGGCGGTCCATTATTAATATAGCTTATATAGTAAAAAAACAGCACTTTATAAGGCCCCTTTTACGGCCCTGAGAGGTCAGATTGCGAAATGGAAAAAAAGTCATTTCTTGGTAGGCCAAGACCTACAAAATGATATATACATCATGGGTCTAGGACTTATGGTTATTGAGATCTAGGGTGATGACAAACAGACAGTTATAAGGCCCCTTTTACGGCCCTGAGAGGTCAGATCGCGAAATGGAAAAAAAAGTCATTTCTTGGTAGGCCAAGACCTACAAAATGATATATACATCATGGGTCTAGGACTTATAGTTGCTGAGATATAGCGTTCCTTTATTAATATAGCTTATATAGTAAAAAACGGTACTAATGCCCCTTTTACGGCCCTGAGAGGTCAGATCGCGAAATGGAAAAAAGCTATTTCTTGGCAGGCTAAGACCTACAAAATGATATATACATCATGGGTCTAGGACTTATGGTTATTGAGATCTAGGGTGATGACAAACAGACAGTTATAAGGCCCCTTTTACGGCCCTGAGAGGTCAGATCGCGAAATGGAAAAAAAAGTCATTTCTTGGTAGGCCAAGACCTACAAAATGATATATACATCATGGGTCTAGGACTTATAGTTGCTGAGATATAGCGTTCCTTTATTAATATAGCTTATATAGTAAAAAACGGTACTAAGGCCCCTTTTACGGCCCTGAGAGGTCAGATCGCGAAATGGAAAAAACCTCTTTCTTGGCAGGCCAAGACCTACAAAATGATATATACATCATGGGTCTAGGACTTATGGTTATTGAGATCTAGGGTGATGACAGACAGACAGACAGACAGACAGACAGACAAAACGGGGACAATAGAGCATTTTTTTTCGAAAATGCTCTAAAAATTCTGGAAAAAAAAATTTATATATGCCATGTTCCTTATACCCTAATATAATGGTTTTGGCTGGTGCCGTAGCCACTGCGTTTATTAAATATGGTGTCTATTCTATAAGACTTATATATTCAAAGACACTTTATTGGTGTATACCACTCATGTCAGTTTTAAAAAGACGAACTAAATGTAAAAAAAAACAACTAAAAAATCTCAGTGAAGTACACAACTAGCTGTTGTAGCGTACTAAGCAAGTTAAATTTTCTGCACCCCCCTCCAGATCTGAAAAGTGCAAATACATCTAACAATACCATTTCAATGACACTCCTTAGTTTAGTGCCCACCCTGTGCAGTCAAAAGAACCATCTACTTTACTACTGATACATTTAAGATGTATCATTTTTTTCACTAGTATTTTGGTTGAATAAATAAGTTTTACTAGCTGTACCCTGCAAAGCCTTTGCATAAAGATAGACTATTGTAAAGCCAGTGCCAAACCTAGGGATTTCGGGGCACGGGGGCTTGGCCTCTTTTGGGGCCCCTGCATTTTGACGTTCAATACCATGACATGAGATTATGTACTTCATATTTAATGTAAAAATACTTTTGGGGGGCTCTCCTCAAGCTGGGGCCCGGCGGGATCCCCTCACCCCACCCTAGGTACGCCTCTGTGTTCAGTTTTGATACATATTTTCAAAATAATTTTTTTTTTAAGTTATGAAATAATTAAAAATCTAATTAGTTGTTTCTTTTTCTTACAACATCCTAAAAGATAAATTTTTTTAATAAAAAAATTTCAAAGATTTCATTAAAACAACTAAAAGGATACATTCTGAAAAAAAAAAATAAAAAAAAAATTATTACTATTGTTTACGTTTGACGATGTTAAAATGCTATCTGTTCTAATAAAAACTACAATAATTTGAATGATGTTATATGTTAATTATTACCTTTTAACATTTGGGACTTTTACATTTCATAATAAATACCACAGAAACTATTTGAAACTGTAGCTATTTCAAAAAGAAATATCGAATCGAGACGCAGGCAAGACGCCATTTTGAATTCTTGTTTTCCGCTTTCGATTTAACGCAGAGTGGAAATGAATAATATGTATATAGATTATCTTAAAATATATGATAAATAAATCTTTTTATTAAAATGTACAACTGATGTTAAAACTGCACAAATATAAAAAAATAATTTTGAACATCAAAGTGAATTATTTAAATAATGTTAAAAAACTGCAGCATCTGGCAACCTTGTGCATAATTTAGGGAAAAGGCTAGAGTGTTTCTTAAAGTAAAACATACCCATTGTTAACTCTCAGATAATTATCTTGTAACACCTAGAACTTACAATTTTTTTTCTGATGAGTTTTATGGACAACCAGACTAGAATAAAATATAAAGGGTAGTGAGAAGTTTTCATGAATCTACATCTCACTAACACACAATGACTAGATTTGTACTTCAGTGTTGAAATTCTCAAAATAAAATGATCACAAAAATGAATAAAAGAAAAAAAAAATAAAGCTTACTTTACAGGAACTTGTGGATCTGAATAATTTGTCTTCTAAAGATGAAACTTTTCCATTAGCTTCTCTTTCCATCTCTTCAATGGTTTGAATAAGAACATCATTCTGTTCAATCAAATCATTAACATATGACTGTAGAATTCTACTTCGCACCTGAATAAAATAAAAGGTATAAACTTGTATATGTAAATGCATATAATATTATAAACAAAAACAATCTCAACAACATAAGTACATTTTTCATACATTTAAATAAAAAAATTAAGAAAAAAGCAAAATTTTAATCCGACTTAATATTTATAGCCTAACTATATTATTAGTTTATTCATGTGAAAGCTAATAGTATGTGTAGCGGTCACTTAAAGTGGTAGCACCTGTGGTGTAGCAATTTATTCATCTTTAACAACCTAAAACTTCAGTAACTTATAAATCACATGAGAAACCAGAACTAAGTTCAAGATGTTTATTATGAGTCTTTTTATCTTATGATACATGAATCTAGATAAGCCAGTGCTTTTTTTCAGTGGGAACTCATGGGAGCTGAGTTCCCATACCTTTTTTTTTTATAGACTATTATAGTATTTTCTGACATAAGTTAAAAAACAGATGTGAAATGAGTTCCCAAACCTTTTTCGCTAGAAAAAAAGCACTGAGATAAGCTAATAGTGAACTGGACACTAAACCTAATCTAACATAATCATTCCACTGTGGGATCAAAACCAAGACTAAAATCTATAATTGATAACAATACATGTATCCAAGTCATCACAATGCTATCATCTCAATGGAGGACCAATAAGAACATTGTATATCTAATATTAAGGATCATTCTATTGCATAGGTAACTCAATGGGTGGGATACCAAAATGACAACTGCACACCAATATGTGCATTACAGTATGTTTCAATTAGGTAGTCAATGTTGTCTATTTTTAAAAAAACTAACAAAAGTGACTTGATTTTTTTTTTCATTAATACTTTTATTAGTTCAAGACTGATCATCAAAATGAGAAGTATATGAACTTTTTGTAGTAGTGGAATTAGGAAATTTACACCCTATTTCAGATTCATTGGACTACAATCTAAATTAATTTTGAGCATTGTGCAAAGTCGGTTTACATATATATATTGGAATTGGGAATCTAACCAGAATCTGTGTTTTAGAGAAGAATCTTTAATAGTAATCAAATTTGAAAAAAATTAAAACAGTATTTTTAATATTTTTGATAATTATAACCCATAAAACGACAAAAAATGTGTTTTACACAGCCTACATAATAATATTATATCAAGAAAAAAATGACATAATAAATAGTCGATAGCAGGGGTGGGCAAACTACGGCCCACTGGCCGCATGCAGCCCTTAACAGTATATTATGCATGTACATGTTTCAGTCCTATGTTAATTTTCTTTGTTCAAAGTTTTCGCTATATTTTTTATAATTTATACCGACTATTTCATTCGAATCTAAAGATATTAAATCGGTTTTATGGCTCCAGAATACTAGTAAGAGCTTCTTAAGCTACCAGCGCATATTGACCTGAAGGTTAAGCTCAAGTCAGTTCTTTATCAGGCGTTTTAAGGATGTTTGCCAGCAGCAAGATTTCCACACCTTTATAAACTTTGCTGACACTATTTGGGTTCACATGCATTTGTGAGCAAGGGTTTTCTTGTATTAAAATAGATTAATCTTGACTGACTGATTTAAATGGAGCAACTGATTAAGTTCAAATTTTAAAATGTAATGTGCATGTGTAATAGAGTGTGAATGTGAAATAAAATGACAAATACAAGGTTATTATCTTTAATTCATATTTTCGTACGTTGTAAATTGTAATTGAATGAGACAAAATATATACCGTATTTTTCGCCGTATAAGACGCTCCGGCATATAAGACGCACCCAATTTTAAAGGAGGAAAATCTAGAAAAAAAAGATTCTGAACCAAATACTGTGCTAAAATATTTTATATCAACTGTATAAAGTAAACAGCAGTTTAAGAACAATTTTATGTCAACCATGTAACATATTAAGAACAATCTTTACTCTCATTAACAGTCAGTAAAGTCAGTAAACAGTGAAAGTAACAAAAATCAGTCTGTAATGTTTTTATTCGAACCCCAAGAATTTCTCGTCTTCGCTGCTATCAGAAATGAGGAAGGACAGATCCTCGCAGTCATTGTCATCACTTTTACATTTTACATTTAATTTACCCTGTAGTTGGTCCGCCTGATCACTTTCTCACATACACCATACACGTTGTTTGTGATCTACCCAGACGGCACATTATGACGTAGGGAGGGCGGTGTGTCTTCTCCCCGTGATTCGGGGGCGGAGCTTGTGGAGCCATTCTTCTGCCCATCAATCATGGGCCTCCAATAGACTAGTGGGGGCGGAGCAAGACCGGCAGTATGAGGTAGGGAGGGCGGTATCTTCTCCCCGGGATTCGGGGGTGGAGCAATCCTTCTGCCCATCAATCACAGGCATCCAATCAGCGGGGGCGGGGCAGAGTACGGACATCAGTAAGCATTGGCTGGAGGAGGCGGAAACAGGAGGCAGACATGCGGACATTTCAGGGCAGCATGGATTGATCGGGTGCCCAGGAAGCGGCAAAATTGTGCCCACACTGCCCAGCAAGGAGTGAGACTGCTCGGGGAGACATGAGGGAAGCCCGAACACACACAGCCTGGCCGTGCAGGGAGGGTCACAGAAGTCACCACAGCCCGCAGTACGTGCCCCAAATCTAGCCCGCAGCACACACTGCAAAAGGAGTTAGGAGGGCCGCCCCCCCCCCTGCGTTTTGTCTGGCCCCCTCTGCTTTTTTGCTCTACTTAGTAAAATGTATTACCTGCCCCGCCTGCTATTGCCTAGCCCCTGCTGTAGAATGCCTGGCCCCTGCTGTAGAATGCCTGGCCCCTGCTGTAGAATTTTCACACTACGGGGCTGGCACATGACATGAATTAAATGTAGGTGACAGTAAATGTACCTCTTAGATCAATTATAATTGTAGTACTACTCTTTAGAAAAACATCAGCCAGGAAGTGGCTACTTCATAAAAAACAACTTTTTTTTTACATTAATTTAATATATTATACCATTGAATTATGTCCTATTGATTTTTTAAACTCCTTTATTTCTCTTCGCCTTCCTCAAATAACTGTCAATTTTTATTCCCCTTGACAAGTGCCTATTTTGTGTGTTTGAATAACGAAGATCACCAGAGAGAGGGGAGACCATTCAAACAGGCCCTCGAAACTAATTATCCATTAGTCTTTAATGCTGTCAGCTGAGTTTTATCATAGGCTGTTGCCATTTTACTCGAGGGGCACTAGTTGTTGTATGGGTTGGGAGGGAGAGAGAGGGGTGGCTGGCAATCATTTTGACATAGTCGGTGTAGGTTGATAGAATGTGAATGGTCCTAGCCTGACGTTGGGACGGTTGGGTGGTGAGAGTAGGTGGATATACCTACACACAAACAATATATATATATATATATATATATATATATATATATATATATATATATATATATATATATATATATATATACAGTCGATTCCGCTTAATTGGGACACATCGGGACCGAGGTTTTTGTCCCGATTAAGCGGCTGTCCCAATTAAACATACACATTTACTATTGGCTTCTTGGTTTGGTTTCTTTGAGATGTGGCGAGTAAGCGCCACACAAAGTTGGGGGCAGTTTTAATGCATGTAAAATGTGTATTTGCCGTATAAGACACACCAACTTTTCCCCCCCAGTTTTGGGGAAGAAAAGTGCGTCTTATACGGCGAAAAATACGGTATGCGGCCTGCCAATATCAATCATGTTGTCAATGTGGCCCTCTGTAGAAAAAGTTCGCCCACCCCTATAGTAAAGGGAGTTAATACATTATTTATCAGAGAAACGACAAATATTTTTTGTTCCAATTTATTTATTTTGAAAGTCAATAGACCCAATAATCTTTCATTTGTGTGAGTGGCTGTGAACCAACTTATTTTTAAATTTAAGAAGTTCTTTGAATATTAGTTTTACTGCTTCTGTTCTGTATTTGTTGAATGTTGCATACTACAAATTAGTGTAATTTTAAAAAGATATTTAGAAATATTATTAGTTATAATTAAATTTATTAATTTAGATATTCCATGGAAAATTCAAAGGTACCTTTTATTAGTATCTTAACGTTTTAGTTAAGCTTATACTAGTTATACTGGGACTAATACTTGTGAAGCTATAAAATAATTTTCACCTTTATAGTATCACCTCCATTTTCTACATCATCTAGTCTCTTTAATTTCACAGCATAAAGATTTTTAAACTCTTCCATTAGTCTCTGTATCTGGCCACCTTTTTTATTCAGAGGCCCATTTGTTTTTTCTATGCTGGAAGGCAGAGATCTTACATCTATTCCACTGTCTCCTCCACTGTGTATTGTGTCACTAAGATTGCTAGAAAGAAAAGGGGCAGAGGCAGAGGAGAGGCTATATTGCGATTGTAAAGACTGAGAAGCTCGTGGATATCTACTAGTCATGATGCTGTGTATTTTATACAATACGTTGTTCGTGAGCTTCGATATGCAAAGAAGCAGATCGAATGACTGACACTTTTAACAACAAATTATAGGCCTAAGCATCATCATTTCGGCCATTGTGTGTTTACATAAACAATGCACAGCCGGCGACAACTTGTGTTTACTAAACAATACCATTGGTCTAACTGTTCACGTGGCTTTGTTTATTTTTTTTCCCCATTCGCGTTCATGACTATAACATTATTAAATTGTTTGATGATATAATTTTGATTCTGCAAGTTTAGAAATTCGTAGCCTAAAACATATTTTTAAAAACGTATGCATAATAAATAATTTATAATACATATCAAAGTAAAGTATCGAACCTATCATAAACAAGGGAAACATTTTTTTTTCTTTTTAAATAAGAATAAAAAGGTGGGGATTATAAAGCCAAGGGGGAGTGGTTCCCTGATGAACTAATGGCACATAACTTGACATAATAAGGCAAAGCCAAATGATACACTTCGAAGCCAAAGAAGAACGAACACATCTCCCTTCTCTAAAATTCCACTTAAGATTCCTACATTTTTATTCAGTGGCAAACTTTTTTTTGGCTTCACCCCCAGTTCCCCACCCTCAATGGGATGTCCCAGGGGTCGGCAACCTACGGCTCGCGAGCCGCATGTGACTCTTTCGATGTCAAGTTGCGGCTCTTTCGATGCCTTTCAGTTCCATGCGCAAAAAATAATAATTATATATCAAATACCATACAATTTAAACAACAATTTTAGTGGCTCTTTAAAAACTGAGAAAATTGTAAATTATAACTTTTGTCTCTTCCGTCTCAAAAGGTTGCCAACCCTGGGATATCCCATTCCGCGATTAGCAGTTTTAATTTTGTTCTCATACATGATGATGATAGTAATTACTAAATTAGTATCATTATTGTACACTTTTAAGCATTTGATTCTGCTGTTTCTGATAATGTCATCTTTAGCAATGGTTTAAAAAAAATAACTTAAGCCTTTGTGGTTTAAGCCTACTACTAGATAATCTAAGTAAAAATTCTAAAAGGAGCTAGGCCTCAATAATAGTTAATAAAACTTTATACTAGGTCTATAACCCTATGCCATAGATCTTTTGAACATAAGCCATTAAATCTAGTTAGTCAAGACAAGATTTAAAAAATCAGTATCATTAAATAAAAACAAAGATGACACTGTATGCTACTCTTTGTACAGAACCAATGAAATTAATCTTTTTTTTTTATGTATATAGGGGCCTTTTAGGCCTATGTCAAATTTGCATGTACCAAAGGCATATGGGAAGCTTTACCAGGATGTACATGAGTCTTTTAGCATTTGCGGTTGGTCGGAAGCTATGACCTAACTTGACAGTCTTTTTTTGTGGTGCATAAATGACTTCATAGTCAGCCACTTCCCTTCCAACAGGCCATCAACCATCTCCCTAAATAAGTGTGTACACCAGAATTTTCAGGTCAAGGTATGGTTGTTTTTTTTTTAAATGGGTAAGAAAAACCAGCTGTTCTTTTTTTTTTTTAAGGAAATTTGAAGAAAATGAAAGCTGCCGTTTTTTTTTTTTTTAAAGCCAGTTTTAAAACCTACAGAATGATTTTGACAACACTGTGACTAAGTTGTACTCCCTTCCAGACAGAAACCCAACAAAAGTCTTGTACCAGACATCTAGAAATAAAACAGCTAATTTTGAGCAACAAAATGGCACATATTTAACCAGAAATATTTATAGCAGAACAATGACTAAGTATGATTTTACTAAGAAAGTCAAAATAAATTAAAATAAATATTGTTTAATATGCAAATTTAATATTTGATTGTGTATCAAGATCTAATATCAATACACAGATTATTTAGCAAATAAAAAGCAAAAACCTCTATTATACATACAATATCATGAATATGGTACTAGTAAGATTGAAGAAAAAAAACTGCAAAGCTAAATTATGTAAAAATAAAGTGAAAAAAAATCCTAACATAATTCACATTAAGTTTTATCTCTATTAAATTAGCAGAAAATGACATGTCACATGTCTCTAAAGTAAAATTGTAACAATTTATTCCTACATTGTATAAAATTGTATACAATTCTCTATTATTTATTTCAACCATACATTTTAATAGGAAATGTGATAAATATAACTTCCTAAATTTATTTAGATGTGCTTCATGCTAATTTACAAATGGACATAAACACAATAAACTGGTAGACTTGAACATAAGATGTATACATTTAATTCATTAATAAAAAACAGAAATATATTGTGCAGATTGTTATTTGCTGTGGAGAAAATTTTCAATAAATACAATCAATGAAGTAGATAGAGATAGATAAATTGGCGGTTAGTAGATTTCTGGGCATTTATGTGTGAAACTTATCATGTGGATAGGCTTTTTTTAAAACTTTGATAATGTCATCATAATTTTATCCTCACATTTAAAGCTTTTGATGAAAAAAAGAATTGCTTGGATTTAAAAAAATAGTACCATATGAACACAAAGTTTGAATAAATATCCCACAATAAGTTAAGGAAACATCAGATCTTTGAAAAAAAAGTACATCTCTATATGATTTGGTTTTTTTTTTCTTCTTTTTTTTTTTACAAGTAGCAGACTCTGGTATAGCATAATTAATGACAAGAGCAGTCATAATTGAAAGTTAATATTTTATAACAATTACTCAGATTACTGCAAAAGTAAATTTTGATAACGTTTACAGTTTTTTAGTCTGAAAAGAACAGACTGAATTCTCAAAAGTGGTGAATGAACATGTTTGTACTATTTTTGAAATAAACATAAATGGTTGTAGACATTTTTTTTTTGAGAAGTGATATTAAGGAACAAATTAAAATTGAATAAGTAAAAGATAAGTAAAAAACTTGTCAAATCTGCTTGAAATTTCACATTTAAAAATACATCTTGATCAATTATTGCAACATAATTATTTATGTTATATCTTTTTGCTATCTTTATATAATATCACTTTGAAGTTTATCCTTTCATTAAACTTTTAAAAAAATTTCCTGAAAATTCATAGATTTTTAGAATGAATAAAAGAAGTATATTAACATGTAGTCAAATTAAAAAGATAATATAAAATTGAAGTAATTTTCAACTAATAAACACTATGGATAAATCATATTTTCTTAAAAGTAAAATCTTTCGGAAATGTACATAAAAAGTACTTATATAGCATTTATTACAGTTTTAATTCATTATGAGTGAACAGTTAATTTTAAAATGCTGAAAAATAGTTTCCAAACATTCTATAACATATTTTTTATCATAATGCAATTAACAATATTATATTCAATCAACTATTACGTCTCCATAAGCACAGTCTGTCTCTATAGCCAAATTGTATTTTCCATTTCCATCTTTACTGGTCACAATATAAAGCCAGCCCTGATCTCCCTGAAAAATAGAATGGGCAGTTAGTACATGTAAATTATCCTACAAGTTTCTAAATGTTTAGTTCAAATATTTTCTGCAAAAAAAAAAAAAAGGGGGGGGGGGGGAACAACTTATTTATTAGGAAACTGATAGTCGATGGTGTGGAATGCTCGACTGTTGACTTGGGGTGTTTCTGGTTCAAACCTTGGTAAGCAAATTGAGTTTTTATCAGGTCCTGGTAAAGTTCCCAAATCCACCCAGCTATAATCTGGTCCCTGACAAATGTTGGAAAAGTAAAAGCAGCGGAGCATTTTTGCCAGCCACAAAATACCTTCATATGCATTGGATACAGACATAGATTAATTCTACACTTTATTTATCCCAAAGAGCCCTTATTTCTTACTAAAAATGTTCATTTATAAACCAAAATACTAAATTTTACGAACTATAAGACACATTTAGAGCGGGATAACACAAAATATTACACAGCCTTGCAAAACAGCAATTAGACTATAAAACACACCCTAATTTACTCAAAAATTTGAGGGAAAAAATGTGTCCTGTAGTCCAAAAAATTAGTAACCTATACATTTTCAGTTCACATTGAGCAGGGCCAACCCTGGGCCTCTATTATTTCCAACAACTTGGTGGGGGGCTCTCCTATTACACCCACCTATTAATTTCTATCATTTTATAGCAGTTTTTTTAACTGACAGAGACTCAAAGAATAATTATTTATGTAGTGTTTGGGATGGACCCCCCCCCACCACCCTGCCCTTGCAAAGAGTTTGGCTTTCAAATACATTTTATAAACTGAGGCTTCACTGTTGCACTAAACATATTACACAAACATTAAAAAAATGTTTATTGGTGGATTGGTTATTACTTACCCAATAGGTGCCCCATGAGTTTCTAACAATCCAGTATTCAACACCATTTTGAACTCCCCATCCAACAACTGATACAATGTGATTTATCTGCATTAAGGTATAAAAAAAAGTATTTGAATTGATTATAAAAGTACAAGGCAACATAATTCTTGATAGTGGTTTTCAATTTTTTTCATCAGAAAAGTACATACCATGGGGAAAAGTTTATATTCTTTGTAAATTCCTCCTGTGTATTTTTCTAAATTATCAGTCACCGCAATGCCACAGCTGATAAAAAAGAAATTATATTATTTATAAAATGTCGACTTAATTAGAATATACTAACTACAATACAATAAATGAAAGTAATTTTGTTTTACTGTCACTATGGGCACTGAACTATATACATGTATCGACATATGTTACACACATTTATCCTTTACATTAGTCTTTTGTATTAATTTATTTATAACTCATTTTGTGAATTTATTTCTTATTGATTTGTAGTATCAAACACTAAATTCATTTTAAATAAAAATGTGTTTTTATATGTTTTTTAGGGTAAGTAGAATAAATTAATTGGATTTACATTAATTTATATGGAAATAATTATTTCATTTTCAACTATTATTACAAATAGTTTCAGATTTTTTATTTAGAAAAGTTTTCTTTTAACAGCCTTAAATCTAGAAAGAAAAGATATTACCTAAAAATTTCTCCAAAGAAATGAATTTTAACTATTTTAAATACATTTAAAGACTAATAATGTTCTCTTTGTCAATGCTCTATGGGAGTATTAAAAATATAAAATTAACTAGCCAGCTTTCATTAAATAAATAGTGTGTTTAGAAAAAGTGAATATGCATCACCTAATAGGCCCATTTTTATATATTTCAGCCATCATTGCCTCACGACCAGCAACTGGGCCATAATCTGATACCTTCCATCTCTTGAAGTTAGTAACCTTGGTACATGTTCCATCATAGCTGCATGTTTTACAAGTATTCATTTCATTGCACTCTGTAAATCATATATTGTATGTTAAAATTATTGAAAAATAAATTCATATTAAAAAAAACAATAATACATGGATTTTATCAAAAAATGTTTAATCAAAACAGTAAGAACTAACCCCCATCTTTAGCTTGATAATTATTGCAAGTTTCATCTGGGATGCCTTCTTTATTGGCATATTTCCATACAGCTTTATCATCACCTCCTTCACAGCTGCCTGCTTTAGCACAGTCAATGACCTCTTGAACAGAAAGATATGCACTTGGCCATGCCCCTTTTCTTTTTATGTTTATACGATCAGCCATTGAGCTAGTCGATCCCATTGCCCAGCAAGATCCACAGTCTGAAGATAAAACATTTTAGCAATAAATTCTAAATGATTCATAAAATCTAATATTCCTTTCTAAAAGAAACTGTTAAAAATGGCTATAGAGAACATAACCTTAAAGACTCCAATAAAGGTAATTCTAGTTATTCCTAAATTATCAAAGCACCCCAAAGGCAAAGTGATATTTTAAAAGTCATGCCCTAAATGCTAATCTAATTATAAATTAGTCTGCTGAGCATATCTTTCAAAACATAATTTTTAAATAATAAAAAATAGAAAAAAGTGATTATTTAATTTTTCTTTTATATCTTAATATGTTGAATTAAGAATATTTTTTAAACAATGTCATAGGTAAAGCATTATGTATCAACAAAATAACAATTACAAGCAGAAATAAAATAGATTTTCTAAAACAAAAACATATAGTGTTACTTACATTGTGGGATATGCTGATTACGGGTAGTACTAACAAAGTTTGTTCCATTAACATTTCGCCAGTCAAATGTTTCCGGTAGGTTTTCAATGATGTGAGCATATTCAAAAGGTCGCTTTTTGGTTCTGAAAAAAAAAAAATGCAAAGATGAACTTAAAACATTTGTATATGTTCATTTCATATTTTTTCTAAGCTAATAAGAAAAATAACACTGGTAAACAGTGATTTCATTGCCAGTGATATTTGAATCATTTTATACAAAGTCAACTATGCTGATTTAGAATATGTAAGTGCTTTTGCTAGATTGGCTCTATTTTACGAGATAATTAAAATTAATTAAATAATGTATGCACCGTGTTTGAAAATTGTCAAGAATTGCATGAAGTAAAATAGTATACTAACAAATACTAGTGAAAATGTTAATAGTCATGCAGAAATTTGTTCAAAAAGATGTGTAACATTGTTATAGAAGAAAACATTTTCATTTGAAAAACTAATTATGTCTAATTAATTAATTAATATGTTCATTGTCTATGGTAATGCATTAGCTAATCGCTGTTTGCTCGACTTCCTTTTGTGTGTGTCATTGGGGCATTTGCGCTGGAGGCTCCAACAGTAGTCAGCCATCATATTATGTCCCATCTTCCTTGATATCTCTCCTCCATCACCCTCATATCCTGATGGAACCTCTCACCTTGTTCCTCACTGAAGTCCCCAAGGTTACCTGGAAATTTGTCTAAATGACTGTGCAGGTAATGTACCTTGATGCTTATATTTGCTCAAATGTTTATGAAGTTAGCGAGCATATCTTGTACGAGTTTTTCGTAATTCTCTGCTTTGTTATTACCTAAGAAGTTCCTGACAACTGAAACAAAACTGTTCCATGAAGAACTTTAAGGTGATCCGTGAAATTAGTAAAATTTTGATCGTTGATGAGTTTTCGAATCTGAGGACCGTCAAAAATCCCAAAGCCTTAAATTGTTTCATTAAACCTAATTTGATATGAAGCGGTGGGAGAATGATCTTATTTTTGTCAACCAATGGCTTGTTGATGATATTTTCTTTACCTACAGTCATGGTTTCCCTTGCAGGCCATGTCACTCTTGTCCAATGATCTTGGCTTGCCCTGCTATCCCAAAGGCACATGAAGCACGGGTATTTTGTGTATCCTGACTGCTACCCAAGCAAGAAGTTTACCATTTTTAGATCAACACAAATTGACCACTGATGCTCAGACTTTCTGCAATACTGTTTTGATATTCTCATCCTCTTCTTTAGGTGTTGTTGAGTGAGCAATAAGAAGAGATGCATAACGGTTACCATTGTGTAACAGAACACATTTCAAGCTTCTGATGGAACTGTCTATAAAAAGACGCCAGTCATTGGAATGGTAGTCTTGTAGTCCCATTTGGAGCAGAAGTCCAAGGATGTCATTACAGTAAACAAGATCTTCCTCTTGGCTGAAATATGGAAGAAGAAACTCTTCTCTTTTCCGATAAGATATTTTTAAACTTCTTGTTTGAGAAAATTTCTTTCATTGAGCCTGGATGCTAAAAGCTCAGATGTTTGCTTGAGCATATTTAGGTATCGTATCAGGTCATTGAGTTCTTATTGACTAAATGGTTGAGGTGTTGAAGAACTTCCTTCATAATCGCTTCCACTTTTTTCACCTGCCAAAAACTCCAGATCTTGCCCCTCGTCGGAGTCTGATGGTGAAAGCTCTAATAATCCACTAAACACTGGTATAGGAACTTCACTGCTATGTGGAATTGGTCTCCTTGCAGATTCAAGATCAGGATAATCCCACTTAGATTTCTTGTGGCGATTGAAGCCTTTAACATTCACAATACAAAAAATAGCAATCACCAAAATGGTCTTTCGGCTCTCGCCATACCATTGGTACACCGAAACTTAGACTTTTCTTCTCACCATTTGTCCACTGCCGTAGGCTCTCCACACAGTTTTTGCAGACCTTATGGGGAGCCCAAGACTTGTCTTGGTTTCCCAGCTTCACACCGAAATAAGCCAAATATGCCTGCTGCACAAATTCAGTTATATTTCTTCTTTGCTTTTCAATCATGTATTCTCCACAGATGTAACAGAATACATCCGGATTATGTTTGCAGCATCTTCGTGATGAACTCATGATGTCTGTAGAAAGCAGCTATAAAAGAGAAAAAACTAAACAAAGTTATAACTTGGTATAGTTAAATTAAACAACAGACACCAAACTTATTGCATTTGTTTTACACAAAGGGTACAATGAATTTTTCAAGGGTGTCCATTATCTCAGAAACTAGAGCCAATTCAGCAAAAGCAGTGGCAGTTTTGAAATCAGCGCCCATGAATTGCTATAAATTCATTCAAACATTCTTGGCAACTCGCAAAAAATTTTTTTTTGTTGGGCTGTGTAATCAGAAGACTGGTGATTCTTAAGACAAAATAACACAATATGATTGAGATATGATAAATAGGCTCAAGGTAAATTATATTTTAGAGTATATTTCATTCCACTGCAAGTTAAACCACACACACTAATTGCAATGATTGTAATATGATCCATTATTATTTTTCATATTAATACATATTTCAACCTTTCTTTTATTGTTAAGATATATTTCATTAAAAAATGTTAATCTACTAGTTTATCTACTGTATTTTGATGTATCTAATGAAAGTATAGCACTAAATCTAATGTTTAGATAAATATTAACACACACACAGCCAAGTAAAAAATGTGGGTGATATTGCTTTTAGACATTTGAGAAAAAAAAGTATAGTTTCCTTAGCCCTTATGCTCTTATTAAGTTAGGTTATAAGAATAAGGTTACTTCATCAAATGTCATACTTGCTTTATCAGGAATATATATATATATATATATATATATATATATATATATATATATATATAAATATAATATATATACAAACCTAACTATAATTCATTTCAGCTTTTCTTTTTCCTTCCAAACAGGTGGGTCAAGAAAGCCAATCAGATTTATTAGAGGGTCGTGAATTGCACAAATTATAGAATCTTTATTTTATTGTATAAATTTTAAATTGATCTCTGTATCAATAGAGTTTCTGAATTTTTTCCAGTACTGATAGAATTTAACTGATGTGTTATCTGACTTTTTTTGTGTGGGTTTTACACAACACAGTTAAATCTGTTTTATACATATTCTGTTTTCTACTGCAGGTTTTTATTAGTTCCACATATTCAACATTGAGTCATTTCATAAGTGAAGTTTGATCTAATAAAATTAATAAATACTCTATATGTGTTACTGTTTAATTAGTTTAATCAGTTATTCAAAAGTGTAACTAAAATATTAATTAGTGCCCATTAATGCTTTTATGTAAGTTATTGTAGGAAAATTGGTGGTTATTAAAAAGATTATTGGAAGACAGGTCATCTTTTTGAGGTAAAATTAAAAAATGATAGCAATTGATGAAAACTTCAGCTCATTCATATTATTTGAAAATAAAATCATGGTATACTATTATTATTATTTATATAAAACAGAAAAATTTTCGCTTTTTGTTTTTATCTTGGTACAAGTAGATTTAGACAATTTAGTAGTACAATGGTTAAAAAAACTATTTCTGAAGTTTTTATAAGAATTTTTAAAGAATTCGTTAGGAAATCTACTTTTTGTTTTGTTTTTAATATGATTAATTTAAGTTATGCAAATTGTAAAATTTGCGAACTTGCCCCTTTCTTTACAAGAACAAGGAAATAAACTTGTCAAAAGCTATATATGATAACATGTAGTCATTGTAATTGTAATTGATCATTGGCATTGCATTGGCTTACTTTTTCAGAAGGGATTAGGGTTTGGCTTTGCTTTTGGGCTAGGCTGGCTTTAATAACTTAAAATGTAAATAGGCTAATTAACTGAAATATGCATATTTATTGGCGGTTAAATGTTATTACTGGTGAATTAATACGATAAAAAAAAATTTAAATGATACAATTACAATTTAAAAGAAAAATTACGTACTTAACAATCTGCGTAGGATCAGAAAAATTTACAGTTTTGACATAGCAAGGAGGCGATTTCCTAGCTGCCAGAAAGTCCGAGACACGAGAATGAATTGACTGTCGTAAGTAATTCGATTCAAACTTAAGAGATGATGATCGACTTTCAGTTATAACAAAAACGCAACATACAAACATAGTTAGAAGGAACTCCATGGTAAAGTAAATTTCTTCGAAACTAGTCATGTGACAAGGTGTGTGTCATGTGATAATTTCCGTCACGTGATATCCAAGTCAGAGCTGCCAACCCAGGATAACAATTTCTTGACTAATTTTTATCATTTTTTTTTTGCACCAGTTTATTCTCATAATTATTATTTGTGTAGATCGATTAAAAACTGAAAATTTTTTTCTAAATATCAAGAAAACAAATACATTTTTGAGTGGAATTTTACAGTTGAAGCTTTACGTTCAGCAGTTTAACTTTCCTTTTTGTACATTTCAAACTAATTTTTTTAGCTTTATTAAAATTTGAAAGCAAGCTATGGTGGAAAATTGTTAAATTTGGCAGCTTTTGTTTACACCTTCGAATTTTTTTTTCGTAGTTTAAAAAAAAACAACTTAGTTGAGAATATTTACAACTTAAACAACATGATTTTGTTCTAGCTGTATATTTATTTGATATATATAACAATACAAGTGTAATTTATTCGAAAAGGAAATTTATAGACCCATAGTTAGTATATTGTAGTATAACTTATTTCATGTCATTTATGATTTGAGAATTATTATATAACTCTGTTAACTTAATAATTTAATTTAAATTGCGATACTTGAATAATGCGTTTCTATCTAAAGAAACGATAAAAGCATTTTTGTGAACCTTCTGATGATAAATTTTATATTCCTCCATCGCAATTGAGTATTTCTTTATCAAATTTAGTTTCAAACGATATAATGGATGTGCAGAATATATTACCAGCAAGGTCTTTATTTTATCATTAGTTAAATGACTTGCTAGAAATGATCAGACTGTACTGTATTTTGGGCAATCTGGCAGATTATTGGCATTGGTAATTTCTGCCCCTAAAATACGAAATTATTTTTAGGATGAGATGAAATCTCTTAGAATCTAAGTTAGATCCTATAATTAACCACTAATGGTTGCATTGCCCTTCTTTCATCCCCACCATAGCCAGTAGTGCAATGGCAATGGAGGCACCACAGGAGACATGGTGTGTAGACAAGTGTGTATGAAGTCCCTGTAAGGATGAGATGAAATCTCTTAGATCCTATAAACCACTAATGGGACGGTTTTTATGGTGCCCTTCTTTCATCCCCACCATAGCCGATAGTGCAATAGCCATGGAGGCACCACGGGAGATATATCAGGAACTTGAGCCACACCTGGTTGTTTATTAAATCATTAGACTTACATCTCACTACATTAACATTCACATAAAACTAATTCATTAGATATTAATAGATATTCTACTAACTTACCATTTCCACTTCCTAATAAAATTGTGATTTTTAATTCTTCTTGCTTTATGACAGGGGTGGGCAAACTACGGCCCGCGGGCTGCATGCGGCCCACCAGAGTATATTATGCGGCCCGAATGCATGTACATGTTGAGATCATATATTGATGTTTTTTTTTTCTTTGTTTAGAACTTTCGCTATATTTTTGAAATTTTATTCCGACTATTTGATTAAATCTTAAACGACGGAATACAAAGAAATGGGCCTTTTTTGGTAATTTTTTTCAACTTAATACAAATAATATTATTTATTATTTTATAAAATTTAATTGCTATTTCATTGTAAAAAAAATGGACCTAATACATTAAAATTATAAAAATATTTACGAAATTTTATAATAAATATAAATTCTCGCGACTTTAAAAACGTAAACAAAGCCGATAACGACACTTCCTCCGCACGCCATTTTGAATCCGGCTAAGGAAAGACGCACTTCGACCTGCTCATTATAATGGATTCTGACTCAGATTTTCAGCCAGATTTCCAAGTTAGTTTCAAGTGAAGATGAAGTCTGGGATCTAACCGACATTTCTGATGTTTCAGATGATGAAAATGTTTCGTTCAATGGAAGTTTGAATGCATCTAATACTCATGTGTAAGTATACCAATGCTCAGAACATCATGCTGTATTTTTTTTTCGTTTTATTTTTTACGAGTTATGGTCTGTTATATGCTAAATAATCACCTAATATCACGCTAGTTATAACATTTTAGCAGAAAAATATTGTAAGTGTATTAATAATAAAAAAAACTTAAAAATACATGTTAAATATTTTGTTTTTCCATTTAAAGCATGGTACTATATAAATCTTTAGCTCTCAGCTGATTGATAAACAAAAATCAGCTGATAGGAGAGCACACATATATAAATGTACTATAGTCTTCTGTTTTGTTTGATATATATTATTTATATATTTTATTATTACATTTAAAACATAATTTTATATGAAAAAAAAACAAAAAAAGCTTAATTTATAATTAATTACATTATTTTTATTTGACACAGCTTCATTGGCTAAGATGAGAAAGTCACCTCCTTCAATTCTACCACAAAGGGTTCCAGGTATTCACTTGAAAGAAGTTAGAACAAGAGATAGTGCAAAGAGGTTCTTCTATGCCATGGATTACTTCAAACTATACTTCACACTGGATATAGTAACTCACATAAGCCAGTATACTAATGATTACGCAAAGATTCATGGACCACAAAAGTAAGTATTTACAAGGGTTGGTTTGGTATTACACCAGAGGAATTTTATAGCTTTTGTGGGCTGAAAATGTATGCAGGAATAGTTAAAACCTCTAGTATTGACAGATTTTGGAGTAAAAAGCCTCTTTATAATGGATTCTGGGCTTGTGCATTCATGTCTTTTGACAGATTTAAAGCTATTCTGAGTTTCTTAAAAATTACAAATCCTAAAAATGAAAACCCTAATGACAAATTATGTAAAGTAAGAACACTACTGACATACATAAAAATGAAATGCATGACATAGTTTCAACCATATGAAAATATTTCTATAGATGAATCTTAAGAGTTACACAGACCTAATAATTATGGATAATTACATTTTTCTGAAGAACTCATTGGAGACTTTGGTAATATTTCAGAAAGTGCTCCAGTACCTCTTGCGACTAAGCCACTCTTTTTTTAAAACATGCAATAGACCCAACAATAGTAAGTAAATGTAGTAAATGTAGATTGTGCTATTCAAATAACAAGGTTTAGAGAAGAACAAATGTCAAGTGTAGTGTGTGATATATTTTTGTGCGTTATGAAAGATAGAAATTGTTTATCTCAGTATCACAAGCTAATTTAAATTTAATTTTTTTCCCTATATACATATTCAGGATACCAAGTAACAATTTGTGATTTCAAGAAACAGTTGGGTCATTGATGTAGAGAAAGATCTGAAAGCTACAAGTGCAGAGGAAAGAGTCCATGTATCAAGAAGAGTGGGAAAGAATGCTGTGTGGATTTAGTTCAGAATTATCTTTTTAATGAAAATTAATTAATAAAATTTACTTTTAAATAAATCATTTCTAAATACTTTGTTTTCACATTTAGATTTTTCATCCAGAATTGATAGTAGTTTATGTAAGCCAAACATTTTAACTAATTATATATCTTTTTCTTTTTGCATTCAAACCTGATTATTACTTTGTCTTATTGATTTTAATATATTGATAATTCTAATAAAATAGCTAAATATTATGATAAAATATAGATTTAATTAAACTACCATTTTATTATCAAAAGAATGATATATTTAATATATACTGAGAAAAAAAATATTTAGGGAAAGAAAAAAATTGAAATATACCATTTTTATATGAATAATGAGGGAAAATATGCATATTTGAAAAAAAGTCACCAAACATTTATTTGTTGAAGATAAAATCTAGAAATATTAAATCGGTTTTATAGCTCCAGATAATTATTTGTAATTACTAGAGAGTAATTGTTAATATCCCTATTCGAAACTGTTTTTTTGCTCAACCGGAAGAGGCTTTTGTTTACAATTTACATTTTGAAAGGTTTTGTAACATTTGTAATTTAAAAGCGAACAGATATTGATTTAACCATGAGTGCTGCAAAAAAAGAAAGATTGAGGAAGAATGTCATATTTTTAATGACAAATGGACAGCTAAATACTGCTTCACCAGCGTTGGGAGCAGAGCTGTCTGCTTGCTGAGCCATGAGTGTTTGTCTTTAAGGAGTACAACCAAACAAAACATTTCGATTTTGGGCACAATTTAATGATTGAAGAGAGAAAAAGAAATGCTAGGAGTTGGGTAATAATATAAAATAGCAGCAAGCATTATATGTCCAGATCAGAAAACAAAATGTGACAGCATTTCTTTATCAAGAACTGTAGTCAGGCGTGTTGAAAGATAAGTGACAATTTGATTCACCAACTTCGAGATGCAAGCAAAGACTTTTTGTTGTACTCTCTTGCACAATTGTTGGTATTTATATGGGGAATAAACACTCATTTTGAGCTTCCAACTTGAAAGTCTGTGTAAAACTGCGTTGAATATCAAGCATGTTATTGACCCAGTGGTCAGTATAATAAACCTCATCAGAGTAAGGGCACTTAATCACAGTCAGTTCCAGGCAGTGCTTAAAGCTTTGGAAACTGAACATTCCGATATTAACTATCACAGCAGTGTCTGCTGGCTGAGTCTGGGCAAGATATTGAGGCGAGTGTAGGATCTCAAGGAAGAAATAGTTATGTTCCTGGAGATGAAGGTAATTTTTTTTTGTTACTAACATTGTTAATGAAAAATGGAAGTCAAACTTCATGTTTGCTATTGACATTATAGAAAAGTTGAATTAACTGAATGTCAAACTTCAGGGCGATAGCTTGTTTGCACATGAAATGTATGTGCATGTTAAATAATTTCAGGCAAATTTCTCCCTGCTCTCCAGGCAAGCAGGTGAAAACATGTTTTGCCATTTCCCTTTGCTGAAACTAAAATGGCTGACAAGTACAAGGCTCAGTTGGATGCCTTGGTTGTGGAATTTTAAAGGAGGTTCCAAAACTTCAAGTACCTGGAACAACTTTTCAATATCCTCAGTTCGCCATTTAGTGCAGAAGCTGCTTTAGCCCCAGAGGATATACAGTTAAAGATGCTTGACCTACTAGTATGTTATGACCTGAATGAGAAGTTCAAGTCAGTTTTTCTTCTGGAGTTTTATGGATGTTTGCCAACAGTGTCATTTTCACACCTAAAAAAAATTCGATGCCAAGGTTTTGTCACTATTTGGATTCACATAAATTTGTGAGCAAGCGTTGCCTTGTATGAAAATAAACAAGTCTAATAAAAGATCAATGTTGACTGACTGCAATTTAAATGCAGTCATGCAAATCACAACCAGTAAACTGGTTCCACAGCTCAAGAACATTATCCGAAATTGTGAACAGTTACATATTTCTCATTAATCATATGTGTACTCTGTGGTCAGCTTGTATGTCAATTGTTCCATCATCTTCATAAATGTTATGAAAGTTAATAAAAAACGTTTGTTGAAATAATTATGAATATTAAAGTCTTAATGTGGCCCTCCGAAGAAAAAAAGTTTGCCCACCCCTGCTTTAAGAAATGCAAAATAGACTAAAAGTTATAAAGAAAGTAAATGTTTGTACACTGGGAAAATTGGATTACTTGTCTTAAATAATTCAAAAGCCTCTCTAAGCTCTCTAAATTAAATCTATTCCCACTTCACGCTATTGAGTATTTCTTAAAATTTGTAAATAAACATTGCAGCTTTCATGGTTTTGAACACCATTTGATTTGTACTTTAAAATAACTTCATCTCTTTAAGCCAGATGAATATCAATATAAAATTGATGTCAACGGGTATTTTATCATGAAAATCTGATGGTGTTTTTTATCCAAGCCATTTTTCATATAAGTCCCATTAGGCATTTTATATACATATATGATTATATATATATTTATAATATTTTAAATCAATGTTATAGTTCCTTGTATAGGTCATTGCAGACATTCATTGTTATTTTTATTAAATTATTCAGGCTGGTTCATTTAGACTTAAAAGGAGCTCCGTTATGTTTAAGCTATTTGGATAAGGTAAACTTTTTTAGTTTTTTTCTAATTATGTATGATCAAATTTTATGATGTGATTTACTCTTTCACTTTTCTCAGAAAATTATTCTCTTTTGAACAGGTTTTGCCATTGTTAAAAAATTTAGGAGCTATAGGGATTCTTGTTGAGTATGAAGATACATTCCCTTATCAAGCTGATTTGAAAACAATATGTGCTCCTCATGCTTACAGGTAAACCTGTATTAATTAATGATGCGGAAAATAAAGTTCCCTTACATGGACCAGTTTTAAAGTATTGATAAGTTAAGATTACCTTTATTTAAAAAGAAAAAAATCCATCCCCTTCTGTGGTCTTAACTAGTGTTGGGATTAAAAAATTTTAACAATAGGCTCTGTATGTATTTAGTTACAATGGAGGCCAAGTATCTTATAAGTCTAATAATAAGGGCTTATATATTTTGAACAACGGGTTTACTGACTCATGAAATTTTAATTTTTAGGCTTAGGATCTTAAGAATTCCCTTAGGTCTAGGATATTTTTTAATCATAAAAAAATAATTCATTTTTTTTAAGTTTTATAGGAATTTATTTAGTTTACATTTTTTTTAGTTTAATGGTAAACTACTTTTTTTACCATTAACTCAATTTATTTCAGAGTTGAACACTATTAATTGATATAAAAAATTAAGCTTTTGTAACTTTAGTTACACATTAATTCTGTATATTCTTCTTAATAATTTTACAGTCAAGATGACATCAGACATATTTTAAAACTGGCCGAAGATTGTAACTTGAAAGTGATTCCATTAGTGCAGACATTCGGTCATTTGGAAGTATAGAATGATTTTTTAATTTTTATCAATTTTAAATAGTTTGTTTCAATTAATAATAATATATTATTTTATTAGGTTTACATTCACAAGTGTTTGTTTTTTTTTCTTCATAAAGTTTGTTTTAAAGCATAAACAGTATGCATCTCTGCGAGAAGTAAAAAAATATCCCATGGCACTCTGTCCAACTAATCCAGGTAAATGATTTAAAATAATATTTTTTGGGTTTTGGGGCAAATTTCATTAGAAAAGTCTGTAAATACCTATTTTAGGTCATATTTAGGAATTTTTAATACTAATTTTGCATATGTAAGATGCAACAAAGTTTCTCCCAATATTTTTTTTTGTTGATGAGCTTACAAAGTAAAACGAATTTTAAAAACAACTGATTGACTGGCAATGTTCCACGATATATCTTTGATGATGTGGAGTAACTGAATTACAAAAGATTTTTGTACAATGTTGGTTGAATCTAATATTTCTATTTTTTTATAAATAGATTAAACAGTATGTGCATGAGGTATATGACTTCAGAACAACACTTGTATGGCATACTATCAACAGATGACTTTTTATTGTAGAAACACAAAACCATATCAAATTTATTAAAAAAGTTGAAAAATGTCACCCACCAAACATTTTGAAGTTTTAGAAATATTGACATTTGTTAATAATTTCAAGTATTGTTTCATAAACTTTTATTTGTAAAAATAAAACGTAAATTCATTTTCTCTGGTGAGTGGCAAAGGGGAATAATATCTTGCAGAA
This sequence comes from Bulinus truncatus, assembly GCA_021962125.1. Classification (NCBI taxonomy): domain Eukaryota; kingdom Metazoa; phylum Mollusca; class Gastropoda; family Planorbidae; genus Bulinus; species Bulinus truncatus. The sequence continues at coordinate 5,543,955 of JAGDYQ010000049.1, forward strand.
CTTTTATTGCTCTTTCTGCACACACATTGCTACATGGAGTGAGTATTGGAGATGGACTTTGAGACCAATGAGTTCGAAGACAGCACAACCCCTTTGGATAATCATTAACAGCATGCAAAAGAAGTTCATATTGTTCAGCTTTGTAATGATGTTCACTAAACCAGGCATCACTCCATTGTCCACAGATAAATTCACACAATTTCTGAAGGTTCTTTCGTTCATCAGGCAATTGTATGAAAGCCAACAATGCAAAAATTGCTCGAGAGTTCCATCTGGCATTGCTGAGACCAGGCAGTGCACTAAAATTAACTTTTGGCATTTGTTGAGAATTCTTAAAATGCTTAAAAATGCAAATTAGATGGTGCAAAAATTTCATATCATCTCTCAAACCTATTTCTGTTTTTCTAAAATTCGAGCACATTTCTTTGTTTTACTTTCAAAATCTTTTTTTTAACATTTCATAATCTTTAAGTATCTTATTTATAAATGGATAATTTATGTTAGGAGACTCAGTTAAATCACCAAGCAGTGCATCACACAAATGTCTAAGAACACGATGAAGTATATGATGCTGACAACAAAAGACTGGTGCAGACTCACCATGTTGAACAAACAGTTTCTGAAGTTTCACCACAACACCAGACTTCGACCCTGTATTAACATTTGTAGTGTCTGACACTGTCATCTTTAAAGCTGACCATAAGTTATATTCATCTAAAACTTTTTGAATGGCAGATCCAATCGTAGCAGCTTTGCCATCAGGTAAAACTAAGACGGCTAGCCTAACTTCTTTTGCTTCATTTTTTAATACAACTACTTGGTGTTCTTTTTTCTTATTAATTTTACCATCAAAATGTAAACTCCATAAGCTATTACGCAAAGTATTTATTAATGTTTCTTTTAGTTTACTTGCTTCTCTGAATACAGCTCGATAGACACCTGACTGAGGAGTTGCTATTTTTACACCGGACTTAAGCAAAATTTTGCTTACTAATGCTGCTCTTCGAACTGGTAGTTTCCCAGATTGAACTAATGAAACTGCACTAGAAGTAGATTGCTGTGATTGTTTCTTATGTGTGCTTTGATCCAAGCTTTCTGTGGATGACTTCATTTCATACTTTGAGAATTCTCGTTATCACTTGAATCACTGGAGCTTTCAAAACTGCTTTGTTGTTGTTGTGCCTCATTAATTTAGCAAACAATTTTCCGTTTTGATGGATGAATTGTACTTTGACTAGCAATTTTAGTTGTAGCATATCCCATCTTACCTCCACTTTGAATTTGTATTTCGTAAAGTTTTTTGTCCTCAGCACATAACCATTGACCAGTTTTGTTTGTGACATCAAATAACTTATCAAACTGCTCCCGTATGTCACCCACAGGTTTTTCCAAATGAACATCATACCTTTTAATTAAAGTTTCAATTTTTCTGCTCACTGATAGCAAAGACAGTATTGGGAAATTCAAAAAGCTCCATAATAGCTCTACTTGTTTCCTGAGAGCTGCAACTCTTTTCAATCTGGATTTTTCCATAGAGGCCAAGCCCATGTAGCGACCAATTATCATCCACTCTTTTGGCATTCTAGAATGTGAATGCAATGGCTCAATCTCGATTCCAATTTTGTTTCTTTTCTTAAGAGTGTTTTGAAATTTTTTCAAATTACTCGCCCATTTGTCCTTATTTTTAGCAACGGAAAGTGATGATTTTTTGTAAGACATTTTTAAGAATAAAATTAAGCAAAATTAAAATAATTATTCAAACTCAAGTATAATTGAAAAATCTAACAAGGAGAACAGGAAATAGAATTTTAATAGTAAACAACAGGAGTAAAAGTGAACTTCAGTAAAAATAGCCAAATGGATTATTTGTAAACTAAAAAAATGTTTTGGTGGGTGAACTTTTTTCAACAAAATTGATGATTTTTTGTTGTATTTATTATTTTTATATAAAAGTTCATCAAAATCTGGCACGCCACTTATAAAATTACAAAATTAGTTTTTCAAGTCATATACCTAATGTGCATTATTTAATTATTACTGAATCAACCTGAACCAATAAATAAATCACAGAAAATGTGGGTTTCCATATTTAATCTAGTATCAAAGTTGTTCTAGTACTCCCAACAAGCTGGAGATACATTCGTGTAATAATTTGCTATGTCGGAGAAAGTAAATACAATACTGGCTGAGTTAAAGATGTGAGCACATAAAACCTTATATACAGGTTTTCTATGTAAATTACCCATAAAAGCTAAAAATATTTTGCATTTTCACTTCATTTTAAGTGATACATATATATTTGGGAAAATTCAAAAAATGCTTTGGCTAGTAAGTAATGCATATTTATTTATTTATATTTTAGAAATCTGAACAATAGTTATTGCATATTTGTGCTTTTAATTACTATCATTGCAATGGATATTAATGACTTTTATTGTATGAAATCAGTGCTAATTTCTTAAACTAAAATATCAGTCACATTTTTTTTTAGATTCTTTGACTCTTGTTTGTAAGATGATTGATCAAGTCATGAAACTACACCCACAAATAAAACATTTTCATATTGGCTGTGATGAGGTAGAATATCTTTGTTCTCATTGAATGAAATGATAATTTTGAAATATCTCATATTCGGTGCAAAATTTAAAAAAAAAACAACTTAACCTCAGCTGATTATCTGTTTAAACTTGACGTCTTTCCTTGTATAGTATATTGCAGACATTCATTTTAAATGTTAGCATTGATCTATGTTTGAAAAAAAATACAACCTTAAAATTAATTAGTATGCAAAGAGGAAAAAATGAAAACTAGATTGATCGCAGTGCTGAAACAACTTAAAACATTATTCTGCAGGTTTATCATCTTGGACTGTGTGATTCCTGCAAGCAAAAAATGGCTCAAGAATCTCTGACCAGGGATCAGTTGTTTTTTGCTCATGTCAGAAATGTGGCTAAACATATAAAAGTACACTACAGCGACATTACAGTTATTATATGGGATGATATGCTACGCTATTCAGAGTTACCGATAATTCTAAGTATGCTATATGGTAGATTAAAGGCCTATCTTAAAGACATTACGTTAATAATTATTATCTAATTACTTCAGCCCACTCAACTTACAAGATTTTAAAAGGGCTGCAAATGATAACTTTTATTGCATAGACATTAGTGAAATAAGACTTGATACTGCAAAAATTTTATTATTAAATAATAATATTACAAGATTACATTATAAAATTATCTTACTACATGTACAATTGTACATGTATAAAGTCTGTTTTAAATTGAAATGCTTTAGAATTTTAATGTTAATTTATTTTATTCTATTTCTAGATTGTGGACTAGGTGATCTAGTCGAGCCAATGGTGTGGCATTATTTACCAAAGTTCATGCTTCCTTCTGGTGAGAGTACACATATAGCTTATCATATATTGTTTCTAATTGAAAACAAAATTTTGAAAGATTAAAAAACTTCTAATAATTGCTGTGGGACGGATGGCCGAGTGGTGTAGATACTCGACTGTCGACCTGAGAGTCCTGGGTTCGATCCTCGTAAGACCCATGGAATTTTTCCAGGTGAAATTTGGTGCAAAGACGTCCCACAAGTCCACCCAGCTTTAAATGGGTACCTGACTTTAAGTTGGGGAAGTAAAGGCGGCTGGGCGTTGTGCTAACCACACAATCCCTTCATATGCCAAGGTTATAGAAACAGATGAATTCTACACTTCATCTGCCCCGATGGCCCGATAGGGCTAAGGGAACTTTACTTACTTACTACTTACTAATAATTGCTAAATATCCAATAATAACACATAGGGGTAATTTTAAACTAGCAGTATTCCTGACATCTCAATGGAAGACTTATTGCCACGGACACTTAAATCATTTTTAATGGGGCTAGTTAGGGTAAAGAAATTAGTACTGCTTTATGTCACCTAATTTGAAGATACAATCTACAATTTTCAACCATCACAAATTACACTTTACTAGTGAATCTTTACAACTTATTGAGGATACATATTTAAAGCATTAATTGTTCAAAACAAGTTTGTAGCTTTGTCAATAAGCATAATGAAATAACTTGTTAAAATACAAGTTGGCACTATTTAAAAAATAATTGAAATCTCCATGAATTTTAATTATCTTTTATATTAAAACTAGCTGTACCCTGCAAAACCTTCGCATAGAGTTATATCCCCTTAGGCTTGATCAGTAGGCTAGGTTATTTTTGGTTTCGGGCAGATCCGATTTTTTTCATGATTGTAATTTTAAACTGGAATACTATTGTATTAATTCTTTACTTTCGATTTAACGCAGCGCCCAAATCGCTATTATTATATTATAATTATTGAAACAAAAAACAATTTAAATTTAAAAAAATCACTTTTGTCTCTATGGCTTAATGTTTCATTAATTGGATATCAAAGAAAAAGCACTTTGTTATCAGTTATTTGAATGGAGGGAAGTTATTCTGAAACTTACTAGCTTACTTCTTTTTCTTCAGTGAAAAAGCCTACGAGTTGAGTCTGTGATTATAATGTTTTAATAATTAGCTCTGAATGCCCCTTCTCAGTTAATTTTAGTTTTTTTTCTTGCTATTTCATTTGTGTAAATGAAATAGTGCAATTTTTAAAAATTTTTGTTTTGAATGTCAAGTTAAAAACATCAAACAATAAATGTCAACATTATTAATACTATAAATGATTTGTACTCTTAAATTTCAGTTTGATAATGTAAAAAAAAAAATTGTCTTACACAGATCTGTGGGATAATTTAAGTGCTGTTTTTCCAAATATTTGGATTGCAAGTGCCTTCAAAGGTGCTACAGGTCCAAAATCTGCAGTAACAAACATTATTTATCACTTGGATAATAACACCAGCTGGCTAGATACAGTAAGACTTGTCAAGAACAAGTTTAAAAATATTCAGGGGATAGCTATAACAGGATGGCAGAGGTAGAAAATTAAAGGAAACTTAAAAAAAAAATCTACGAATTATTTTCTTTAAGTTTAAAATTTTTTTTTTTTCTTGTAAGTTTTAAAAAGTCATAATAAATGTTAGTTAAGCTATTTGTTTGCTAAATAGACAGGTGAAGAGTTTCTATTCAAAATTTCAGTATGATTTCCTAACAATAGTTTAAAAGATAAGTCTTAAAAATTAGCCTTTTTGTCTCTGATCTACTTTTAATTAACTGTTTTATTTGTCATAGATATGATCACTTTGCCATACTGTGTGAATTATTACCACAAGGTCTTCCTTCTCTAGCACTTTGCCTTAGATTTATTCAACAAGGTTTGTTTCTGAGATTTATTTATCCAAGTAATATATACAGTACATTTATACAATTTTATAATGTCCTCATCTATATGTAATTTATTTGATTGCCAGGAATATTGGGACCAGATGAAATGAATATTGTTAGTAAAGAATTAAAATTTACATCATTGATTCCACTTAACCCTTTTGTTAGGTAAGCTATTTGAAAAATTTAAGAATCTGTTATTTTCTAGTAAAATAAATGACAGCTTGCTTTGTTGATGCCTAAGAGATAAAAACATGATCTAGATTTTTCTGAGAGTAGTTTAGTAAATGGGGTAAATATTGTTTGCAGTTTAGAGATACCAGTGTGTGAATTTCCAGGCTCAGACATCTACCAGTTGACAATAGAATTTGTTCACACAGAAGCAGCCTGTAATGAACTTTTTGCTATGGATGGGTAACTTAATTTTTTTTTATTTTGGCTTATATCCATCATTCATATATCATTCATTACATTGATTGATAATTTAAATCATGCTTTTCTCAATTGTTAAAACTTGTAACATAGCATCCATGATTTATGTCATAATTTTGTTTTACCTTAATGCTAAACTCATTTTATTTCAAGAATGACTGCTTGGATGCATGAATATAATATACAGAGAGGTTTTATCAATCCTGTTCATGTAGAGCCACTTTTAGGAAGAGCAATAAGGTGAATGTATTGAGTATTTTTTTTTTGTTTTTTCTCACTGACTTATTTGGATGATTTCAAACTAAAAAAAGCAATAAATAGAACAAACAAGACGTTTCAGTATGCACTAGTTCAGACCTTTAACATTTATCTTGTTCACAACGAATACCAACTATTCTACGTGCTGTTGCCAGTAAATAGGTTCAAATGTAAAAATTGCACACTTTTCGCTTTTCATGTACTTATGATTTTTGATACAGCACATTAATATATTTGTAACAAAATCAATAATCATGGTTTGCTCAAATGAGATAAGAAAAATTAAATAATGGACGAGAAATTCAACCATATTGTGTAATCTCTCATGTGTCAAGAATGACAGAGTATGTGCATGTTATTTGTGGGTGCTGGTATAACTTCAGATGTAAAGAGGCTTATGAAGGCGTGGTATGCTAGTTGTTGAGGCAGATACTTTATTTCTTAAAGCTGCAAGATATTGAAGGGGGTTCTCCTCCAGATGGACAGCAGCATGGTTTCTGCGAGATCGCATCTGTCAGAGGCAGTCATTTTTAAGAGCAGTTGGCTCTCTCTCTCTCTCTCTGAACTCTCTCAGTGATAACTGGGTGCTGAGACTTAAAAATCTTAGAGACCGTGAGATCAAACTCGCTGTGTCCTTCAACATCTGGAAACTGCCATAAATGCCAATGGCCAGCAAGCTACCTGACTGATCTACCCTGTGGTCCGCCAGCCCGGGGCACTCAAAAAGCACATGATTCACGAATTGCTCAACTTCTCTGCAGTGTCAGCAAAGGGAATCGACATTGGGCCTCAACCTCCCAAAGTACGCACCTAAAGGACAATGCCAGTACGTAACTGAGCAGTTAATGCCTACTCAATCCTCCTGAGCCCCCACCACGGGTCCTAACTCGAAAACCACAGGGTTTGCTCAAAGAGCCTGATCATGGCACACATTGCCTCAAGTAAGCTCAGATCACCCACTTTAAGTGTTCCTTTAGTTATTCATCAACCTTTTCTTTGACACTTTTTGCCTGAAACTTGAGGCAACCTCTCAAAAAGAATACTTGCTTGACATTCTCTCAGGGTCCATATAAAATGTTAGACCTTTTAGCTATCTCCTCACCATTATCACAGATTCAGCAGATGCTCACTCAGATCTCTATCAGCAAGGATCTCCTTGTTGGTAATTCACACATATTGCCATCCACATGTACTACTTTATTTTTTATCTGGACTATTTTGTTTTATTTTTTTGTGTAATTTGTCATCGAGTTTTATTTTTTGTTGCAGTATTTTAGATTCCTTCACATCTCTCGATCAAAAAGTCCAGTCCATATTTAAACATGTTTTTGTTGTAGGTGTTGAAAGAAGAATGGCAAGCATGTTTTATCACACTCACATCAAGACGTTTAGAAGCGTTTCATGGAGAAGAGCTCGGTCTATTTTGCATGCTGAGGCAGAAATGGTAAAATGTGATGACTTTTGATTTTAAGTGATCTAGTTTTCAGCATTTGAAAATGATAATGTGTAAGTTTGCATCTTACTAAAAGAAATGGAAGAAATCATATTTGTCAATAAGGATAGCATTTCTAAACCTTGACATTAAAGTTAAATCTAGTATATAATGTTAATATTATTATTTCTTTTAAAAAATAAGAAATGAACTAAATACACTTGCTCTGTGTTTTGATGAAATTTAAAACAGAAAACAGTCAAGATCCTTATCCCCTTTCATAATTTTTTTGTGAGCGCCCTCTCTTTTTCAGCCCATAAGAGTTGAAAAGTCAGAAATTTTATCTGACTTAGGTAAGTTCTTACCTAAAATGATATTTTCTTAAGGTCTTCCAAGACAAGAGCTCAGTGGCTAATATTTCATGGGCCTCACTTGTGACTTATTCTTTTTGAAGGTCTTCACTCTCTCATCCTACAAGAAAAAATATTTTTCTCCCATGGCACACCCCCCTCCCCAAAGACTAGATCTCTTTTTGTTGTAGTTTCCTGCATACTCAATTTCAAGCAATTCTGCTTACTGGAAACTCTCAACTTAAACATACATTCAATAAGTAAAATTATCCCAATGGCAGTTAATCAAATCATATTTGAAGTTTCTCATTAAATTTTGTTAACATCAATCAGGGATAAGCACAATCCAAAAAGTTACAGCTGTCTTAATTTCTGTTATTTTTTTTTTTTAATTTATGGTACCTACAATTTACACTTCAAAAAATGTGTAATATAAATAAAAAACCCAATGAATTTTTTGTAAATGTGTTATGTATTTAGAGAATTTTTTATTTATATGTGGCCCTTTGACATGTTTAAATGTTATGTTATTCCATTTTCAGTATCCTATCATCATATATCATATTTTTCATTTCCATTCTGCGTTAAATCGAAAGCGAAAAACAAGAATTCAAAATGGCGTCATCCCCTGTCTCTCGATTCAATTTTCTTTTTTTAAATATCTACAGTTTTCAATAGTTTCTGTGCTTTTAATTATGAAATGTAAAAGTCCCCGATATTAAAAATTAATAATTAGCATATAATATCATTCAAATCATTGAAGTTTTTATTACAACAGAGCATTTTAACATCGTCATTCGTAAACAATAGTAATAATCGAAAATCTCCGACGGCGGCAACGATAAGACTATTGACCATGTTTTCGTATCTAATTTCGTAAAACAAGTTCTTTTTAAAAGTCGATATAATATTTAAAAAAAGAAATTCTGCAAATTTCTATACAAATTAAGTTCTCAGCTTTTAAAATTTCAATTATTTCTTAATTACAAAATAACAATATAGACCTAAAAAAAACTAGGTCAAAAGGCAATGAAAATATAACCCGAGGCAATATTTTTCAAATAGTACATTAAATGTAGTGTAAATTATACTGTAGCCTTGGTAGCTGAGAATGATTGTTTGTAAACTGACGTAACTTATTCATTTTTATCTTGCCGACTCTCCGGGTTACCGATTTACTCCCAGAGGCATTTTTTTTTATTGATTTGTTTTCAGAATATGTCCTTTTAGTTGTTTTAATGAAACCTAACTAATTAGATCTCTTTGACATTTTTTTTATTTTAAATAATTTATCTTTATAGGATTGTTGTGAAGAAAAACATTAACTAATTAGATTTTAAATTATTTCATAACTTAAATAAAAAAGCATTAACACTAAGGTGTAGCTAGGGTGGAGGGAGGTCATCCGAAAGTCCGAGGGCCCCTGAGCTATGAGGAGCTTGACCCCCAAAATTATTTTTCACATTAAATACTAAATATTACATTAATCTCATGATATGTTATCTGCGTCAAATGCAGGGGCCCAAAGAGGCCAAGCCCCGGGCCTCCAAATCCCTAGGTTTGGCATTGGCTTTATAGTAAATTAGATCTCTATGCAAAGACTTTGCAGGGTACAACATGTTTATGTGAACTAGTGGCTGAATGGCTTCAGCAGCTTAGGTTATTCTTTTTATGCCCCCTTGGACATTTTTTTTAGAATGTACCTTTTTTAAATTAGTTGTTTTAATGAAAATTAACTAATCAGATCTCTATGACATTTTTGTATTGAAACTAATGTACCTTTAGGATGTTGTAAGAAAAAAGACACAAAACTAAATAGGTTTTTAACTATTTCATAACTTTAAAAGAAAAACATTTTGAAAATATGTATCAAAAATCTGAACTACATAGGCGTAACTATAGGATGGAGGGGGGGTTAAAATGTTCTAAATTTCTAGCCATGCAAAGATTTCTATTTTCTATAAGAATCATCTAAAAGCAAAATTGTAATATTCTAGATTTACTTAAAAATAATGGTAAGATAGTCAGGAAATCCAGAGAAAGATCTGAATCATCTGAGGCAAAAAAAGGCGCTTGGAATCTAACTAAGTTGCGAAAGCAACAGAGAAGACATATCATGAATCTCTCAGTTGAAAAGGGAAACAAGCAGAAGTATTGCATGATATCAACATGTTTAAAGAAGAAATAATATATCAGAGACTTTAGCTGCAGTTAGTAATGATCTAGAAGTGGAGAGAATTAAACTGTGGAAGAACTGGCAGAAGTTTGTAATTTCTAATGTGCAAAATAGTTCTCAAAGAACTAAATTGTTTAAAGCAATATCATTCCTGTTATCATGCTGGAAAGAAATACAATTATCTCCTTAGCGCATGAATCTCCTGACATTATAAAAATTTACCTAATTGAAGGCTCTCCAAAGGAGAAACATTTTAGAGATCAAATACGGCAGTATAATAGTTCTTTGCTTTTGCATCCATGGGAGCTAAGAACTGAGATACCACCGGGAAAGGGACCATACTGTTACAGAATCCACAGTCAGGTTTATCATGCTGTAGCACCTCTTGCATGGAGGAAACCCTTCTTATGCTCAACATCGTAGGCCTAATCGAAATGATAAGTCCGCTAGAGGAGCTTTTGATAGTGCACTTGATCGAACTTTCTGAAAAATATTGATCCTTTTGCCTCTGCTGTTCAGCGTATCATGTAATTAAAGTTGAAGAAACTGAAAATTCAGGCCAGCTCTAAATGAAGGAAGAGAGACAAAAGTAAAAGTGTATTTTAAATCTGATCTCAACATGGAGAAAAAATTACTAAAATCCTGTGTATAAAAGGAGTCTTGTATGCAATACTGCATCTTATGTACATAATTTTAAAAATGTAGACTAAGTAGTATTTTTACAAAAACTTGCCTTAACTGTAGTTAGTAACCACCAGTTATTTGATCCTAAAGGTCCATTTTAGGTCAACTACCTTTTTGTTGTATTTGACGTTCCTTTTTAGGGCTATTACCTTTTATTGTATTTAACGGTCCTTATTAGGGCCACTACCATTTATTGTGTCCTAACGGTCCTTTTTAGGGCCACTACCATATTTTTTGTCTTAACAGTCCTTTTCTGGGCTGTCTGAAAGTTTGATTACAGCTTTGCAGGTTTGCTTGCTGCCCATGAGGTTTACAATAAAAAGGTTCGTTTCGGGACCCATAGCCTAACAGTAGAGTTCATTTAGTGTAGGTACATCTACAAGTAAAATATGAACATTGTTAGGTTAATTCATAGTTATTGGTAATTTAAAAAGTGCTGCAAATGTTTTGCGGGTACAGCTAGTAGCTCATAAAATTGAAAATATTAAAAGTTGCCAGTAATTATATAAGTTTTAAATATATTTTTTTGGCTTTTTCTACTTGTAAATAAATGAGTTTAAACTTATAAAATAAAAGATTTAGTAATATATGAGTTTTATTAGAACCAAAAATAAAGAGATTGGAATTTCAAAAGAAATTGAAGATTTTAAATTGTTAAATATATTTAAAGTTTTTTGTCACATATTCTCCTTTAGGTCATGGCAGCTTTTAAAAATGTATATTAAGATTAAGAGGAAAGCATTTCAGAAGAGGCTAAAATGCCTATGTCATATTTTTATTCATGTAAAATATACATTTATATAGCATGTACTTAGTCATATTAAGAACTTTCAAACATTTGTAATGTAACTTTTATATGTTTATACATGTATATATGTAAAAAAAAAAAAAAAGTACTGTGGCATTAAAATTTTCTTATTTAATATGTGACAGGGCAAATTTGATTTAAAATCACTTTTTTTTTCAAAGAAATTAATGCATTTATTAAACTGACTTTACTACTTGACTAAAAACGTAGAGCTTGAAATTTGTTGGACAATGTACACTGAAAAATTATAAGTCTTTCTGTTTACCACATAAATAGCAACAAATAAATAAATATTCATGTATAGTTTTAATACTGCTGATTATGACAATTGTTACAGTGTATATATTTATATACTATTAAAAAAATCACTTTATTGGAGGATGGCTTATGAAAAAAGAAACAATGATAAAATGACTTGACTACTGTAGAAGAATAGATGGCTACAACAGATGCCAACCAAAAAATCTTTATATTTTAATACCCATTAAGTCAAATAAGAATTCAAAAAAAAACATCGCATGGACCTACATGTTTATTAAAATGTTCAGTTAAAAAAACTACATTTTATTTCTTAAAATATATGCCATTTTTGTTCACACTTGTAAAACACAAAAACCTTTATAGCTACTCATAAATTCAAGGTCTTCTAGTTCAAGACACAATCAGCTGGAGTGGTGCATGGACATTGCTATGAATTTTTGTGTGTCCCATCTGTAAATACAGAGAAGATATATGAGTAAAACAATTAGTAGCTCTTTTAAATTTTATAAATATATTTATCGGGAAGTCGAAGTAAGAGGTTTTCTAAATTTTTAGTTAATTTTTTACATATGCTTTAATTTTGTTTCTTAAGTAACTTTTCTCATTTTTTTTCTTTAAAACATGGATAAAAAGTAGTCAATAATTATAACTAAAATGACTCTGGAAAAATATTAATTAATCTTAGTGGTGGTAATACAGATTACTAAATGGAAAGTTTTCTTCACAATTGAAATAGACTATAGGGATGTGACAGAAATGAAAAAAAAATAATTTCTTTATTCTAGTAGAACTAAAAAGAGAAAAAACATTTCCTGCAATAAGCTGGGAAATATTAAGATGTAGACTAACACTACATTGTCAATTTCTAATTATTTCAAAATATATTCTCAAACAATTACATGTATTTAGTCCAAACAATCCTTTACATATTTAATTATTAAATACATGTAATGAAAATAGTTCAGAATTAAGGTGATTTTCAAATTATTGTTATTTTTAATATAGAGAGTTCTGTCTATAAATTATTCATATCCTAAGTTCAAAAATGTAAATATGTATATGAATATTTTATAAAAAATACTGGTTTTAAAAATATATTTCAGAAAAAGTGCCTTTTTAAGTATCACAATCTCACATTAACACTTATGAATAAGAAAATATTTAATACTACATTAGGCTTAAGAGTAACGCTATTTTATTTTATTGTATTGTCAAGTTGTCTTTGAAGGAATATCTGATTTAACTGAAATAATTAAAATCACTAAATAAAGATTAAAAAAAATATAAATGAAGATTCAGTCTGTATTTGCTAAACAAGAAGAAAAAAAGAAATATAAACAAAAAAAAAGTAAAGAAAAATGAATGAATTGGAAACAGAAGGCACTAGTTAATTATGCACAGATAGAGAAATGACTTAATTAATGAGCATTAGAAAATATTTTTTACTATCAATAAAATTCAAGATTTAGTCTGATACCACAATTTACTAGTCTGTAATTTCAATCAGAGTGTAGAATTCCTCGGAATATAGTGTGATTCTGTTACGGAACTTTCTTCAATAAAATGTGGCAACATATAGTTCCAATTAGTGATTTTTTTTTAATTAGATGCAAAATTATTGGTAACTTTTGAACACTTATATCAATCTGATCTTGAAATATGTTTAAAAGCATCTCTATACTATTGTTTGCTTACTCAAAGTGGTGAGCATAAGTAATAAACAGCAAAAAATAACTACAATAAAAAACGCAGACTCAAAATCTTAATTCTCAATGATAATTTCATATGCAGAACACATGCATTCTTTAAAACTATTTTTGCTTCTAAAAGTTCAGGAGGCTATTTCACTCACCATCATCTTGATCGATGTATTCATCGAGTTGCACTTCAAACTATTAATTATTTGTAATTTGACTCACATTTTTTTAAAAAAAACAAACATCGTTTGAGACCACCTACATTACAATATTAAAAAACTGGTGAACAAAAAATATGGTGGAGAGTTTTGCGGAATTGTGCTAAAGCTCTTTCACACTGTAGCATTAAATGTATTATTAACCTTATCAGGTTTTGAAGATAGATCGAGTAAAAACTAATGATTGTATAAACTCTAAGAGTCATTCATTGTAAGATATTTATTAACTTACTTGGGTTTTTTTGCAAAAAGATTTTGGCTTCTTAAACTGCCAATAACAGGTAGGCTGGTTCTAAGAGCTTTTATTTAAGAAAGGTGGGTTGGTCACTTCTTGAACTATTATAACATATTCACCTAAAATGAGGATAACATCTAATGGCTTATTAAAATATTTACACATTTGTGAGTTAACTTTTTAAAAAAGATAAGTACATATAAAAACTTATATTTTTATAGTGAAATGATAACCATCTGCATCATTATTACTATTAATAGAAGAAAAACATGACTTTCTTCTAATAGTATAACTTTTATTTTCAGTACATTGTTATATACTGATTTTATTGAACAGTAAAAAAAATTGAATACAGCATTTAGGAAGCCATAAAAAAATATTTTATAATATTTGTTAAAAAGTTCCATATAAATCGGTTCTAAAGTATATAGGAAGCTCATAAAAATATTTTATAATATTTGTTAAAAAGTTCCAGGATCTAACATGAAATATTTGTATAAAAATTTTAATGGTGCAGAAAAAGTCTTGAGGTGTTAACAATAACTTTATGATGAGTTATGACTTTTCATCAGATTAATACTTGATCTCCATGTAGAAATAACATAATATATTACAGAAAGAGGAACACTGCTAAAATTCAATCTCACTGTACACAAATGCAGTGCTTTTTTTCCAAATTGCGGAACTCATGGGAGCTGGTTCCTATACCTTTTTTTTTACAGACTATTATCAGTTATTTTCATATAAGTTAGAAAACAGTGTGAAAATGTGTTCCCAAACATTTTTCGCTAGAAAAAAAGCACTGCATAAATGTGTTGTTTTCTATATATCTATGTATTTCTGTTTGTCCACATAACAAAGGGAGATAAAAGAAATACTTTTTTTTTCTGAGCAAATCACACTACTAACATTTGACCAATTCTCTGGATGAGAGTAAAAATAGGTGTGCATTCTCATACTATGATAAAATTATTTGACCAAATGAAATAGTCAAATTTTTTTTTTTCACTATCATATTCAAGAAAAATGCTTTTTTGCTTTTACCCAAGTTATATAGTTGAAGTATGCTATGCTCAAAAGATGACAGCTAATTACAAATTACACATACAGTACCAAACGTGATACTTCGTGCAGCAATATTGTCCACACTATACACTAGATACAACATCTTACAGCAAAAGATAAATTTATTATACTGAGAAAGATTATTTAATCTTTCTGGATATTTGGATTTAGTTGTGAGAAAAATTGTTACTCTATGAGTAATAATTTTATTTGCACAAATAAGTTTATAAATTGATGTAGGCCCAACTGTAATTTGTGATGACTGAAATAGATTGTTTCTACACACTTAGGTGTTGTGAGAGTTAGCACCCAATTTATTTACTTTTAACAAATCCCATGTCTGTGTTTCCCTGTAAAGCTGTGCAGGTGTAGGTGCAAACATTCCACACAGAGCATGTGCAAATGCATTACAATGATGAGCACAAATGTTTTGTTTTGTTCACTATTATTACTATTGCTGCACTCAGCCCTTCGGATAAATTACACGAAACACTGGCCCATCTCTCAACTGATGTTGGGGATACACATTTGAAATGTGTCATGCTTGAAAGTCCCATCCTCCATTACACTGATATAACTGATATAAGCATTATTTTTATTTTTAATGTGCTCACCCTACTTATCATATTTGTTAGCAACAAGAATACCAAAGGTATTTCCAGGAAATCTAAGCAAAAAGTATTTTAGAATTTCTTACTAGTGTTTTTTAGTTTCATTTCTTTTTATGCTGCACATTTGTTCAAATCTGAATAGACGTTCATAAAAAAAAAACATATGCGCTCAGTAAAATAAAAAATCCAGTTTAGATAAATTATTATAAAAATTCTCAAAGACTATTTCAGCATGATTTTTATTTTGGTAGTATTGTTAAATGAAATATGTAGATATGGTGAAGTTATCGTTCAATAAGTTTTGTCTAAAAATATATTTGGGTGACTTTGGTCTAGCTATTGTTTCATATATTTAAATTCTCTTCCTTTGGCAAAGCCCTAGGTTGCTGTGAATTTCTTCTTTCTGTTTTAATGCAAAGTTACAATGCTAAGTATTTAAAAACACTAATGACTGAAATAAGAGCTGGAATTCATCTATAGCATGTATTTAAATTTAGTTTTATAGTAAAATATAAAAAAGGAAAACTATTACCATCTTAAAATTATCTAATAAGTCTCTTGCAAAGAAAGGTTTTTTTTTTAGAATAAACTTAAATTATTGCATAACAATAGAAATGTAAAGCACTATAAATAATATATTAAAACACTAAATTCATAAAAAGATTTTTAAAAATGTATACACATAGATCAAAACAGTATCTCACATTTTGGCACATGTTTTAAATGCATAAAGTTTGCAATTGCTAATGAAAATACTGAAAACATTAGTAAGAGAAAAAAACTAAATTAAACTGTTTTTCAACTGCAAAAAACAAAGTGTAAATGTTAAAATGTAAAAAAACAAGCAACAAATCAACATTTGTAAAAAAGAAAAAAGGGGTAAATTAAAAAATTGTAAATGTGTAATTTAACATGAACCAGTAAGTAAACCTTCTGAAATGCTACTATGCTGTGATCCTAAATCAGATTCATGAATATCTTCATTACTGAAACCCACATTTGGTTCTTGTAAATCATTATTGTTTGATGCATCTGATTCTCTCATGCTATTGGTGGTAAAACTCTGAATGTTCTCTGATGGTTCATTAGGAATAGTTTTATCTTCACTATTCTCCTCTTCTTCTTTTGACTCACCTAGTTCTAGCACATGCAATGGAAGAATCTATTAAATCTTTCATAAAACCTATTAATATTAACATTTTCTTCTTTTTTCATATAAATCATTTCTAAAGTATATATTTCAGATAAAATTCATTTACAACAAAGCACTAAAAATGTGGCAAGAAGTTTCACTTGAAAGAGAAATAAAATGGTCAATTGGGTTACTTGATACTCTAATTTGAATTTTAGACCACATGATATGTTCTTTTATTTTACTTTGTAATTTGTATTTTTTTTTTACATATAATGACATCTTTCTTTGAAAAAAATATTGGAGTTCAACATGCAGAGGAGCCCAACCCAAAATCTGTAGGCTTCAAAAAGCACCAAACAGATATGAATTCAGCCAATCCAGAAAGTCTTAGGTCTATATTATAATTTTTTATCAGACATAAATATTGATAAAATAACCCTTTTACATCAAATGTGGCCTTTAAAAAGCAAAAAGGCTAGATGTCCTTCTCTGCAATCATGTTGAAGTAAAAAAAGATGCTAAACAATTTATTTTTAATTACTAAAACATTCAGTAATTAAAAATAGATTTAGTTTTACAATAATTAATTAGACATAAAAAAGAACAATGTGTAAATGTTATATTAAATGCTGATAATAAAGAACAAAAACTCTTTTTAAATTGTAGTAAATGCTAAACTCAATAAAATTTAAAAAAAATTTCAATGAAAAGATTTATAACAAAATGAATTTTTTTTACCACTTTCTATTCTTTGCAATTCTAGGGATATTAAAAACAAAAAATAAGCTTCTCCAGCATTACCAGACCAAAAAAAAAAGAAAGAAAATAATTATTATATTTCCTTAACTAGCATTTTATTTCCACTTTAATAGTTAATACTTCAAGCTAATGTTATAAAAAGTTTAAATCACTATATGTATTTGCTATCATTAGTGTTACACTTAAACAGAGCAAAACTTCACAAAGTAAACTGCAAATGTAAAATAATTTTAAATCAACCTGTTATCATTAGGAAATTACACAAAAATCTATAAAAGCATTAAAAAATGATGGTGGTTAATTAGTGGAAGACATTTTAAAAGTAACAAAATTATATATTTATTGGCCAGCATCAGATCTCAACAATTTTACTGAAGTGGAAGAGGGTTAGTTGTAACTCAGTACTAAATAGAACAAAGAAATGATTGATTTATAACAAACAGAAAATTATGAAAAGTGAATTAAAAATAACTTAATTTTAAGAAAATCATTAAAAATCCTAAAAAAAAATTGTACAAGAAAAAAAAGAAACAATATTCATCATTAAATGTTACCGATTTCTTCAGCAATTTCTTCACTAGTTTCTAAATGCATTGAAGAAAACTACATTATTATTAAAAACATATAGTTTTATTTACAGTTTAATAGTCACTAATTAGGCTATAGTTTTAATTCAAGTTAGAGCAGTGGTTCTCAAACTTTCCCATTCACTGACCACTAAGAAACTAGTTTGTTTTTTGCACCCCACCTTTAAAGAAAGAATAATGATAAAAGAAAGAAAAAAAAACAAAATTATTTGACATATATTCTCTATTAAGTAAATATTAAAAAAAGTTTGACCCAATTCAAACCACCTCGTGACCCACACTTTGAGAACCACTGAGTTGAGCATTTTTTCTTTAATAAGTAGTTCATTTAACAGTAATTTCATGCTGTTTTTGGGGTGGGGGGGCGCAATGTTGTGAGTTTGTCTGCGGCCCAAGATCTACCGACGGCAGCCCTATCTGGATAACAGTAATAACAGATATGTAGATTTATTTTAACATATTTTTTTTTAGTAACTTCTCTTTTTGCAAATATAGACACCTTATATGGATATAATTATGTAAATTTATGCATACATAAATACATAATATTGAATATATATTATAATAAATGCATAGCCTGTAAGAATAAAACTTAAAAAAACTTACATTATACAATTTCGATAAAAAAAAATTAACAAGCAAACAATTTTTATGAAACAAAAAATGTTGAATAATTAATACATGTAATTTTACATTAGTCACTCTTTTTTTAAATTTGGAAAATTGGTCAAAGAAAAAGTTAAAAATGTATTTTCGTCTCTCCATGAATTAGTGAAATAGGAAGCTGGAAGTGTGAATCAAAATAATTATGTATACATGTGCCACACAATGCAATTAAACAGAAGAATAAGTAACTAGCTTGTCTGTAAGTTATGACCTATTTTCTTTAATGAGTCAATGTAACATACTAATACAATAGAATTCTTTAAATTATAGTTCATTGTAATTCGTTAGGGACAGGTTAAATTTACCGAATATTTTATTTTTAATTAGTTGATTAAGCTTAGTTTTGCAAAAAGATTTTTGTTTAATATCCTAACTTTTTTTATCTGAGAAAAATATTAGCATAGAAAACCATTAATTCTTTATTATATAAACTTAAATCTCTGTCAATTAGTTGAATATTCTACACATGATATCAAGAAGTATATATCAAATGTAATTTTTTAGTGAATTACAATTGCAGCAGAAAAAAAAAGTAAAGATTTATTGTTTTCTTAAGATATTTAGATATTAATTTTCAAGTAGTAAAAAATTAGTGAGATTTAAAAAAAAAAAAGACAACTTACCATCTGCTAAAATGTTTTCATATAAAATATATATTAGTCAAAAAGTGCCCTTCACTGTTGTACAAAATGGCTTTAAATTGAAAATATAATTAATTTTGGCAGAATGGAGAAACTATTATTTTTTACATTAGTCATTAAATTTGCATAAAGGATTTTATTTTAAATTCTTCATTTCTTCTAAATTACATTGCACATATGTAGATGCATCCTTGCAGAAGCTGTAACAGACCCAACACCATATAACATTGATAACTACAGATTGTTTAAAACTATATAAGTTCTCACCCAGCTTTTCTTTTACTGAGTTTAGACCTTTTTTCTTGCTTCCTCTTCCTTCTTTAGAATAACAAATGGGCGATACATGGGAGGGGTGGAGCTAACTTTGCAGATGAGACCACTCACAGATTCCATTAGTAGTCGGTTTATTTTGAACTTGTGCTGCCATCTGAGATAGTTCTTCAATCTTATTTTCAGTTTCTGCAAGTACAAAAAATATCTGTGTGTAAAATGTACAAAGACATAATGATAATTAACTTTCGCTATGTAAATTACTTGCAATGACTAATGCTGGAAAACATATTAATATTTCACCATAGAGGATTTACCTATTAACTTGGTAAAATATGACCTTATTTTGATCTAAGACAGAGTAATATTAACCCTTTCTTTTTACCTTCTTTATTTTCTGTATTGCTATCTAAAGAAAGTTCAGATAACTGAGCCTTTTCATCAAGAGCTGCATCTGAATCAACTTTTTGTGCCTCTTCAAAAATTTCATAGTTGCTAGTCCTCTTTCAGATCTTTTGAAGAAGCAGGTAATTTGGCTTCTGAAGCATCCTCTTCAATATCCTGTTCTTCAGCTTGATGAACAAAAGCACCAAACATTATATTGAGAACAGTTTAAAATAATAATATTTTAGATAAAAAAAATATATACTGAATTACCAAATGGATTAGAACCAACACCTTCTTCTATTTTATTTGGCTATTTCAATCTCTGGAAGCTGGTCAGTAAGGAGGGTATGACACAACATCATAGCCACTTTAACAGGAAAATTAAATGAGCTTCAAACATTTACATGTATTAGATTTATCATTAAAAAAGAAAAAAATGCTATAAAATAAACATAAAAATAAATTGAATTTCATTGTTAAAATTAAACTTACAATGGTGTATGAATAGGTTGCTCTTTAAAGTCTTCAATCATATCAAAGAGAGCTGAACTTTCCTGTGGTGGTGTGAATTTAAAACCTGCTAAAAGTTGTAATTCTCTCCCCTGTTCTGAAATTATTTTTTTGTTTTTAATTTAATTATTTTAAGGAATACATGTATAATAATTTTAAACTAGATTAACAATAAAATTATTAAAAATGTCAGAAAGAAAGAAAAATGTCTACAGTATAAGAATTAAAATAAGAAATATTTATGTTGTAAAAAAAGCAGTTATGAAGAAGAATATGAATGAATTGAGATTTCTTAACTTATACTAACCAGCTACAAGCTCATCTTCATCATTTCTACATTCAACTCGAATAGAGAAAAGTTGACCCTGTTCTATTTCCAAAGTGTGAATCACACATAAGCACAATTTTAGTTGCCATCTTTCAGGATAACCATTTATCCACAACCTCTATAATACATTCCTGACACGTGTAATATTTTGCCCTCACCATGAAACAAATCATTGACAAAGTTACCCTATAAAAAAATATTACAAGTAAATTTTAAATCCTTTCACGGTATGGTATAAACATGAATAAAAAGCAAATAATTATAGGGTATGGTCAAATAATAATTTTCTGTTATAAACTGAAAATTCTGTAAATAAAAAGGTGCTTTTGACTGAAGTTGGAGTAGTATATGATAGTTTATAGAGCTCAGGCCTAATGAGCAGAAGGAGTATCTAGCTACTCTTTATAGTTACAATTTATATTTATTAATATTGTATTAATATATTGAATTTAATCTAAATTTTATCATATTTAAAAAAAAAAAATTAAACTTCACTTGTAATTAAACAGAAGTATTAATGATAATCAAATAATTTAATCCCACCTCATAAAAAGAACCATCAGCACACCATAGCTGACCATGACCGTTTCTTCTATCCTGAACCCAGTGGCCTTCATACTTATCACCATTACTGGCAAAAAAAAAAAAATTAATTATGCTATGAGTTTAAAAAAAAAATTTGTATAACACATTCATAATCAGTCAACTTACTTCAATGAATGGAAAAATAAAAATAACAAATGTTGAAACTAAATAAGAACATAACAAGTAAAGATGAAAAAAGAAAAGCTGTGGAAACAATCATTTACCTGATTTTTTTATAGGAAGCGCTGTGATAAAAAAAGAAGCAAATAAACAAAAATAGCTTGTGAATTAGTAAAATAGCAATCATTTTTATTTTGTGTTTTTAAATGTGTGCCAAACAAACTTCATAGATTACAAAGTATTACATTAACAATCCAACTAACACTTAAGGTGAGCAAAATGATACAAAATGTGCACTTTAAATATTCTACGTGATTTTAGCACAAAATGTGTGAAGTGCATATTAAATATACATGGTGATTTCAGAAAAATTTCCTTTTTTAGGACATCTGAAGACAATGATCTCTATTAAATATAAAACACTTTCAACACATTTTCAGAAATATATTAAACTACAGACAATATTTCAACTGTTAGACATTAGTTTATATTTATTATATATTATCCTTGGTTTAAAAGATTTGACCAGGAAATTTTTCATTTACTTTTGTCTTGAGGTTGTGATTTATTCAAACATAATTTTTACTTTTTTTTTTTTTTTTCTTAAGAAAAAATATTTTTGATCCCACAAATGAACTAAAATGAGACATAGTGTATTTAATTTATAATGAGTCAAATATTTAATATTTTATATTATTTTTAAAAATATCAATTTAATATTTACAGTGGTAATGATTGAAAAGAAAAACTCTCCCCTTATGATATGTAAAGCATACACACAAAAATTAACCTACTCATAAGTTTGTTTACCCTCTCCATCTCTCATGTCTTCATAAAATGTTCCTTCATAAACTGCTTTTTTCTGGGTCCATAATGTACCAAAGCCTACAAAATAGAAACATAAAATAATAACCATGAGCTTATTTTGAATGAAATCAATCTTCTATCAAGTCACTTGGTTTGAGATTTCTAATTCTTGACAAAAAAAAGGGTTTAGAAACGACTATTCTTTGAGGTTTTTGTAATTATTGCTGAAACTGTAGTCATATCTGGAGCATGTGACATTTATACATCTCCACCATCACAGAGTATGCAGTTAAAATGGAGACACCATATAGACCACAAAGAGATCTTCGTTAATGGCTTTACCAACATTCAAAATATTAACTTTCATCTACAAAACTACCAGGTAAGAGCTCTGCATAGATTGAAGGGTGTCCCTCTTATGACGCTTATGTTATGGCTTGGGCAATATGAAATGAATGCCCATCAGGCACATTGAAGTGTGTTATTCATTCCTTTCCACACCATCATTTGATCAGCTGTGAATTCAATGTATATAATTATAATCTAGAAGGTGTGGTTTATCCTACACATTGGCCAGAAGATTAACAGATAAACTGTCTTCTTATCCTACACATTGGCCAGAAGATTAATAGATAAACTGTCTTCTCTAAGTCTAAGGATGAGATTGGAAGTTTCCAGGCCATGTTTTCTGTCTAATGCCACAGTGCAAGTCATAAAACTAGGATTTGGAATTTTCCTTAAAAGCTGAACATAAAATATAATATTTGCGAACTCTACTTATATAGTCTTGTTAAAACAATTCTTAATAATTTTATAAACCAAAAAAATGCTATGGTTATTGATCGTTACATACTCGTTATGGACTAATTTTTGATATCACATTAAAAATTGTATAAGATTTTTCAATACCTTGTCTTCTGTTTTTGTACCACTGTCCTTTATAAACACTGCCATCTCTGTAAACCATCATTCCATTGCCATGCATTTCACCACAGAGAAACTCACCAGTATATTTAGCATTTGATGAAGCAAAGAACTTATAGCCATTTCCTGTGATTTCACCATCAGTAAACTGACCCTCATAAAAGGTCCCATCTTTCATTATTAATTTGCCATGACCTAAACCACACATATTAATACTGGCATGAACAATAAATTAAGCATTTGGAAATGATTATTTAAATCTAATAAATATATAACATGATTATGACTTTGTATCTATTTATGGAATTTACGGAATGAACAATGTCGTTATATTTTCAAAATACTTTGCCGATTTCAGTCAGCTTGCAATGATATTTTTAGTTCTTCACGAGACAATTAGATTAAAAAAGAATCGTTTTCTAAAATAATTAGTTATTCGACTATTTTTTAAAGGAGATGGATAATTGCTTTTAGAAAAATTATCTTAATATAGCCATACCTCCATCAGTCAAGTCCAAAAAGTATGAGGTATAATAAGTTTTTTTCCTGTTTAAATCATATAAAATTTATTGATCCATTGCTTTTTTCAAAAGTTAAATTAGCCAGAAAATATTAAAATTTTAAACTTTGAAAAAAGTGAAGAAAAGCTACTAAGTACCATTTAAAATGTTTTGAGTCTTAGGGAAAATTACTCAACAACAATAGAGAAAAAAACTTGCTAAGCCAGCTAATTCAGAAGCAATTTCATCTTCTAGAGCATTGGCTTTTTTAAATTTTTTGGTTAGATTCTAAGTTGTGAAAGAGTTTTTGGAAATTCAGTTCAGAGATATGTAGCCATTCACATTTTAACCCCCCCCCCCCCACCCCAACTCACATTACCTTTTTTTTTACCATTACTTAATACTGTGTGTCCAAATTTGCCCCTATGACTATCAATGGTGGACTGGGTCTTAAAATATTGGTTGACAGAATGCAAAAGGGGCCCACTTTATAATACTGTAAGGCAATGGTGCACATCCGTTTCAACCCTGATGGTGGCACTAAAAATCTGTTCTAGTTGGGAAAGCCACCAGATTAATTTTTATTTACATTTTTATAAAGACCTAGATATTTTTTTTTCACTGCTCCCATTAACTCCACCTTCTTTAAAGGAGGTACATCACTTATTACATAACGTCTGTGTTAAAACAAAACAAAGTTGTTTTTTTAAGTAGAGATGTAACAATACAATGAGTTTTGAATACATTTATAGTTTATTACTTAAATGAGTTAAGTCTTAACTTAAGAAGTGGGTGAAATATTTCATAGGCTATGGATTTATTTTTTATTTTTTTAGCTTTTGATTATGTCACAATCATTGTGATAATTTTAAGCAGTAGGCTTATTTAAAGTCTAAAACTATTAATTTTCTATTTTTTGATAATGTCAAAATGTTAATGATAAAACTGCACATATAGAAGAAATTAAAATTATTTACTTAATGTATCAGTTCAAATTAGAATTTAGAATATTGACTTATCACTGACTTAGAGACTACTGTCGTAGTACTGAACAGTGACTAAAGTCTAAATTGACTACTAGCTAGTGTTTCTTTTAAGTTTTATTATTATTCAGTTTTCATAAATCATACTTTTCATGTGATTACCATTATTCTCTGTCTAAAATTAAAACAATATTAAAATGTAATTAGCATATAAAGACAATAAAAATCTGCTAACCGTGTTTTTTTCCTTTCACCCATTCTCCTTCATATCGAAAAAACTGATTCTCATAGACGTATGTTCCATAGCCTGTCATTCGAAAAAAAAAATAATCATAATAATAATTTAATATAATGTTACAAGACCAAATGATTTACCGAAAAAAATACAACAACAACAAACCAACTAACCATCTCTTAAGTAGTTACGTTTTTCCCCTAAGTAGGGTTCTTTGCGCCGTTCCGCCACAGAATCGGCCATAATGTTTTCATTAGAGACGGGTAAGAGCCAAATCTTTCTTTCGCATTATTATTCTGTACTTTAGAATTTTTAATGTTTGAAAAACGCTAAATCTAGCGTGGGCAATGTAGGCTTTTACAACAAAAAAAAAATGCGGCCTTTTCGAGAGATGAGAGAAATAGTGTTGTGCTCTCAAGCAACTTTGTGGCCTCTTAATCAACTTTGCGCACATTTTACAGTTAATCAAGCTCAAATGAGTCATTAGATTGATTGATAGACCACCCTTAATTTATTTCTGTCTTGGACTTTTTATACAAGTGTTGTGCGGATCTGTGGATTTTATGAAGTTTGTATTAAGACAGTCGTTAAAGAAAATAAATGATGGTCATTAAATTGCGGTTTTTGATGTTACCAGGGGTTTTTTTGCCATGTAGCGCGCCGGATCTGCGATCCGGCACCTCTGAAATGCAACCCGGCACCTCTTATAGTTTTCTTCATTTGGTAAATTGTTAAAAACTTCAGAGACCCACCACCTCTTATTGAAGAGACCCACCACCTCTTATTGAGCAAAAAACCCCCTGGATGTTACTTTATCAAAACTGGTCTTTGACTGCCGAAAGGTTGCCCACACTTGCACTAAACAAACTCACCTACGAATATATTTTAAAAATTACTTATTTTGAATTTAATTTAAAGGTTTTATATCTATATATATATATATATATATATATATATATATATATATATATATATATATATATATATATATATATATATTAGGGTGCATCACCACAATAGAGGAAAAAATTGATTGTTTGTTTTTGAGCTGTCTATGTTTCTAATTTGTTCTAATATCATTAATAATAACTTGTGTAAAAATTTTTCAAATCAGAGTTGATTTAGAGGTCCCCCTTCCCATGTAAAGAAAAAAAAAGTTTATTCTAGCCTATATAAAAATTACATTAAAGTATTAAATTATTTATTACTGTTGCATTTAATTCAGTTTCACTTTGTTGCACGTTTGTAAGGTTTACGCACATTTGAGATGTTTTTGCGGTCCATTTCTACCACTTGAAGAATGTTTTGAAAATGTTCATCCGTTCGCGCTGCTTCAACAAAGTCAGATGCCAGTTTCACTCCTCTCTCGGCACAATCGTTAACAACGTTAATAGCATCAACATTTTCTGCACTGGCAATGTGAGAAGCTGTTTGGCACCAATCATCAACAGGCAGTTGGAGGAATCCTGTGTCCAGTTGAAGTCTGTATATAGTAAACCACGAGTCAACTCCAGCCAGATCACACAACCGAGTTTTAGAATCAATTGATTGGAATCGTGGTTTTGCCCAACCATTTCCAAATCGATTCTGTGGAGTTTGGAGGGCAACCACTGGTCGAAGCCTTAGCAGAGCATCTGCTAGAGCTCGCTTTTCCAACACAGGTACCTCATTGCTGAACAGAGCAAGTGGGATCATTTCAGCAGTGAGGTACCACAGATGCCTATTCAGGGCACGGATTGCTGACTTGGATATGTCTCTGTTGACATCGTTGTAATCCAAAAGTCGCTTGTAGAGCTGTAGATCATTCCATGGTGCATCCACACTCTTTTTGCAAGTGAGCCACCACAAGACATAAACATGTGTTACAAATGTAGCAAATGCACGAATCTTTGGCACTTGATCACGTGTGGTAATAGTACATGGAGGCAATAATTGAATTTGTTTCTCACACAGTGCAATCTTGAGGCAATATATCAGCTTTGCCATCCATCGTGCTTTGTGCAGGGCACCTGGTCTTTTAAAGTTAACCTCCTTATTTGTAGCATTCAGGTAAACAAGGGATAGCTTAAGGAATTCGTGGTAGTCGTCTCGCAAGAATTCGGTTTGTTTACTAGAGTTGGCATGTGCAATTACCGCATCTCTCATTATCGTCAGTCGCTCTTCAGCCTTCAGATCATGATCAGCTAACGTAAACGAACTACAAACGTGAGACCAACTCCCAATTACTTCGCATCTTGGTGAACAAAGTTATATCCGGGGATTTGGAAACTTCTATTTTCATGTCTGCAAACACATGCGTTAGGATAACTTCACCAATGTGATGGCGACAACCTGACCACAGAAGAGCACGTTGCAGCATATTTTGTATGGCAATGCAGGCAGCAGTCTGATGACCAGTGTTTGATCTTGTTGTGTCGAATGTCATATTAACGATACAATCATTACAATGCCACTCTGTCATTAGCTTCATGGTTAATTCTGCAATTATTTCACCAACGGGTTTCTTTGTTGCCTTGGCATAATTTGGCACTCCTAGAAGTTTCAATTGCTTTGCATCACAGACAACAACTGTTATGCGTTCTTCAGTGACACGATGATTGTTTAGGGAAGGTGTCAGTTTGCCATCCCAGTGGAGAGTGCAGAGTTTGGGTGGTTCCCATGAGTCGTGGATCTTTGTAGATAACTCACTTACAACTTTGCGACGTGAACGATCTGCAGTGGCATAGGAAGAAGCCACCATTGATACATCACCCCCAGACTCGCTAATAAGGCCCTGTGTGGAAGCTGCCTGCTGTGTTGGTGTAATCTTTAATCTTGTCGCTTGTGACACAAGATTGGGTCGGCTTAAAACATCTGTAGGTACAAATACCAAAGCTCCTGTTGGCTTTCTTCGCTTTTGCAATGGCATTATATCATCCAAACAGTTATCAACAAACTCCATATTATCTTCAGATTTAGAAGTAGAATCATCGGGTTCGTCACTGCTACCCTCGCTGGAAGGCACTGATATCGTTGAACATGCTGCATTTTCTTCTCTTGCGCGTTTCTGACGTTCCAATGTTGCGACATCTCGTGAATGGCGTCGAGCGACTTTTTTTGCAAGTGTTTTGTCAAATGATCCAAAGCTGGAAGACCTGTCTCCTTTCAAAGACCTCAAGAATGCTAGATCTTCTGCATTCTTGATAATAGTCTCGACATTTGGTGGCCACAGTTGAAAAGTTGTTGCCAACATAGATTTCCTTTGTTCCAGTTTAAGTTTGGAGGCTGGTGTGTTTCGGCGACTTTTATCAATTGAACGAAGTTTATTGTATTCATCAAGAAGCTGAACAATCTTCTCACAAGCTCTCCTCTCTGTCACCATTGGAATGTTTGCTTTTTCGTAGAAAACAGTAACTTGATTCAGCACAATTTTGGCAGTTGTAAATCGAGAAGGTACACCAAGAGAACCTGGACGCTCACTGTGTGCTGCTACATTGCAGAGATACATCATGCACCTCAAAACTTGTAAACAAGTTGGTAGTCGAAGAATTCCAGTAATTATAACATCATCAACACAGATTGCAGGGCCAATGCCAAACAATTCAGTTTTCAGAAGAGTTTGTGGTTTCTCTGTTCGCGAGGCAGGAGACGCAGTAATAACTGGATATGCAACTGTTGAAGTGATGCCATGGTCAGCCAGTATTTCCTTAGAAGGTGTAAACATGTTATTGTTGTTTTTCATATCATTTCTATGTTCTGATTTTATAGGTCGTGTGTATCAGAAATTAAAATAATATAAATAAAGAAATTAAAATGCTTGCCTTGGTCATCAATATGCGTAAGGAAAAGTGTTGTTTTTGCTAATAAAATGTGAATTTTAAATTTTATTTCTAGCACAACTGCTTATCAAAATTAATCATAGCTACCAAACATTATAAAACCAAAGACTATAAAACAATTTATATAGCGCTTCACTTTTTGTATGTAAGTCTGTAAGACTTTACAAGAAGGATGGTTTTATCTAGTTTTCACTTAATTATGCAAACTTTGTTGAAGTCCGGGGGACCTCTAAATATTGTCAAATATTTTTTATTTTTTTACACAATGCTTTTTTTGATCAATGGAACAAATTTAAATAGCAGACAGATCAATTATTAAAAAAATTTTTTGATGATGCACCCTAATATATATATATATATAAATATATATATATATAAGTGGGACGGATGGCCGAGTGGTGTAGATACTGGGTTCGATCCTCTGTGAGAGCCATGGGAATTTTTCCAGGTGAAATGTGTTTCAAAAATGTCCCACAAGTCCACCCAGCTTTAAATGGGTACCTGACTTTAAGTTGGGGAAGTAAAGGCGGCTGGGCGTTGTGCTAACCACACAATCCCTTCATATGCCGAGGTTATAGAAACAGATGAATTCTACACTTCATCTGCCCCGATGGCCCTTTATGGCCAAGGGAACTTTATATATATAAAGACTGCCAATAGCAGCTATTTGCCAGCTGAACCGGCCAATGTCGAAGTGACCATTGGCAAAGTATCGTGTGAATGAGATAACATTAATTAACAAACTTTTTGTTGGGATGACACAAACATCACAAACTCTCTTTTTTAATTTAATTTGTTGAATTTATGTTTTTCTTTATGTCACAAAAGTTTATAATGGTCACAGAGAAGGATAATTTATCTTTTGTAATAATGTTAACTAAGTAAAATAGACAAAATAAACAAAAACAAAAGCTCAATACCACAGGGAAAAAACAAAAAAAAAACAGTTTTAATTTTAAGTCAATTAGTATCAAAAGAACTACAAATCTCAACTAAATCTGGCCAGCCAATGTCTGCTTTTTTAGCTGGCCGATAGCTGTTTTTGGCCGCCTAGCAGACATTGGCCGATATATATATATATATATATATATACACTAAAAGTTTGGGAATTTCTTTAAAACATTAAAACAAAAGAACACTTATTTTAAAAATTCAAGATTTGTGTGACAAAAGAAGGGAAATGATTAAAAAAAACCATTAAAAACCTGAGTCTAAAGCGACGAAAAATTACCATTTTAAATTAAACAAACAAAAAAAGACGACCAGAAAAGCAATGCAATATTTTTTTTTTTTACTTGGAGACGAAAAAAGGTGAATTGCGGTAATGCGTATCAAACTCTTTTAAAAAAAATCACCAGGGTGCAGCAAAACAGGGTAGCAGTGGCCATTTTCTGACAGAAAGTGAAAGTGTACTGAACCATGAGTGAATCGATTAACGGAATACTGCAGGGAACTAAGTGGTACAAATACACATTTCGCCCTGACACCAGCATTCTTAGGCACGACAGTAAACGAGATGTCACGAGCTTTCTGGTGTTACAAGAGGAAGTGGGGGAGGCCATACAAAACCTGAAAATTGGAAAGTCCGCTGGAGTAGAGACAATCTCCCGGCAGTCTCTGGGGTAGACAACGTCCAGGCAGTCCCCTGGAGTAGAGACAATCTCCCGGCAGTCTCTGGGGTAGACAACGTCCAGGCAGTCCCCTGGAGTAGAGACAATCTCCCGGCAGTCTCTGGGGTAGACAACGTCCAGGCAGTCCCCTGGAATAGACAATGTCTCGACAGTCCCCTGGAATTGACAGTGTCTCGGCAGTCCCCTGGAGTAGACAATGTCTCGTTAGTTCCCTTGAGTATACAATGTCTCGTTAGTTCCCTGGAGTATACAATGTCTCGTTAGTTCCCTAGAGTAGACAATGTCTCGTTAGTTCCCTGGAGTATACAATGTCTCGTTGTTCCCTGGAGTAGACAATGTCTCGGCAGTCCCCTGGAGTAGACAATATCTCGTTAGTTCCCTGGAGTATACAATGTCTCGTTAGTTCCCTGGAGTATACAATGTCTCGTTAGTTCCCTGGAGTATACAATGTATCGTTAGTTCTCTTGAGTAGACAATGTCTCGTTAGTTCCCTGGAGTAGACAATGTCTCGTTAGTTCCCTGGAGTAGACGATGTCTCAGCAGAGCTGCTGAAACACGGCGGAGAATAGGCACAAAGATCACTCACTCCATTGTGGCAGAGAAAGGGGCAGACTAAAGTCTAGCCTGCTGAGTGGACTCAAACTTGTCCTAAAAGAAGAACAGGCAGGATTCAGACCAAGAAAAAGCACCATAGAGCGAATCTTGAACTATGTATTATGATATAGAAACATACTGAACTATGCATTATGATATAGAAACATGTTGAACACTGGCAAGATCTCTATCATAACTTCATTGATTTCAAGAAAACTTTCGACAGAGTTTGACGTGACGGCGGCATCTTTCAGGTTTGATAACGTTTTGGAAGGACTGATACAAATTACTAGGGAGCGACCGATATGCCTTTTTACCGATAGTCCGATACCGATATTTTCCCCCAGCATTTTGACCGATACCGATACCGATATTATCTATTTAGGGGCTGTCCATTATTTATGTCAACAAATTTTTGGCGATTTTTACCTCCCCCTCCCCTTTTTCAACAACTTGTCAAACTTCCAGAGACCCCCCGCCCCTATAAAATTACGTCAACATTTGATTACCCCCCCCCCCCTAAAAAAGGGTGGCTTCCAAAATGTTTATGCGGAAAAATTAATAGGAATATAGTTAGTTTAATTAAAATACTGAATGTTAAGCGAGTGTGTAACACAGAACTACAAACGCTGCTTAATTTTCCTATTTATTAAGTAATTATATTAAATTAAAAAAAAAGTAACATTGTTGACGTCAACTTTTCTTGACCTCCCCCCCTCCCCCTTGTCAACAATTGTCAAAAATTTTCTGACCCCCCCCCCTCCCCCCTATTTTGTTGACGTAATTAATGGACAGCCCCTTAAGCAACAACAATGCCAAACACGTGTTATTCTCGTGTTGTATGACGTATTTTGTAACACTTCGCCCACGCGTGTCTTGTTCCCCCCCCCCAGATACCGATATTTTTTTTAAATCAACGACAATGCCAAACACGTGTTTTCCTCGTGCTACAGCTAATGACGTATGTCAACCCATGCTTACCCCTTCCCTGTCATATTTCGTGACACTTCGCCCACACGTAAGTATTGTTCCCCCCTCCCAACTTCCCATCCCAAAAAAAAATACACACAGATGTTCACTAATTGTATCATTCAAGGTCATACATTAGAATTAAGAAATGCCAATCCTATTGTTTCAAGGTCATATCTCTGATGTAGACGTGACAATTTCTGTGTACGGGTTTTTTTTTTCCTTTTTTTTAAATCTTGTCTGATCTGGTTATAGAATTGGGTTATTTACTGATTTTTTTTCCTGCAACTCTGTTGTGAAAAAAAAAACAATGTATTGGCAGCCAAAAAACGGCCGGTCCGATAGTTAACCCATAGTGCCAATATCGGTTCGACTATCGGTCGCTCCCTACAACAATCGGCCGATCCGATATTAACCGATAGTGCCAATATCGGTCCGATACCGATCCGATTATCGGTCGCTCCCTACAAATTACCGAAGCTCTAACTAACCGCACAAGCTACGTCGTGCTCATAAATGAGCGAGTCTTTCCAACGACAAAGCTTGTAAAGGGACAGTGAAAATGAATGAATACCAAAATATCTCAAATCAAACCATTAATAACCTTTTGATATAACTAAAAAATCAATATTTTTATTGTCACAGGTTGTGACTAATTTATCGAAACTACCTACTCCAACCCTTAACGTAAAAATAGTAATATCTTTAATATGTATATCAAAGTAAACTATACATCAAATCTACGTTCCCGCTCCTTAGTTCCCCCCCCCGTTCCCACCCCACCCCCGTTAATTGCATCTCTCGTCCAGGTGTTCGGACCGAACCTCCCTCGGCGAACCAAAGTTACGGGTAACAGTAACATGTCACATTCTTCCCTGGCCACCGGACGGCGGCGTCTTCAAAGAGACAGCGACTCGCGGGATGTCCGGTTGTTATTTTACGGCGGACTACTTTCCTTCTCCCCCCCCCCCCCACACACACATCTAGACGCCACACCCCACCATTTGTTTGAAAGTTTGAATTAGCAGTTAACATATTTGATTGGCTAATGGTCACGTGGGAGAAAGTGTTGAGCGGAGTAAAAGATAGATTCTAAGACAGTCGGCCTGGGAACGGCGTCTCGACAAGTCGACTTGTGAATAGCAATCGGACTTAGTGATACCCAGTCGATTGCTGTGTCTCGGAGTGAGAGAAAGTGAGATATATATACAGAGAGAGATAGAGAATAGAGAGATAGAGAATATATATATATAGAGAGAGATCTAGGGTGGACACGCCCCTCCATTTATTGATCATTTTACATTGGATTACCACATTACTTATCTTTTTGGATTATTTTTGATATCTTTGAAAGGCCACCAGACTTCCGATACGGACTGGTGCCTTTGTACCGAATAAACATTTATTTGTTGTACCCACGACGTTGTTGAGTTGATCATAGTCACCTGATTTACCTTAATTGCTGTGAAGACTGTGTGAGTGGCAGGAAGATAAATAAAATACGGGTCGAACGTTGAGTCGGCCCTCATACGCCTAGACACAAGCCCAGGTTACCCTTCTCGGGATCCTCAATATTCTGAGGGCCCTTCAAGGGATCCTTAACAATTATGCAAACCGTTTACATTGAATGAGATACTTCCTTGTTGAGCGCTGGTAGGGGGTTTGGATTGGGGGGGGATGTTTTAATTAAAGATGGCCGAGTGGTGTAGATACTTGACTGTCGACCTGAGAGTCCTGGGTTCGATCCTCGGTGAAGCCCATGAAATTTTTCCAGGTGAATTTGGTGCAAAGTCGTCTCACAAGTTCACCCAGCTTTAAATGGGTACCTGACTTGGGAAAGTAAAGGCGGCTGGGCGTTGTGCTAACCATACATATGCCGAGTTATAGCAACAGATGAATTCTACACTTCATCTGCCCCGATGGCCTGTTAGGGCTAAGGAAACTTTACTTTTTTACATTTCAGTGCTGAGTTGTTTTTTTTCTTTTTGTCTGACAACTGTGATAATGCCATTTTTAAGATGAATGGAATAATTAATGTAAGGACCCATTTTATGTGTGTATGCCCTTTATTGAAGAAAATGACCCGAGACGTAGTTTGTAGAATATTTCTCCATATTTTTCCAAATTTGACAAAATTGTTGTTCGTAACCTGAATTGTTCGTGACTTGGGGCATTATTTCCCCCGACGTTCCTCTCTATGCTGTTTATTGTGGCAATGTGTTGTTTTAATTGTGCAACAGCATGCGTTAAATTTGTGACGACAGATCGCATGTGTACATTTAAAGCCATCCAAAGCCGCTATAAGATTTAACTGGATGACGTTTTTCTCTACAGTACTATTTTGGGACCCCCTCTAGCTCGGCGCCATGTGAGGCTGTTCAACCCTTTCTACGCTACTATATTTAGAGCAGCAAGCTACAATATATTTAGAGCAGCAAGCTACAATATATTTAGAGCAGCAAGCTACAATATATTTAGAGCAGCAAGCTACAATATATTTAGAGCAGCAATTAGCTACAATATATTTAGAGCAGCAAGCTACAATATATTTAGAGCAGCAAGCTACAATATATTTAGAGCAGCAAGCTACAATATATTTAGAGCAGCAAGCTACACTATATTTATAGAAGGATGGGAAGCACATGCTTCTAAATTTATAAACACTGCCAGTGAACGGATGTAGAATTTGTTTTCTAAATTATAGGCCTATGTATTTATAAACATAGTTGAAGTTTGAATTGCAACAACAAAAGAACATAATAAAAACATTGTTTGTGTAAGTTTTTATAACATTTATTACTAGTAAACAACCCTTAATTAGCAGGATCCAAGAATTAACATTTTTAAAAGTAATAAATAAAGCTTAGTTTATAATTCTCAAAACGCAGTGGCTACGGTTACGGCCGGCCGTAATCCGTATTTTTTTGGATAACAGCAATATATATTGCTCCACACCCTAACCCTAACCCTATCCCTAACCCTATCCCTAACCCTAATCCTAACCCTATTCCTAACTCTAATATACTGGCTGTTACCCGAAAAAAAAAACGGATCACGGCCATATTCCTAACCCTAATATAATGGTGCTGGCCGTAACCGTAGCCACTTCGTTCTCAAAATCGTGGGTAAGTAATTTAATGCCCGTATAAATCTGTTTACTATTTGTGCATGAGTGTGTATGTTTGTGTGTGTATGCTTATCGGGCGTGAGACATCGCTGAACCATGCATCGGCGGCGGAACGAAATATTTTAAGGAGGGGCAAGACAAAATATGACCGAAAGACAAATTTTACCCCCTTAATTCAATAATAGAATATAGTTATTCTGTAGCAAGTATTTAATCGATATTATTAAAACATAATATATTAAAAAAAATAGAAATGAACATTGAGCAATTCTGTCGTCAACTGATTCGTAATGTCAGTTTGTTTACAAATTTAATAGTGAAAATAGATCAGAAAATTACTGATAATTATCATGAATGATGATGATTATGAAACCGGAAACGGGAAACTCAATAAACAAAAAGTAATTTATGAAAAGATAATAAATAATTGTATTTTCTTTAAAAATTACATTTGCCGTCATTCGGTAGATGGCAATACTTCTCTATACATATAAGACGCATTTGCTATCTGTCTGTCTGTTCCTTTAAAACTCAAGCTCCAGACAACCAAATAACGTAAAATTAGGTACACGCAGTGGCGCAACCAGCTGGGGGGCTTGAGCCCCCCCCCCCAGGCCAAATCATCAATACATAATTTACGTTATAAAGTTACAAAAAAGACTGTCAAACTGTCTTTTTTCAATATGTGAGCGCCCCCCCCCCCAGCATTTCTTGCTGGTTGCGCCACTGGGTACACATACACAAAATTACATGGGGAATGTTCTTAAACAGGTTTCGTTCCATCTCAATGGGTACTTAAATTGTAATTAATTATTTTGGATATCAAAGACATGAAAATTGGCAAACTTTTACCCCGATTTCAGGTTTTACGAGCTTTTGCTACAGTCATGCCTATGACAGAGATAGAGAGAGTGAGGGAGAGAGGAGAGAGAGAGAGAGGGGGAGGGAGGGTGAGAGGGAGGGAAAGAGGGAGAGAGAGGGGGAGGGAAGAGAGAGTGAGGAAGGGAGGGAAAGAGGGAGGGAGGGGAGGGAGAGAGAGAGAGGAACTGCCAAAAATGTTGTGTATCACATTGCTTTAAGATAAATGTACCCTTTTATTGCATGCAAATAAACCCTTTTTTACGCGTCTTATTTTAAATCTTAATTAAACGTCAAATTACGGTTCTTAAATAAACAGAAAACATTATTTTAAACCCGGGCAAAGCCGGGTACTTGCAACTAGTTTTAAAATATGCCACAACAACTCTCAATAATGTGATTACTGTAAAATGTCAATTAATTATAATTTATTTCAAATATTAAATTTAAGAAATAAATCAAATGAATTATGAAAATGAAAATGATACATATAAACTAAAATGAATTACAAAGTTTAAAAAGTTACAATTTTAGGGGGGGGGGGCAGACTGGAAATTCAAGGGGGGCGCCGCCACCCCTTAAAAGTTTTAGGGGAGGCCGCTGCCTCCCCTGCCCCCCCTGCTCCGCCGTCAGTGGAACCATGTCAGGTTTCACTTTTCATTTATAGGCTCTCTGTTTCCCCACTAATTGATTTGTTGTATATCACATTAGTCAGGCGATAGCCTTTATTAACTCACTTTAATTATGTGCATATATATTTATTTTCTTAAAGCTAGATAAAACAAAGTTTTTAATTTAACAAAATACAATTTTATTGTCAGCAGGTGGAGGGAAAGAATACTTCAAGATACAAGGGGAAACAGCTTCCAGTTATTTAAAATGGTTCGAGAAAACCGAGGACACGCCCTGGAAACACTTCCGGATATTCATCCTTACGAAGTGGATCAGATAAGCAAGGGCGATAAAAGGGTAATTTGGACGATACAAGAAGTACATGCATTGTGTGTGTGGGGGGGGGGGGGGGAGAAGGGAGGGGGCATTACCGTTTACTATGGCCAGTACTGGGAGTTATCATTAAGCAATTTAACTTAAATAGACACGTTCATGGGACGTCAAGGGTAGAGAGGATACCAAAAGAGCTTTCAAAGCCAAATTTTTCATTTAAATTATTGAATTAATTTACAGCAAATAAAAAAAAATGAAACTATTTCTTAAGTGATCTGCCCTGTGCCTTCATTATTTTCCTGTAAGAAAAAAAGTATCAAATGCTAGCTGATTGGAAGCAACAGGTATATAGACCTACACATTTTGAACAAGTGTAGATGCGTTTGACACAGAGAAAGTGACGGTAATATACTGTGTGTATAAAAGAGAGAGAGAGAGAGAGAGAGAGAGAGAGAGAGAGAGAGAGATTGGAAGAAAAGATTCTGTAAATCAAAATGCAGATGTGATTCTTGAGCATTATTGAATGTTATTTACTAAAAAATGAAACCAAAAAATCTTGAAAATAAGAACCAAATTTGAATTGTGAAACAATGATTATTTTTGTCGGGGATACACACTAGATGTGGTTTAGTTGACAACTATGGCTGGTGTTAAATTGCACGGGCTTTCATTACCCCATTTTTACTTT
Source organism: Bulinus truncatus (assembly GCA_021962125.1). NCBI lineage: Eukaryota > Metazoa > Mollusca > Gastropoda > Planorbidae > Bulinus > Bulinus truncatus. The sequence continues at coordinate 5,581,553 of JAGDYQ010000049.1, forward strand.
GAAAACATCAAACCTACTCTATGTCTTTTGTTTACTATTCAAATGATACACTTAACACTTAGCCTACTTTTAAATTTTAAGTAACGCGGAAGTTGTGTTTATATACTCTCTTTTTAAATTCCTTTGTTTACAAAGCAAAATAATCGCATGACCTCTCATGTTGCACAATCTACATATAAATTAACATTCTTTGATTTTGATAAAAAGCTATAAAATTTATATAGATTTTTATCGTCCTGAACAAGTGTTTTGATTTGAAATATTTATGCATATAAAAAAATTAATTTTCACAAGAATTATCTTTTTCAAATAAAGTAGATAATTCAAAACATCAGTAGCTGGGTACTGATTAAATTGTGTTTTATTTTGAAACGTGCAATCGTGTTGAATGTCATCCAAGTACTGGCAAATCAGTAAAAAAAAAACGTTTTACTTGCACAAAAGCCAAAGATGAGAAATACAAAAGAGAATGGTTACTGTATTTGCCATCAGCTTACTGTTTGTTTTGTTTGTAAAATGGTTGCTCTTAAAAAATCTCGTATTTCGTTAAAACAGATGGGTTCATTGACTGGTGCTTTTGTAATTGATAATCATGAGAAAGTACACAAAGTTAGAAAAGTAAAAAAAAAAAAAAAAAAGAATTAAGCCATTATACCATTAAAACATGTAGAATTATATAAATTATGTTCCTTTGTCCATGTAAGTTTTGATAAATTTCTTCTTTTTTCCGATAAAAAATGATATCTTAGTTTTTTATTGTGATAACATTTTGAATTATCATTGTCATGTGGTGTAAAGCTTGCTTAACAATTCGTGTACTCCTTGCAGAGCAAAGGTTGGGTCTTTAAGATGCCTTTCCCCCCCCCCCTCTCTCTCTCTCTCTCTCTCTCTCTCTCTTTCTATCTATCTCTCCCCTCCATTTCAAATTGCATCGTTTCATCTCTTTTAAACAAGACCGTCACCAAGTGGTTTTTTGTGCGGCCAATTTGTCCGGTGCAGTGTCATTTTTGTATATCATCCGATGGCTTCTTGAGAGAATGGCCGATCCATCTCCATTTTAATATTGATATTTGTTGCTCAGTGGGCCTTTTATTGGCCCATTTTCAGGCATCTTCATTCATTACTCTAACTAGACATCTTATATTCAGAAGGCTCCAAATGAAACTGTTTATCGGCTTCTTGAGCTTCTGGTCAACCTGGTATTGACTTTCTACGTTTCTACTATGTAGATCAAGAACCTATTCATAAATTGAACTATTGAAATCTTTTTTTTTTACTGGACACTAGTCATAGTTTGTCTTTTTTATAGAACATGTGATTGGGAATTTAAAAAAGAAGTACAGGCTTTGGTTCTAATTTTTTTATTTTTATTATAAAAGTCTGTAGCTCGGCTCTACTGTTTAAACGATCTTTTCGATTAGCTTCATTACTTTCATTCATTCATTTTTAGGTTGTTCTTTTTTTTTTCTAGTCCATTGATGTCAATTTTCAAATGACCTAGTTTGATCACGTGTGTCCTCCCAACAGATTGACAAGTACGCCCAGCCCTGGAAGGAAGGGATGACTTGTGTTGGTGCCGACGCTGACTGCCTTTGCAGGAATGTGAAACACTGGATCCCCAAGAAACCGTCTGTGTTTTTCTTTGATGGCCGGGCAACTAATCAGCTGGTCAGCAGAAGTAGTGACGTCTTCGGGGGATTGGGGGTTCTGATAGAAAGATAAGAATGAAAGAGAGACGTGCATTTGCACAGGAGCGTCATTTGTGGGGTGGTGGCGGGGCGATTAAAAATATTTCCTATTTTTTATTATTATTAAAATCATGTTTAAGTAAATTAAATATTTAATATAAGGGAAATGATTATGAAATTCTCATTGGCCGCGTTTGTCATCAACTGCCAGTTTCGCTACATGTTTTTTTTTAAACGAACACCGCCAAAACTATATTAAGAAACCTATTAAAATACCTCCAGATAAGTAATTTGAAAAGAAATGTCTAAATTTACCCCCACATAAAAATATTATTATTATTTAGGTATTGACATATACAAACTTTGACCTCCCTTTGGCTGGTGTATTTGAAACATGACATCTATGATTGAACAATAACTCGTTACATGGGCTTCATTACGCGGAGGGGAGCACTAGTGCCCCTCCCCCTCCAATGATCCTTGTTTTCTGGTGTATATGTGTTTTTTTTTAAAAAAGAGAATATATAAATAATGTTAATAAATATCCAAATCATGAATATGTGCTCTCTGTTTTATGTATATTTAAAAAAAAAGTAAAAAAAAAAATAACAACATATTTCGCAAGATTGAATGCATTTACAGAGATTGACATCAAAAGTAACACTCTAGATTACTTTCTTCAGGTACTTAGTGAAACATCACCCCCCCATCCCCCCAATCTCTCTATTTTAAATACTGTTTTTTTGTTTTTACATTTGATAATGATGGCGGCGTTATAACTGAAAACAAAGAAAAATGAAAGTGCTAGAAATATAAATAGAGAATGAAGGAAGTGCTAAATAGATAAATAGAGAATGATTGAAGTGATACATATATAGAGAGAGAATTATTGAAGTCATACATATCTATAGAGAGAATGATTAAAGTGATACATATATAGAGAAAATGATTGAAGTGATAATATATATTGAGAGAGAATGATTGAAGTGATACATATCTATATATATAGAGAGAATGATTGAAGTGATACATATCTATATATATAGAGAGAGAATGATTGAAGTGATACATATCTAGAAAGAGAGAGAAAATGATTGAAGTGATACATATATATATATAGAGAGAGAATGATTGAAGTGATACATATATAGAGAGAGAATGATTGAAGTGTTACATATATATATATGTATATATATATATATATATATTTATTTATAGAGTATGATTGAAGTGATACATATCTATATAAAGAGAGAGAATGATTGAAGTGATATCTATATATATATATAGAGAGAGAATGATTGAAGTGATAATATATATATAGAGAGAGAATGATTGAAGTGATACATATATATATAGAGAGAGAGAATGATTGAAGTGATACATGTATATATAGAGAATGATTGAAATTATATATATATAGAGAGAGAGAATGATTGAAATGATACATATCTATATAGAGAGAGAATGATTGAAGTGTTTATATATATATATATATATATATATATATATATATATATATTTATAGGGAATGATTGAAGTGATACATATCTATAGAGAGAGAGAATAATTGAAGTGATACATATATAGAGAGGATGATTGAAGTGATATATAGTGATACATATCTATATAGAGAGAGAATGATTGAAGTGATACATGTGTAAATAGAAAAAAGGTCATTGCATATGAACGAGAATGAGATATTGGGAATTATTTTTGTATTTTATTTTAAAAGGAAATAAATGATTACTTTTTAGAAATAACATTTCAGAACTTTAAAATTAGTTATCAGATGACATAATAAATATGTCTCAAAGACTAGAAAACTTCTTTCTTGTGTGTTGTTGTTTGTAAGTTTGTTTTTTTTTTGTTTGTTTTATTCACAAAATTAAAAATACAATTGAACCCCCCACCCTCTTTTTTTTTTAGACAGCTGACCATTATTTACGTGATCCTTGCAAATATTACAGAAACATCTATCCTTGGGTGAGTTCTAATTAATAGTAGTGTTCTTCTTCTTCTTCTCCTTCATTTGACCCTACAGCCCATTTAGTTCTAATTAATATTAGTGTTTAGAATTAAAAAAAAAATCTTTAAAAGCCCGCTTACCTTACAGAGTTTATTTTTCTCAGTTAAAATTGTCTGGCGGGTCCTGACGAATATTTTTTAATGCATCATAATACATCATGACACATCAAAATACATCATGACACATCATAATACATCATGACACATCATAATACATCATGACACATGATAATACATCATAATACATCATAACACATCATAATACATCATAATACACCATAACACATTATCTGTAATAACCCTTGATAGCAAAGTTATTCGCATAAATGTCAAGATGAATTATAATAGCTCATCGTATTACATTAGTAAATGGACAGGACATTTGTACTGATAGTGTTCCCTTTGGTTCGAATGGACAGGACATTTGTACTGACAGTGTTCCCTTTGATTCGAATGGACAGGACATTTGTACTGACAGTGTTCCCCTTTGGTTCGAATGGACAGGACATTTGTACTGATAGTGTCTGTCAGGGTATGGATGCGGTGGTCTCTTTTATATATTTATTTTTCAATTACTTTCTTTAACTGCACAACTTATACAAGTTCATAACACCTCCAGTTTTTAACTAAAATCACTTCATTGAATAATCATAAGAACTAGTTATTCAATAATGAACATTAACCATTAAATCATGTCTCTACGATAAATACCAGTTGTCCGTTCTTTTAATACAATAAATACTTCTTCCTAGCTCCTCCGTTCCTTCCTTCTTCAAACTTAAAACAAAACAAAAATAACCAAAACAATGTTCTATCTCTTTCCTCGTCAACCGTCTGTGTGTTTTTCTCCCTTTTCTTTCCCCCCGTTCAATAACCCGTTCATTAGGTGCGTCACCGTACTACAGGGAATTGCCTCTAACATCTACATTAATACAATAATTAATTGTCTATCTATATAACTATCTAACAATGTGTCTGTCTATTTATCTATGTCTGTCTATGTCCTTACATCACCTTTCCCTCTCGGTAAAAAAAAATTCGTACAAAGTACGCATTTTTTTTTTAAAATACAGAATTAACAATCATGTATTACAATTATATTACAAAAAGAAAAGGTACCAAGTCCATATCAAATATGAATACAAAATGTCACAAAAATGCAAATCTAAAAAAAAATCATGAACACATTTCTTCAATACTCATCGTCATAAGTATCATTAAAATTATCTCTTATCTCTGTGTCTCAAAATATATCAAAATAAGTCTCTACCACAAATCTCATATATCAAATCTCAATAAAAAAAAATACATTGATTGTATGGTTTAGTCTCCTTATGATCATTTTTTCTTTTCAAAATCAATGAAGGCAAATCTTTACCACCTACAAAAGTAGGATCCTTCAGAGGTAAAGAAAATTAATCTAATGTCACAAAAAAAAAATTAATTTTCCCTAATTGTGTGTATTAAAAAAAATGAAGTTAAATGTTTTTACAAGAACAATGAAGGCAGACATTTTCCCAACTACAGTTATATGTAGGCTCCTTCAGAGTTAACGAAAAAAAAATAACAACACCTTTCTCCCTCAAAATGGATAAGAGCAAGAGAAAAAAAATATATGGGTAAATTTGGTGATTGTGGACAACGTAGAAAATATTAAGGTAAATACAGATTAAAGGGAAAAACAAGAGCGACATCATGATATGAAGAAAACAATTATGCGAATATAATTATGTGATTACATTTGATATGCAAAATAATAATGTAATGAAATAAGAAGGCAACATTACAACAGCAATAAAAAAAATCAATTGTTCAATGTGGTCACTGTGATAGTTCAGTTAATTAGTCTCGTCTCTTCAACCCAATCAAAATATTCGTTGCTAACAGCTGGCCTCATATTCCTAACTCTACCACAATTACGTCCATATTGTGTTTGATGTCCAAACCTAACTTTACAGCGCTCTACTCCGTGGCTCTGTCTGTCATGGGGATTCTGATAACACTGGGCCCTATGATAGTCATGTCTATCTGGAATAGTTTTCCATGGATTTTGGAAAGTCATACTTTTGTTTGCGTGAATACTACTTCTGTCTAGGTGTATCTGTTTTCTATCTTGGTATATGCTATTTCTGTCTGGGTATACCTGTTTTCTGGAATTTGATGGACAGTGCCTCGCAACGTGACCCCTCAAGTGACAATTAAAACATAGGATGTTGGATAGTCTTTTAGGACAGGTCTTACATGTGTGACCTAGTCTTCTACACGAATAGCACACGAGGACAAATGGTCTTTCATTAACTGTATGCACAGGCTTAGTGTCTTTAACTGGTACAGATTCAATTCTGTCCTGAATAATTGGCGGTTTATTTACCGTCACAGTATGGCTTTCTTTGATTGAGTTAAGTTTAGTTATGTCTATCTTAACTTGCTCTTCTACATGTTGGTCCGGTTGTGTGGAGGGTATTTCTTGTATTTCTCTGTTCACATTAGGACATGGTTTTCTGTATATGCCCTTTTTATTGATCCAGTGGAGAATTTGCTCCTTAGTGCAGTCTTGGATGTCTGGTAGGTTGCCAAGTATGATGTCAGCAACGGGATTGTCCATAACGGTTGCCATAACAGACCCAGATATGAATGGTGTGTCGATATTAATTTGTGCTGTCGGGAAAAGTTTCTGTGAGCCATCTGCGAGTGTTATTTCTTCCTCGAATGGTAGAAACTGTGTGGGTAAAACTAAACTTTTCCTCACCACTATATTGACTGCCCCTGTATCTCTGAGCAGTTCCGCTACACAGTTGTTGACCAGTGCTGGAAAGAATATGAGTTTACCTCGTGGGCTCAATACAGCGGCGACTGGCGTGTTGAGTCTGGTGGTTGGTCTGGATCTGCTCTCATTTCTTCTTGCCTGTAATGGGGATGGTGGTGAGCGGTGTCTACTGGTGTGATTATTTCTCCACCCTGTATATGATTGAGGGATAGTATTTGTGTGTTGCTTGAGAGGTAGCATGGCAGTGCCGTGCGATGTGACCTGGTCTCCCGCATGTGTAACACGTCCTGGTCTCTGGTCTTTGCTGTCTGGGTGGCACACTGAGCCTTCTATAGCGTTGACTCGCTATTGCAGCAGTAGATTGTGGTGAATCTGTCCTGCTGACTGGGAGATCGGGATGAGCATCACGAAATGTGTAGAGTTCCCTAATGAGTGCTGCCTCTGTTCTCACCTTTCTTTCTTGCAGGAACTGGAACAATTCTGGACTGGGTGTTCTCAAGAACTTGTCCACCACCAGCAACTCCATGATTTCTTTAGGGTCATCTTTATTAATGCCAGATAATTGTAGCCAGTTTACTAAATGCGATTTGACCGTACCTACAAACTGTCGGGGGTCATAATCATAATCTGGTTTAATGGTGTGAAAAAGTCTCCGATAAGTATCCTCAGACTTGCCCAGAATCTTCGTTAGCGCTTTCTTTAATAGCTCGTAGTTCGATATTTCTGCTGGTTGTAGGGTTTGAATCAAAGAGAGAGGTTTGCCCTTGATTAGAGAAATAAGATGAGATGGCCATTTTGTTGTGTCCGTTTCCTGAACAGACATTACTAACTCGAATTGTAGTAACAAAAACTTTCTATGTCTGTTGTACCATCAAATGGTGGTGGTTTGTTGAGGGGGCCCGGTGTTGAAGGATGCTGTATAACATTTTTATTTGTGGCTCTTATCTTTTCCATTTCAAGCTCATGGGCTCTGGCCTTTTCCTGTTGTTCTGCCTGGTGTTGTCTCTCTTTTTCTCGTTCGTGTCTCTCTTTTTCTCGTTCTTGTCTCTCATTTTCTCGTTCTTGTCTCTCTTTTTCCTTTTGTTCTGCTTCGAATAATCTCTCCCTCTCTCGTTCTTGTCTTTCACACTGCTTCTCGATATACTTTGATAAGTCCTTATCAGTGAGGCCCAATTGTTTGCCTGTGGCAATTATTTCTTCCATTTCGTAAATACTTCTGACACGGTAGACAATAGTTTATTCTCTAATTGAACTGTCACTGCTTACACCTAGTTAAAACCATGGGTTCACTGGACAAAATGAGATCTGTCCTGCACTTCTGACACCAAATTGTCAGGGTATGGATGCGGTGGTCTCTTTTATATATTTATTTTTCAATTACTTTCTTTAACTGCACAACTTATACAAGTTCATAACACCTCCAGTTTTTAACTAAAATCACTTTATTGAATAATCATAAGAACTAGTTATTCAATAATGAACATTAACCATTAAATCATGTCTCTACGATAAATACCAGTTGTCCGTTCTTTTAATACAATAAATACTTCTTCCTAGCTCCTCCGTTCCTTCCTTCTTCAAACTTAAAACAAAACAAAAATAACCAAAACAATGTTCTATCTCTTTCCTCGTCAACCGTCTGTGTGTTTTTCTCCCTTTTCTTTCCCCCCGTTCAATAACCCGTTCATTAGGTGCGTCACCGTACTACAGGGAATTACCTCTAACATCTACATGAATACAATAATTAATTGTCTATCTATATAACTATCTAACAATGTGTCTGTCTATTTATATATGTCTGTCTATGTCCTTACAGTGTCCCCTTTGGTTCGAATGGACAGGACATTTGTACTGACCGTGTCCTCTTTGGTTTGGGGGGGGGAGGGTCAGGTATAGTCACTGCTAAGAATCTCCCTGCTTATCTCCTTCCCTGACATGTCTAATAAGCATACTTTTTTAAAAAAAGGTAGAATGTGAAGAATTGTATTAATTTAAAAACTAGTCACTATTCAATGTGTGAAACTGATCCCACGAGATATTTTACTTCTGACAGAAACCAGTCGGACCCAAGACATTCATTCCGGCCACTGGACATTACCAGGGACTTGGCAAACCACCCGTGGTAACTATTTCCCGAAATACTAGTTCATTGGATGCTTTAGACATTTTGTTTAACAGTAACATTTTTTTTTCGGGTCCCGCCCTTGTCAAAAAAAAAAACGCAGTGGCTACAAGTACAGCCAACTGGAATTATTATTATTTTTTTTCCGCCGTCCAGCTTTAGATGTGCGCATGCGCTCGGCTAACCGTACTCCGTATTATTTTCTTCCGGGGTCCGGCTATAGATGTGCGCATGCGCTCTAGACGGACTCCGTATAATTTTTTTCGGGGTCCGGCTATAGATATTGCCCCTAACCCTAATTCTAACCCTAACCCTAATCCTAACCCTATTCCTAACCCTAATCCTAACCCTAACCCAAGGGGCGCCGAGAGCCAACAAGGGCCCCAGGGCAGGACATCATTGCGGGCCCCTTAATAAACAATGAGTCGTGAAAAAAATAACATGGTCGGGGCGGCCCCCTTACAGATGCGGGCCCCCTGGCAATGACCCCCCCGACCCCCCTCTCGGCGTGCCTGCCTAACCCTAACCCTAGCCCCGAAAACAAAAAAATATGCAATAATATGCAGTCCGTCTGCCGCACATGCGCAGACGCACATTTATAGCTGGACGGCGGAAAAAAAATAATAATAATTCCAGTTGGCGGTACTTGTAGCCACTGCGGAAAAAAAAACCCAGGTTTATTTTTGTAAGTTTTTCTGACCACAATCAATTCTACAGCCATCTTGTAGTCGTTTGATGGGATTCTTGTTTTCACTTTTTCCTTCCCCCTTGTAAGACAGTGTTAATAAACTTCAGCATCAGTGCAAAGCTCGATGACGTCAAACTAAATTATATTCCAGTTAAAAAGAGCGAAAAAAAAAAGAAAGAAGCTTAATATTAACTATCTACGTTAAATAAATATGACAATAAAATAATTGCACGGTGTATTATTGTGTCACGCAAAACAGTTAGACAATAAAAACTAATGGCACAAGTGTATTAGTGAGGCAGTCAAATATAAACAGCTACCACATCTGTCATATCGGTTTAAGCCAAACAATTTAAAATAATCCCGGGTTCGATTACCGGCGAGTGCCAAGAGAATTGTTCGGGTAATGGTGAAAGTTCCCTCTATGTTTCCCGAGGGGGCACCAATGCCCAATAGGCCTACACACTCGGCTATTGGTGGGGATGAAAATGGCACTACAAAAAAACCGCCCCTACTAGGGGGGCGGGAAGATTTTTTTGGGGGTGGCCGGGTGGCGCTTGGTAGTATGCCGGACCTGTAAGCTGTAGCCCGATCTACATACTGTGGGTTACGGGTACAACTCCCGGCGTATCTGGACACCTTCCCATGTCTCTCGTGTTTCCTCCATGACGTCATTGGTGTGAACGAGCGGATGGAGAGTGGAGTGATGGCCGGATCGAACACGTGGATAGGCCGAAGGTGGCCGCGGATCAGATTAAACACTTGGATAGGCCGAAGTTGGCCGCGGATCAGATTAAACACGTGGATAGGCCGAAGTTGACCGCGGATCAGATTAAACACGTGGATAGGCCGAAGTTGGCCGCGGATCAGATTAAACACGTGGATAGGCCGAAGTTGGCCGCGGATCAGATTAAACACTTGGTTAGGCCGAATTTGGCAGCGGGTCGTTGTTAGCCCATGTATGTCAAACGGCTACACCCACGAAGCACGATGGAATGAATTACGCGATAGTCTGTAAAAGTCTGCTTGTTGATTTAACATTATTTGTGCTAATTAGTCTTGTTGTCTTCTGATAACGAAATGATCCTATGCCTTCTTTACCCTGCCCTTCCCCCCCCCCCACCGCCACATACACACAGAGAAAGTATTTTAAACTAACGCCCAGACAAGTTCAAGAGACACGGGCCATGCCTACCTACGAGATCTATGACCCTAGGAATGCCTGCCAGTACCACAGGGACACTGTGTAGATCAAGGTAAGGAGATCTTTGCGATGTTTGCTAGAAGTGAAATTGACTAAATATAATTGTGATCGCCATATTGTCATATTGTATCGCTTTCAATGAAATTACAACATTTTAACATTAATATTATAGACTTTATCTTCAAACTCTATTCTTAGCTAAAGTATACTAGAAATAAACTATAATTACACTACATTCATAGATAAACTGCAGGATAAATAAATAAACTTAGTAATCCATGTTGGTGCTAACAAGTCAATATAATTTCCTTAAATATTTGTATGGATCTTAGCCTAGGGAAACATGTTTCTACTTTTTAGTACATTTTAATATATTAGGGTGGCCCAAAAAAAAGCTGAAAAAAAACCTTTTTTTTTATTTTCTTTGATTTAAACCCCACATTTGATTACCACAATAAAAGTACTCAGAAATATAAAATTTCATAATTTTCAGGTGAAATTTAGAGGTTGCGCAAGCTCTCTGCAAATTTAAGTATGTTCTCCATTTACCACATTTTATCCCGAATATTGATGGACCTGAATAAAGTCTGTTTTGTTTTTTGATGTTTATAATGTGTAACTGTATCTGTTTTGTTCTTTGATGTTTATAATATGTAGCTGTTTAATATTTATGTTGGTTGCACTTGTCGTACAGCAGTCCATTAACTAGCTGCTACAGCTCATTCTCTTGGTCACGATGTTAGTGACATAAAATTAAGTCGAAGTACTGTACAGCGTGTGAGAGCTGAGATTAGGAAAAAAACAGCACATGAAGTTGAAGAATTGTTTGATCCACAAGTACCATTAACAGTACATTGGGATGGAAAATTGCTTCTAGACTCACAGCCTAGATCAGGGGTCGGCAACCTTTTGAGATGGAAGAGCCAAAAAATATAATTTACAATTTTCTCAGTTTTTAAAGAGCCACTCTAATTGTTCTTTCACTATTATGGTATTTGATTAGGAAAAGGTATATAACATAATTTCATTATATTTATTTGCGCATTGAACTGGAAGGCCGCAGTATGACATCGAAAGAGTCGCAACTTGACATCGAAAGAGCCGCATGCGGCTCGCGAGCCGCAGGTTGCCGACCCCTGGCCTAGATGTTTCTAGGCAGCCATTTTGGATTGTTTACACTCGCGAAACGCGGAAAAACTCTGCACCGCCGCAGAAATTCTCCGCGGTTTGAGTATCTCCATATAAATACACTGCCGCGAAAGAGGGGCGAATTTCGCGAGTTACCTAGATACACTAAATTCGCCTTGATCTGTGCGTACCTTAAACCATTAAATTACTATTTAGCAGGCTTGCGGAGCCGCCAAATTTTTTTCCGGCTCCGGCTCCCACAAATTTGACGGCTCCGGCTCCCTATTAAGATAGTATCACACGAGACAAAAATTTTTGTAATTGCGCCACGCAAACATGGCGCTGATAAAAAGTCATGCAAATTTTGCCGCGTTCACCCCCCCCCCCCCCCCCCCCCCATAGTCAGGAACTTGAAAAATATACGCATGTCGGTTTTACTAAAAACAAACCATTTCAGTGCATCCAGAATCATATCATTATTTTCGACCGAGGTTTCACTAGTCGCCATTTTCATAAGTAATAAAAAGTTATTTCAATGATCAGATTAGCAAATAGTAAAATGTTACATTATTTAAAAAAATTTAAAGACTTCAGTATTTATATTTATTATTTATAAATTCGAAGTGACTATTCGGACCCGGGTACCAATAAACTCCGATTTTTATTCGGACCCCGTCCCAATAAAGTCTGATTGTTATTCGGACCCGTGGCAAATATACACTAAGCTTAGCTATACATAAACTTTATTATTGTTTTTTTTATTTTTTTTTATTAATTGTTTGAATTGTATGATTTAATCGTTATTCAGTGTCTAGGGTTCCATTAAGCGGACTCTATTATTATTTTTTCGGGTTCCGTCTAATTAAGTTTAAATATAGCTAAGCTTAGTGCATATTTGCCACGGGTCCGAATAACAATCGGATTTTATTGGGACCCGGGTCCGTATAGCCACAGCCTTATAAATTGATCTACTCTATTTCAGCTATTCTGTTTATAATAAAAATTTTAAATACAGAAAGCGACCATTTTGCTTTTAGTCTATTACAAATTCGCGGTCAAATAATAATACGAAATGACGCGTTCTATTTGTCGTCGTAGTAAACATTTATTTTAAATGATTGATACAATTATTCTATGAAATAAAACTGTTTTAGCATTATAGCCTATATAACAAAATAGCATGCCATTAAAAAAATTTCGGAGGGTAAACAATATTTAAAACGAACACAAAACGATTCCACATTAAAGATTTCTTGTGGTGATGTGCGTGCACGCTATCATTTAAACGCTGTCTGTTACTGTTGTGGCGTTCGTAAAAATGACAACATTTCAAATTGTAGGAGGCAAACAATCAAACAAATTTAGAATTTTAAAGCTAAAAAAAAAATTCTGCTGTAAAAAAACAAACATTTGGGAGCCGTGGAGCCTGCTATTTAGTACTAAATTAATGTTTTCATTTCCTTTGTGCAACCCCTAAATATTTCTCGATTGTATTCATTTTTTCAGAAAACACTTTTTTTTTCTGGCAGACCACAATGCAGGCCTTAAAATTAGAAAAATCGAAAAAAAAATTTTTGGGCCATCCTAATATATATATATATGAACCTTAGCCTAGAGCCCCCAAATGTATATTTATATATATATATATATATATACAATTCTTTTTGTGTAAAAAAAATAGGTGCCGGTACTCTGTGATAGATTGCCTAACTTTTAACTACCAGTTCGCACCTCGATGCAATTCTTATTGCGCGCATTTTGAAAATAATTCAATTTTAACAAATTAATAATATAAAAAATTAATAATAAACGTTAAAATAAAGAAAAGCCGTACCGGTGCGTACCGGCACAAAAAAAAGCGCTGTATATATATATATATATATATATATATATATATATATATATATATATATATATATACGTATTTGTGTGTGTGTAGGTATGTATAGTTGTATTCATATAATTAGTATTAAATTACAAAGAAAAAAAAGTTTTTATTTAATAAATGTTGTCGTCATTTTCAAATTTTGTTTAAAACGTCACAAAAATTTGAGCTACGGTCGTAGTGAGACAAAATGGCTCTGCAAAGTTTACTACATTTATTCCATATTAAAAAGCGCGGTAATATCACTTTTCTTTGAACTTTCATTCTCATTTTTATCACAATCGTTACCATTTATTTTAGAACGGTCAATTATATAACCTATAATATGAACGAGTATTTTTCCGAATCTGTTTAGATTGCGTCCCACGGTTATTGTCAAATAGTAGGCTAACTATTTTTACCACCCGTACTCAATGTTTTAGGCGTTCCAGAGATTTTATTTTGAACATGTTATGTCACATGACTCATCATTTAGGCCACAGCCGATCTTATTTTTTGTTATTGGTTTTTTTTCTTGAGGGGGGGGGTATCCCCTAGGCAAAAGTACATCCCGGGGATGAGTGAATAATTGTTACATGATTGTTACATGATTGTTACATGATTGTTACATGTGCCTTTTTTTGTTATGCAGTATTACAGACCTCGTCATTTGACGGTCAGCGGAGTCCTAATTGTCAAATATTAAAGAGATAGAACCTTTGCCTAGAGCCCCCAAATGAATCTTTGCCTAGAGCCCCCAAATGAATCTTTGTCTAGGGCCCCCAAATAAACCTTTCCCTAGAGCCCCCAAATGAACCTTTGCCTAGAGCCTCCAAATGAATCTTTGCCTAGAGCCTCCAAATGAACCTTTGCCTAGAGCCTCCAAATGAATCTTTGCCCAGAGCCTCCAAATGATTCTTTGCCTAGAGCCCCCAAATGAACCTTTGCCTAGAGCCTCCAAATGAATCCTTGCCTAGAGCCTCCAAATGAATCTTTGCCTAGAGCCCCCAAATGAATCTTTGCCTAGAGCCCCCAAATGAATCTTTGCCTAGAGCCTCCAAATGAATCTTTGCCTAGAGCCCCAAAATGAATATTTGCCTAGAGCCTCCAAATGAACCTTTGTCTAGAGCCCCCAAATGAATCTTTGCCTAGAGCCCCCAAATGAATCTTTGCCTAGAGCCTCCAAATGAACCTTTGTCTAGAGCCCCCAAATGAATCTTTGCCTAGAGCCCCCAAATGAATCTTTGTCTAGAGCCTCCAAATGAACCTTTGCCTAGAGCCTCCAAATGAATCTTTGCCTAGAGCCCCCAAATGAACCTTTGCCTAGAGCCTCCAAATGAACCTTTGCCTAGGGCCCCCAAATGAATCTTTGCCTAGGGCCCCCAAATGAACCTTTGCCTAGAGCCTCCAAATGAACCATTGCCTAGGGCCCCCAAATGAACCTTTGCCTAGAGCCCCCAAATGAACCTTTGCCTAGAGCCTCCAAATGAACCTTTGCCTAGAGCCCCCAAATGAACCTTTGCCTAGAGCCTCCAAATGAACCTTTGCCTAGAGCCCCCAAATTAACCTTTGCCTAGAGCCTCCAAATGAATCTTTGCCTAGAGCCCCCAAATGAACCTTTGCCTAGAGCCTCCAAATGAACCTTTGCCTAGGGCCCCCAAATGAATCTTTGCCTAGGGCCCCCAAATGAACCTTTGCCTAGAGCCTCCAAATGAACCTTTGCCTAGGGCCCCCAAATGAACCTTTGCCTAGAGCCTCCAAATGAACCTTTGCCTAGAGCCCCCAAATGAACCTTTGCCTAGAGCCTCCAAATGAACCTTTGCCTAGAGCCCCCAAATGAACCTTTGCCTAGAGCCTCCAAATGAACCTTTGCCTAGGGCCCCCAAATGAACCTTTGCCTAGAGCCTCCAAATGAACCTTTGCCTAGAGCCTCCAAATGAACCTTTGCCTAGGGCCCCCAAATGAACCTTTGCCTAGAGCCTCCAAATGAACCTTTGCCTAGAGCCTCCAAATGAACCTTTGCCTAGGGCCCCCAAATGAATCTTTGCCTAGAGCCCCCAAATGAACCTTTGCCTAGAGCCTCCAAATGAACCTTTGCCTAGGGCCCCCAAATGAACTTTTGCCTAGGGCCCCCAAATGAACCTTTTCCTCGGTCCTCCAAATAATCTTTTGCCTAGGGCCCCCAAATGAGCCTTTGCATAGGGCCCCCTAATGGACTTTTTCCTAGGGCCCCCTAATGGACTTTTTCCTAGGGCCCCCAAATGAACCTTTTCCTCGGGCCTCCAAATAATCTTTTGCCTAGGGCCCCCAAATGAACCTTTGCCTAAAGCCTCCAAATGAACCTTTGCCTAGAACCCCCAAATGAACCTTTGCCTAGAGCCCCCAAATGAACCTTTGCCTAGAGCCTCCAAATGAACCTTTGCCTAGAGCCCCCAAATGAACCTTTGCCTAGAGCCTCCAAATGAACCTTTGCCTAGAGCCCCCAAATGAACCTTTGCCTAGAGCCTCCAAATGAACCTTTGCCTAGGGCCCCCAAATGAACCTTTGCATAGGGCCCCCTAATGGACCTTTGCATAGGGCTCCCAAATGAACATTACCTAGGGCCCCCAAATGAACCTTTGCCTAGGGCCCTCAAAACGTAAGAACGGCTCTGCGTAAAAGTTGTAAAACAAAGACTTGATAAATCTAGAATTTTTTAAGTGATATACATGTATTTACTTGCAGGAATGAAGTAAGGGCAATTTAACCCGTATGTCGTTTTTATGTCTGTTCATCAGCTGAGTCTTGACAGCATCGCAATTGACCTCCCCCCCCCACCTCTTTCCATCTCCCCATTCCCCTCTGTTCTGAACATCTGGTAAAACATTCCGCGTACAACCTGCAGCACTGAAGACATTTTAGTTCAGTCAAAACTTACAGCTCAGAGTAATTAGAAAACATCCAAAAATCTCAAGATGTCTGCTGAATTCCCCGATTTCTTTAGTTCCCATTGGCGACCCCCGCCAAGTGAACTCTGTGACGTAGACAAGGAATGGATCATGAAAGACTGGGTTAGGGTAAGTGGAGTGGAGTGGATCTCTAAAGATTAGGGTTAGAGTAAGCAGAACCTTTTTCATCTGACATGATTTACATAGATCACTTGTGTAGAGAAATGAAATGGTATCAATAAACTTACTATAATTATCTTCCATCTCAATTTTTTTCATCCCTAGTAAGTTTCAAGTCCTCAAACTTTATAAGGATATTTATTAAATAGGTTGTCAACATAGGGAGCATAAAATTAGGTTTGTCTGCTATCTACTATCTCTACATAAATAAACATATTTATTTAACACCAGTTCTCAATTTTGCATTTGTTTCACTGGGATATGAATCCCAGACTCGTTTGATCCTATTCGAAATGTATTTATCATTTCCCCTAAACTATAGATGACATATAATTCATCAAAACTTAATGTAGTCCAAAATAGCAAGTTAGCCTTTATTTTGAAATCGCGAAGTGGTTATGAGAGAGTATTTGTTGATTCAAGTCATGTGACTTATGTTGTTATTGCAATCACGTTTCTGGAGAGAAGCAGCTGTAAGTCTTTTTTCTGTATTTTGTCTCTCAGAATTTTATTCTGGCTGAACGTCGCAGTAGAAGCTGCTTCTCTCACCTGAGTTTTATCACTCCAACGACCAATGGTCATCGAGTGTTTGACCGATGGTATGGTATTGACCCTAGTCGGTGCCCCGAAGACCTTAAGGCAGAAATTAAGAAAAAATCGTAAGTGGCCCTATATATGTTTGAATTCTTTTTTTTTTCTAGCACATGTACATAATATTAGTTTTCTGTGGCTAGTTGTTGACAGTGCCAGGGATAGAATCATTTTCTGTGGCTAGTTTTTGACAGTGCCAGGGATAGAATCATTTTCTGTGGCTATTTGTTGACAGTGCAAGGGTCTAGAATCATTTTCCGTGGCTATTTGTTGACAGTGCCAGGGATAGAATCATTTTCTGTGGCTATTTGTTGACAGTGCAAGGGATAGAATCATTTTCTGTGGCTAGTTGTTGACAGTGCAAGGGATAGAATCATTTTATGTGGCTATTTGTTGACAGTGCAAGGGATAGAATCATTTTATGTGGCTAGTTGTTGACAGTGCAAGGGTCTAGAATCATTTTCCGTGGCTATTTGTTGACAGTGCCAGGGATAGAATCATTTTCTGTGGCTATTTGTTGACAGTGCAAGGGATAGAATCATTTTCTGTGGCTAGTTGTTGACAGTGCAAGGGATAGAATCATTTTCTGTGGCTATTTGTTGACAGTGCAAGGGATAGAATCATTTTATGAGGCTAGTTGTTGACAGTGCAAGGGATAGAGTCATTTTATGTGGCTAGTTGTTGACAGTGCAAGGGATAGAATCATTTTCTGTGGCTATTTGTTGACAGTGCAAGGGATAGAATCATTTTATGTGGCTAGTTGTTGACAGTGCAAGGGATAGAATAATGTTCCCCTTAGTTATATATTTTATTAACGGAGGCCCACGGCACCGTGCCTACTGTGACTATAGGTTAAGGTGACCCTATGTATCTTGCCTCTGCTTCTTTTAGCCTGTACAAATGTTGTGGAGTGATCTTTCATTTCGTCTGTTCCTGTTATCACTATGATTTATATTAGTTACTTGTTGTCAGTGTGATATGTTCCAATGGGCTTCTGAATATAACTAGTGATGGACTAAAATTTATAAAGTATAATTTTAATTAATCGTTT
Organism: Bulinus truncatus; assembly: GCA_021962125.1. Classification (NCBI taxonomy): domain Eukaryota; kingdom Metazoa; phylum Mollusca; class Gastropoda; family Planorbidae; genus Bulinus; species Bulinus truncatus. The sequence goes on from JAGDYQ010000049.1 coordinate 5,599,791, forward strand.
GCTAAAAAAAAAATCACTTCAACTTCTAGTTACAACAAATTTTTATCAAAAAAGTTACAACTTTACTCACAGAAAAGAAGTTAAACTTTTAAACTTTTTTTGCATAAGTATTTTTTATAATAAATATACATTTTTTAAACTTACAAAAAATGTATTACATTAGTGGAAGAAAAGACACAACGAAAAAGAACCTTTTGAAAGAAATTAGAATTTTTTATTCGTAAAATATAATTTAATGTGTCAATGTAGAGTCGAAATGTTTTATAAAACTGGAGCCAAAGTTATTCTTTCAATAAAAATATAAATCAGCATGCTGATATTTCATGAGTCATTCTGCACCTCTGTTTCATTACTTTATAAATGTTTTGGTGAATTTAAGGACCGCTAGACGGCCACTTGGAACTGTTTCATTACTCTTTATAAATGTTTTGGTGAATTTAGAGACAGATGGACGGCCACTTGGAACTGTTTCATTACTTTATAAATGTTTTGGTGAATTTAAGGACCGATAGACGGCCACTTGGAACTGTTTCATTACTCTTTATAAATGTTTTGGTGAATTAAGAGACAGATGGACGGCCACTTACTCCATGTAACAAAAAGTATACATCAATGAAATTTAATTTAGCGCTACGTTTTAAAACTGGAAACATCCTGAAAAGAATTGCGAATTACAGAAGCGTACCTTCAGGTCTACAAGGAAGTCATTAACAGACTAGGATTTAAATGTGTCGTGGCAGAAAAAGATTCTACACTTCATCTGTCTCAATGACCGATGGAGGGGCTGCATTCCATATGTGTATGCAGCTGTAAACCCCTCTTGTTTTAACATGGGCAACTATATACTCGTGTGTGTGTATGTGTGTGTATGTATGTGTGTGTATGTGTGTATGTATGTGTGTATGTATGTGTGTATGCAGCTGTTAACCTATCTAACATGGGCAACTATATACTCGTGTGTGTGTGTGTATGTGTGTGTGTGTGTGTGTGTATTTGTGTGTATGTGTGTGTGTGTGTATTTGTGTGTATGTGTGTGTGTGTGTGCAGCTGTTTACCCATCTAACATGGGCAACTATATACTCGTGTGTGTGTATGTATGTATGTATGTATGTATGTATATGTGTGTGTGTATTTTTGTGTATGTGTGTGTGTTTGTGTGTGTGTGTGTATGTATGTGTGTGTATGTGTATGTATGTGTGTGTGTTTGTGTGTGTGTGCCACCACAAATACCCTTCCCCGCCTTCATCTAGAACAGATGTATGACATTATTTCAGAATCACTTCCCCACCAGGCCACCACCCATACAGCAGCAGACGCAAGTTTCTGGGGTTTTTTTTTTACTGGCGGGAAATGGTAGAAACTGTGACGTTATTTATACATCAGCAGATAATTTGGTGTTTTATAAACAAAAAATGTGAAAAGGGGACGTAGGGGAGTGTTAAAAATCAAGATAAAAAATGTTATGTAAATTTTAATTTCATTTTGAAAGATGAAGCTAATACATTTAGTAAATTTTGAATTATGAAAATATTCTGAAAGCAGCTAAATATTCTAAGTTAAACTTTTTAGTTAGCGACTGAAGAAGATCGTTAAAATAAGCTTTTTAACTAAACTTTTTCACTTAGTTAAACTTCACTTTGACTAAAAATAAAGTTGAACTTTTAGATAATAACTTTTTGGTTTACCTTTGTCCATCGCTGAATGTAATCTTACATAATAATCACATGTTCATCATTACTTTGATCTTCATTACACTCTCAATAATAAATAAACCATAAACTAATTTCTTTACAGCAGTAGTTCTCAAAGGTATGGGGTTAACTTTAGTCAGGTTGCGATAAGATTTAAAATAATAAATAATGATAATTGGTCGAGAATCTATGTATGTCGGATTACAACTCTATTTAACTCTATTTCCCTTAAAGTTATGAAACTAAAAGTCTGGAGAATGAAATAGAAAATATCTAAAAGCTTTAATATAAAGGATTGTGAAAACAAAAAAAAATGTTTTCGTAGTTGGTCGCAAAGCTTAGAGTTTTAAGAGTTTACAACATTGAAAGGAATAATAACAGATAATGATATGTTGAAGAGATTTTGAAACAGTAATGTATTATTTTATTATTATCAAGTTTAAATTTTTTTTATCCTTTTCTTCGTTCGTCTAATGTCATGAAAGTGTATACTTTGTAAGTGTTAAAATAAAGTCAACATACATTTTAACACGCAGCTCAGCCATTCCCTGTTTAAAATGAATAACAGTTTCCAGATAGAGAGAATCCGGATATGTGTCAATCTTGACAAAACTCATTTGACCAACATTGTTCCTTTACACACATAGTCTTGAAATATGTCAATCTTGACAAAACTCATTTGACCAACATTGTTCCTTTACGCACATAGTCTTGAAATATGTCAATCTCGACAAAACTCATTTGACCAACATTTTTCCTTTACACACATAGTCTTAAAATATGTCAATCTTGACAAAACTCATTTGACCAACATTGTCCCTTTACACACATAGTCTTGAAATATGTCAATCTTGACAAAACACATTTGACCATCATTGTTCCTTTACACACATAGTCTTGAAATGTGCCAGTCTTGACAAAACCCACTAATTGTTTCTTTCCACAGAGAGATTTCAAGCATGGGAGGAGTCCGTACGTTATAAATGGTGTACCAATAACACACAACCTCAGGGGAAGTGCCCAGTTCCCCTGTGACTGTCGCTCGGATGTCATCTTCTATAACGGCAAACCTTATGACCAAAAGTATTATGCAAGTACCATCCCCTTGATTATATAGCTGTCATCCCAGTCTGTGATTGAACGCCTCCAGCCGAGACATTTCCTGACCTTTCAGAAACTGGGGCTTGTCAGTTGTGATGTCTGGTCGATGTAATTACATACAAACCAAATTGTGATGTCTGGTCGATGTAATTACATACAAACTAAATTGTGATGTATGGTCGATGTAATTACATACAAACTAAATTGTGATGTATGGTCGATGTAATTACATACAAGCTAAATTGTGATGTCTGGTCGATGTAATTACATACAAACTAAATTGTGATGTCTGGTCGATGTAATTACATACAAACTAAATTGTGATGTATGGTCGATATAATTACATACAAACTAAATTGTGATGTATGGTCGATGTAATTACATACAAACTAAATTGTGATGTCTGGTCGATGTAATTACATACAAACTAAATTGTGATGTCTGGTCGATGTAATTACATACAAACTAAATTGTGATGTATGGTCGATGTAATTACATACAAACTAAATTGTGATGTCTGGTCGATGTAATTACATACAAGCTAAATTGTGATGTCTGGTCGATGTAATTACATACAAACTAAATTGTGATGTCTGGTCGATGTAATTACATACAAACTAAATTGTGATGTATGGTCGATATAATTACATACAAACTAAATTGTGATGTATGGTCGATGTAATTACATACAAACTAAATTGTGATGTCTGGTCGATGTAATTACATACAAACTAAATTGTGATGTCTGGTCGATGTAATTACATACAAACTAAATTGTGATGTATGGTCGATGTAATTACATACAAACTAAATTGTGATGTCTGGTCGATGTAATTACATACAAACTAAATTGTGATGTCTGGTCGATGTAATTACATACAAACCAAATTGTGATGTCTGGTCGATGTAATTACATACAAACTAAATTGTGATGTATGGTCGATGTAATTACATACAAACTAAATTGTGATGTATGGTCGATGTAATTACATACAAGCTAAATTGTGATGTCTGGTCGATGTAATTACATACAAACTAAATTGTGATGTATGGTCGATGTAATTACATACAAACTAAATTGTGATGTATGGTCGATGTAATTACATACAAACTAAATTGTGATGTATGGTCGATGTAATTACATACAAACTAAATTGTGATGTCTGGTCGATGTAATTACATACAAACTAAATTGTGATGTCTGGTCGATGTAATTACATACAAACTAAATTGTGATGTCTGGTCGATGTAATTACATACAAACTAAATTGTGATGTATGGTCGATGTAATTACATACAAACTAAATTGTGATGTCTGGTCGATGTAATTACATACAAACTAAATTGTGATGTCTGGTCGATGTAATTACATACAAACCAAATTGTGATGTCTGGTCGATGTAATTACATACAAACTAAATTGTGATGTATGGTCGATGTAATTACATACAAACTAAATTGTGATGTATGGTCGATGTAATTACATACAAGCTAAATTGTGATGTCTGGTCGATGTAATTACATACAAACTAAATTGTGATGTCTGGTCGATGTAATTACATACAAACTAAATTGTGATGTATGGTCGATGTAATTACATACAAACTAAATTGTGATGTATGGTCGATGTAATTACATACAAACTAAATTGTGATGTCTGGTCGATGTAATTACATACAAACTAAATTGTGATGTCTGGTCGATGTAATTACATACAAACTAAATTGTGATGTATGGTCGATGTAATTACATACAAACTAAATTGTGATGTCTGGTCGATGTAATTACATACAAACTAAATTGTGATGTCTGGTCGATGTAATTACATACAAACTAAATTGTGATGTATGGTCGATGTAATTACATACAAACTAAATTGTGATGTATGGTCGATGTAATTACATACAAACTAAATTGTGATGTCTGGTCGATGTAATTACATACAAACTAAATTGTGATGTATGGTCGATGTAATTACATACAAACTAAATTGTGATGTATGGTCGATGTAATTACATACAAACTAAATTGTGATGTATGGTCGATGTAATTACATACAAACTAAATTGTGATGTCTGGTCGATGTAATTACATACAAACTAAATTGTGATGTCTGGTCGATGTAATTACATACAAACTAAATTGTGATGTATGGTCGATGTAATTACATACAAACTAAATTGTGATGTATGGTCGATGTAATTACATACAAACTAAATTGTGATGTCTGGTCGATGTAATTACATACAAACTAAATTGTGATGTCTGGTCGATGTAATTACATACAAACTAAATTGTGATGTCTGGTCGATGTAATTACATACAAGCTAAATTGTGATGTATGGTCGATGTAATTACATACAAGCTAAATTGTGATGTCTGGTCGATGTAATTACATACAACCTAAATTGTGATGTCTGGTCGATGTAATTACATACAAACTAAATTGTGGTGTCTGGTCGATGTAATTACATACAAACTAAATTGTGATGTCTGGTCGATGTAATTACGTATACAAACTAAATTGTGATGTCTGGTCGA